>JAFBMS010000271.1:292420-356256 GCA_019788955.1 Albula glossodonta
TGTGTGTGTGTGTGTGTGAGTGTGTGTGTCTGTGTGTGTGTGTGTGTGTGTGTGTGTGTGTGTGTGTGTGTGTGTGTGTGTGTGTGTGTGAGTGTGTGTGTGTGTGTGTGAGCATGTGAACAGGGCCTCTGTGTGCAAAATGCATGTCCAGCTACCTTTCATTCCCCTTTACCTTCCTTTCTTTCCGCTCTACGACTGGTGCGTCACGGCACTCAATCTTCCCTTTCCCATCAGCTGGCCAAAGCGCCCTGCAGGAAAAGCCACTCACATTTCCCTGTCCTGAAAATACTTATTTTATCATCTCCGGACTTGTGGAACAGAAGGATCTTTTCCCAAAATGTCGTCTGGTGTCTGTTTTTCTAACGTTCTGAGATCCAGAGTGCGCCGGAGGGGGCGCAGTTCAGTTTATAATTCACCAACTGAGGTGTCGAGTCCATAGCGTAGGTACACCCTTTTGATGTGTTGACGCCACTGGCTCGTGGCAGTGATTCCCAGAATCCTCCACTTCTTCACCAGCTGCGTATGACTCAAGTGATATGACATATTTGTGTTGCGATAATTATCTGGGAGTGCCTCGATATTGAATAATTATATGTGTTCAAAAATGTCCTCTGTCGGTCAGTTGGTTGGTTGGTCCACAAAAAATGTCCCACCCTTTGGCGGCCACAGTTTTTGCCCTAGGAGGCTGAAATTTTGCATGGAGGTCAAGTGTGTGTGTGTGTGTGTGTGTGTGTGTGTGTGAAGGTGTGTGTTTCTGTTCATCCCAATTGGCTAAAAGGGGGCATGACAGTGTCAGTGGCCTGGTCGCAGCTATTGCAAATTCACACTTGTTTTGAATGGTGATTAAAGACCTTTATCATATTGTATGAAGACGACATGAGTTCAGTCTGGCAGTTTCATTGATAAGCTCTCATCAATGTTTATGATCGGGTCCTCGGCCTGTTGTCAGCTCCTCCACTCTCGGTCCTGAACACAGAAACCTGAGAAATGATGATACCCTGTCTGAATGTTGAAAGCCTGGCGAAAGCCATGCAATGCAGGGCCATAAACCCACCCAATTTTTTACCCAATAAACCAGCATTCACCCACTCAGTGTTTAATATTATATTTCAGCTCAGTCTCCGATGAGGACCAGAGCTGTATGGGTGAAAGCGGTGATTCAGATCTTCCCACAGATGTGCCATCTGAGAATGGGACCAGACTCTAAGCTGCCCTGTTCCTGGAGTGATGTGTCCACTTTACATGGATTACATTATTGATGTGTGTCACATCTGTGGAAAAAAATCTACAGCTGATGGGATAGCAAGGTGTAGGTGTAGGTGTAGGTGGAGGCATCCTGTCAAACCAAAAGCCTCTTCCATGAGCGGGCCTCTGGGAATCACACCAGTGTGTAAGCAGCCGCATCCCTGGCGTAACGATGGCTGCTGCAGCTAGCACCGTTCCTAAGCACTAAGGCTGAAAATGTCTCAATATGTCCGGAGATGTGAGACTATAGCCTTAAATAACCCACTCTCTCCCTCTTAATGAAGGCACTCTTGAGTAATCACTTCCTTGTTCCTTGCAGCCCAATCCTTTAAGGAGTTTTCCCAGCTGTTGAACACAGTGGAGGAAGAGAGAAGACGTCTGGTGAGTTTTTGGGATTTATTTATTTATCTACAGTTTAAGTTTCTGCCTGTTTGGCTATAGTGAGGAGCTTAATGCATCTAATGCTAGTCTTAAACATGTCAGCGCTACGCCTCGGTTATGAATATTGAGGAATAATTTTAATGTGCTGGAAATAGCAGGCCTAATTGGACACAGCTCTTTATCTTGTATGGACTGTTGGTTTATTTAAACTCAGAGGAAAATCTCGCTATTTTTTGTAATCAAAACAGACCAGAGAGGAAAATGGAAGCCACACAGGGTCAAATTAAATTAGGCTGCGCTAGGCTGAAGAAACGGACGTGAAGATAGCGTGTTTAAAATAGGGTGTAACTGAGCATGCTCCGTGGCGGCTGCGCAGTGCTGTGGGAATTAAGCCTCAGTTAGGCAGATGCTTTCTGGGGTCGTGTTTTTTTTATATTTTTTTTTTTGAGGGGCGGGTGAGGAACAGCACGTATTGTCCGACAGGGCTGTGGTTGGTTTTTTTTTTTTAAGAGCAGTCTTCTCTGTTGTTGTTAGGGGGATTAAAAAAGTTCCTTCAGAGCTGCAGTTTTCCATGAGAATGTTAAATTTGGAATGATGACCCCACGGCAGGGACACACAACTCGGTCGACACTTCACCCCTCAGCCTCCCAGACCTAGCCCAGCAGTCTAAATACAGAACTGGGGCTGTGTGTGTGTGTGTGTGTGTGCCAGTGTTAGTGTGTGTGTGTGTGTGCACATGTGTCTGCATCTGCAAGTGTGAGTGTGTGTGTGTGTACATGCATATGTCTGTGTGTTCTCATGTGTTGTTCTTTGTATGTATGTGTTAAAATTACAGTCTCTCCCAGACTTGCGACCTATGCGACTTTTGACGATCCCTACATACAACTGAAAAAAAAAAGTATAAATTTGAAAAAATAAAGAAAAATATATGTAAATATAAAAATTATGATTGGTTGTACGTCCACCATGGCTGACGGCTGCGTGTGTATGATAGTGACTGTCAGACGATATCCCGGCATTGTGTACATCACAGCATCGCCCTCAGTTCTTGCTCTCAGTTGCCATGCTAACATATGTCCAACTTATATCCATTTCGAGATATAACCGGCCGGTCAGAACAGAACTGGGACGTGTGTTGTGGAATGGCTGTATTTTAATACACATGTCGCCCAGCCAGGAGGATGAGAGGTCATGTTCAGGAAAGTTTGGCCTGAATGTGTGTCACACTGACTGGCCCTGTTCCTTCAGTACAGTCTCAGAAAATATTATTCACATCTAAATTGTGAATATGTGGAAAAGAAAAGAAAGCTATTTTAATATGCATTATTATAAAAAAATAATAGCATGATTTTAATCCTGAAGAATTTTGCCATGAGCATGAAGTTATCGTCATGGATTAATTTGTTCATGTGCATACACTTAGAATGTCCCTGGTGCGTGTGTGTGTGTGTGTGTGTCTGCGTGTGCGTGTGTGCACCTGTGCATGTGTGTATGTATGTGTGCGTGTGCATGTGTGTGCATGTGTGTGTGTGTGTAAGTGTCCGCGTGTACGTGTTTGTGAGGGAGGTATATGTGTGGGTGTGACAGTATCCTCTCTCTGACTAACTCTGGTCCTTTGGGCTCAAGGTTTGGATTTAAAAGCCATTTTTCTGGTGCTAGACGCAGCTACTTAGCACCTCCTGTGCTGAATGGAAGCAGCGATCCAGTCAGAGAGAGCACAGCAGACAGGGCCTAAAACAGAAAAACAGAGTCTGCCACCTCTCTCTGGAGCGAGCCATGATTTCCTAATTCCTCCCGATTAATCAAGAAATACTTATTTTCAGGCTCTAAATATGTCATACGACAGAGGCCCAGGACTGTGGGGTATTTCAAAAGCGCACACAGTCTGACAAATGAAACAGCAGGAGAGAATGTTTAGCTACAGAGCCAAAAACTAGGGGCCCTGGAGACACCCGGGGTCTGAAAATTTCTATTTCCTCATTAATCAGGAAAAATCTGATCTGTGACTCAGGGGGGCTCAGAACGATGGAGTTTGGAGGATTTTTTTTTTTTTTTTAATTCTTTTTACTTCTTCTGTTCACCAGCTGAGTAGCATCTGTCTCATAACGCTCAGTTTGTCCCTTAATGAAAAACCTTCGAGTAAAAGTGCTAGACAAAGAGAACATGATGGGTTTTGCACAGAATCCTCTCAGAAGAAAAAAAGAAAAAGAATTTGTGTGAACTGTCTCTCATACCGTTTTCAATTATAGCCAAGTAACGGTGAGTCCTGGCTACGGAGAACTCAACCCATCCAATTTGAATTTTAATATCAGTTTGTCTCAGAACAGGAAGGGGAAATTGGTTTGCGGATGAAAAAAGAAAGAGAAAAAAGCCTGACAGCATTTACCCCTGGATACAGCACACGGGCAGAGCACTGCGCTCCCTTTGACTGTGTGCGTTTAAGTGCATTTCAACAACCCTTGAGCTCCATGATAGAGTCATAGCTCCTCTAATATCTCCGTTGCCACGACAGCGATAACATTTCCCCTTGCGCGGGTAGCTAATTAATTTACTGCGCGGGGAGAAGTGACCCTCGCTCCTCGGAGCGCGGTCTTTGCGCAGAGCGGGCCCAGGCGCCCAGCCCTTTGAGGCTGACTGGTATACATTAACCCACCATGAGCTGACGTTGGGCCCGGTCCACTCAGCCTCCGTATTCATGAGCTCGTCACACGGCAGCGGGGAATCGAACGCCATTTCTGTCCTTTGCAGACAAAACTGCAATAACAGCCCATCATGGCAAAGGGGCGTTGCTTTTATGGTGACTTATCCTGAGTGACTTAAACGGTTTATGTTCTGTTCTCTTTAAAACATATGCTCCATTTATTCACCTGGGTATTTTCACTGAAATGATACAGGCTAAATTCAATAAACTCAAGGGTATGACTTCAGTGCCCCTCCTGAGAATGGAACCTACAACCTCTGAGTCACAGTCCCAGTTCCCTAAGCATCATATTACACTTGTACAGCCATCAGGTTAGGTCTTGACCTAGGGTGTTGTACCAAGGAGACCAGATTTCATTGGATTTTATACACACTAGGTTATGGAGAGCAAAGAGGGTTTGCCGTCTTTTTTTTTCTTTAAACCCAGCATTCATTTTTCTTTATTGTGCCATCCTCTGTCATCTGTTGGTGTCTGTTTTAATAAAGTGCAGCCCTGGCCTCTGTCTTTAATCACTGCTCTGCATTACCCTCTGAGTGACTTGGTGAATGGAAGCCCTGGAGGAGAGGTGAAACATTAGCGAAAGATTAAACCTGTGGGCCCCTTTATACTCCGACAGTCTCGTTTATTTGGCTGGTCTCCGGCTCTTTGTCACCTCTGCTGTCGCCGAGGTTACCTTAGCCCCTCACTCGTGGAGCGGTGGGGTTTTGTTAAGAAAACAAGTGCGAATTCGCAATGGCTGTGACCAGGCCACACCCACTGCCACACCCCATTTTAGCCAATTGGCATGAACAGCAACACACACCTTCACACACACACACACACACACACATACACACACACACACACACTTGACCTCCATGCCAAATTTCAGCCTCCTCAGGCGAAAACTGTGGCCGCCAAAGGGTGGGGAAATCTTTGCGGACCAACCGACCGACCAACCAACAGAGCCACCTATAGAGCTGCTGGTCACAGCTAAAAAGAAGACATTCCGGATGTACGGAAGGATTGGCCATGGTTGCTAGGCCCAAAGTTTCACCTGCGGAGGCCCCAAACAGAGCAGTTGCTAATCTTAGCCGATAAACCCGTGGCATTCCTGCTTCATTGTAAATGTCCCTTTAACGGGCTAGCGCGAGCCAGTTGAAAAGAGTTGGGGAAAATATTTTGAGTAGTAAAGCGGGTCAGTTTTCACAGTTTTTATGGTACCTCGTAATCTTTCGCCGTTGGATGTGTTGCAAAACACAGCGTTAATGTGAATGATCTCAACGGTTTAAGAGTCCCCTTCCCTCATAAATACAGGAATAATGAAGAAAACCTTAGCCCTAGGAACTCAAGTGGCGGAACCAATAATGATACGGATTTGTGCTGTGGGGTCAGTGCAGTTCAGTGCACCCAGACTGAAATTCACAGACAGGGCGGGTGGGAATGAGACACCTCAAAATTCCCAAGGAAAACTAAAGACTCTTTCAGCTACAGCACCCAAGAGACAGTGTGAGACAGTGGATGAGGATGACAACGGCTCGTTTCGCTCATACAAGATTGGGGCAAATGCTCGGGCCTTCACGCGTGAACCTTCCTCGAGTTTGAGCGAGCTACAGGAGTTGAACTCAGACCCCCATCCCCACCCCGCCCCCCCTTACTGTCTCCAACCCCATCCGGCATGACATCTGGACCCTATTTTAGCTCAAAAAACAAAAATCGTAAGCCATGCACAGAACCGATAAGAGGCTCTCAGATCAGTCTTCTCCTTCTGAAGTGGAAGGCATGTGTCTTGAATTAAGAGCCTGGTACCGGCAGGACACGTTATTAACGGAGAGGCAATTAAGATAGGGAGAGCGAAGTTTCATGAACTCTTTTAAGAGTCGAACTACAGGGAGCTTTCGATCACCAATTTAGCCAGTTTTAACCAATCAGAGGATTTTACATTCCACAGAAAAACCCAGTCATTGGATAATATCACTGATCTAGAAACAATGTCAGTGATTCAGCTTTCAAGGATACTTCCCCATTGGGTAAGAAGGGGTAAAGATTTACTTGCCAAAAGATGATGGTCAATTGCCCAAAAAATTCAAATGGACTGTCATGTTCATACATCAAAGCACTACTGTAATTGGGATTACAAAATCAGAAGAAACTAAGCATGACTATCAGCAGTTAGTAACAGTTACATAACACGGCTCTTAGATGTTACACTTCTAATTCCCTTGGGCATGTGGCAAGCCTTTAATGTCAGAAACTCAGTATTAGGAGTTAGTGATACCTCCGCTCCACCTGTTTTTTGTTTGTTTCATGGAGACTCGTTTTTCCACATCACTAATTTTAGGCACTGCCCCTCCCCTCTCTCACCCCTCCTCCCCCGTGATTGGTTGGTAGCAAACAGGCTCTCGTCGGGCATCAGCGGTTTTTATCCTCCACTGGGTTGGCAGGCTGCCACCCTGGCAGGGTGGAGGGGGAGGGATTGTAAAAAAATAAATAAATGAACTCTCCCTGGCTGGATGTTTTACTGTAAAAAAATGCAACTTAAAAATAAAGATGATTTTGGGGAACAGCCAGCCATTGCTAAGACTTGTTTTAAAACAAGTACATAGAATTTGAATTTGAATATGTACTCTATGCCATGGTGGTAAAACGGCAGGTAAGAAAATGAATAATGAAAACCACAGAAACAGGGAGTTATAGTGAAATTAAATTTTTAGTGCCCCATTTGGAAAAATTTGGGGTGTGGAGGGGAGGTGGGTGCATAGAGACGCAGCGGTTCCATGCGGTTTGTGCCAGGCTGGTGCTCGTCTGTGCCCTCAGGCACAGCGCGTTTACGAGGTGGAGGAGGCCTCTCACGCTCTCGCAGCTCCTGTTTTTCTCTCTTACAGACTGTTACAGGAGCCTCCGTTTGAAGCTGAGGGTATAGAATCTGTTTTCCCTTTCCTGTGTTTAGATTTTATTTTTTTTTTGTGCTTAATAACTTCCTAAGAGGAAGCTGTCGAGCGTTCCCTTTGTTGCTCTGGCATGTCCTGACAAGGCCTCGGATTCAGCATTTGAGACACACTCACGTGAGTGTCTTTTCCAGACCTGAAATTCAGCTTGTTTTACTCAAAGGGTACACATATTTAATTGGAGCTTAAAATGGAAAAAAAATGAAATTTTTGAACAGATTTATGAATTATTTAATTTAAAAAAAAACATTTTAAAACTGTATTTGATTTTGAGGTACACTAAGTATGTTCCACCTCAGCTTTCCCTAAAATGCAAAGGTGATTGTCTATTGATTTTTTTTCCACCTAAATTCTCACAGGGCCTGTCTCCATGGCGATGTGTGGATTTGTAATTTGTATGCCCGATGTAGACACCTCTATGACCATTGCATCCATGATTGTCAAACTTTGGTCTCGGTTCATATTGAATACGTAAGGAGTTCCAGTTGTTCCCAGTTTGCTACAGCGTATTAAAAGCAGGGACATGTGGACTTGCATATTACATTGTTGCATTTAGCAAACCTAGCAATAGGATGTCATATTGATACTGATTGATTAATTTCCTTCTTAAATGGCCGTTTTAGATTGTGACATGATTCCGGAATTTTCCGGCATTACTATGGCATTGCTTTACTGTGAGGGTCCTCATGAGAAGAGTTTGCTTAACTCTATGATGTGTGACTCTAGGGGAAACCTTCCCTCTGAACACACAGGCCCACACTGCGACCAGAGGAGTAAATGTACAGGGAGAAGGCCATGGGGCCTTTGGGAGTCTGGCGAGGCCTGGCGCATTGGTGTGGTGCTGGATGACTGTTTCACGCCTACACATTCACTTATGGGTGGGATCATGTTAATGAAAAGTTTTAGGTGGTTAACAAAAAATACACCTACCTTTTTATGCACATTTTAGATTATTTTTTAAGATGTTTTGTCTTTATTTTTAATTTTTAATGCTTTTCAATATCCTTTTGAGGATAGATAAATAAAACATTGCTGTGCTGGATTAATTACACACAGTGTGACAAAAATAAACCATGAAAT
This sequence comes from Albula glossodonta, assembly GCA_019788955.1. Lineage (NCBI taxonomy): Eukaryota > Metazoa > Chordata > Actinopteri > Albuliformes > Albulidae > Albula > Albula glossodonta. Next base: position 300,755 of record JAFBMS010000271.1, read on the forward strand.
GAGAAAATAAAGAAAGAAGGCACCATGGGTAATATGTGGACTAATGGCGTATGATAATGCCTGTGAGAGGTCTTGGCAGACCTCTTGAGCTCGAGGTTTGTCAGCGCTGTCCGCGGGCGAACACCTGGACAGGGGGCTGTGGAATGTGGCATGGGCCGTTATCCTGGCGATGAAAGGAAGGGATTGCTGGCGGGGTTAGCGTAGCTGCGCTAATGAGTCCCGGGGGGGGAGAGATCTCCAGGAGACCTGTGTCCAGCCTCGCCCCTGGTCACCATCCACACTTTGCGCACGCCGACCGCTTTGCCAGAGTGTCTTCCCTAAGGATGACAAATGACTCAATTAAAGCTAAGACCCTGAGGTCCTCGCTTTAGTTATAAATAAAAAAAAACAATGCAGAGAGAGGGCAAAGGCAGAAAAATAAAGGAAAGAAATGTTCACGTTCAATGTTCACTCAGCCTCTTATTGATAAATGGTCCTCTCTTAGCCGTGGGATTGACCATAAACTCGCTAGATTCCTATTTTCGCCTTTCGCCTCTCTGTGACGGGACAGACGTTAAGGAGTGCTCTGAAGCGAGACAAAACTCCCCCCCAGAAGTGCCGCCCTGACCTGTGCACCCCGCAGGTATTTCAGACAGGAAGTGCACGCGCATGTTTGTGACTCACCTTTTACTATTTTCAGCGGAGAGGACAGATGTAAAGCTCAGTTTCTGTGGTCCAAGATCGAGATAAAACAGCCATAATAGAGCCTGTTAGTGTGAACTACTGGAATGTATCCACATTTTTTTTTAAACTGCATGGTGTCAGTTTCACACAAGTAAAACTCAACAGTTACATTCCAAACTAGTTCATTTTGTCTGGGCAGATATCTAAATACCTGTTTTAAATACATGGTGCACTAGTTAGTCAGTACATGATTGTCCTCTTTCATCATTGTGCTATGACTCTTGACTCACAAAACAAAGTCCAAAAAGGACAAAGGCTTAATTGCGACTTGCTCAGTGTAGCTCAGTTAGAGAGTGCATCACAGAAACGCACACTTGGGACACTAGAGCCATGACTGGGTGGAGGCGAGTGACCAGTCACAATGAATGGAAAAGCATGACATATTTTATCATGATGGTGGACAGTCTAGCAGTAGAAGAGTCTGATATAAGAATATCAGTATATCAGTTCTAGTTTTTGAAACTATTCATTTTTGGGTTAATGAAAAAAGACAAAGATCTTTTCCTGAGATTCACAAGCTGGTACATGCTCTTTCAAGCCCAAATAAGCTCATCATTTATTAGAAACATAAAACTGTAAGTACAGTAAGCTATAAATAAGAATTATCTGGTGAAACTTCTTTCTGCATGTCATGACATTAAAATCTCAGGCATTTAAGCAGACACTATTAACCAGACTGACTTACACAGCTTACATTTTCACACACTATTCATTTATTTAGCTGGATATTTACTGAAGCAATTTAGGAGCAGCACCTTAGCTCAAGGGTACACCAGGCACAGCAGTGGCAAACCTGGGAATCAAACCTGCAACCTCTGAGTTTCAAACCCGGCTCTCTCACCACTACCACCCCGCAGTAAGGATCTCCTGCCTTCGCTGTCATTAACGCCGTCTTTCTCTGGGCTCAGCCTTTCGGAAAGTTGAGGCACATATGCTGTCTCTGTGCCAAAGGACCCATTTCGCATCGGGCAGCCACCCGATGGTCACTGACGCACCGTTTTAGCGGGAGCCTATCCACCAGCGGGGGACGGCTCCGGCCACCATGCTGCTCCCCCCGCTGTCTCGAGGTGACCTTTATCTGAGCGCGCTCTGCGTCTGTATGTCATTTTAGGCAGGCGGCCAACGGCTTCCTGAATTCCTTGGAAGGGAGACATTTTCCCACATAGTGGACGGGATCAGTCTGGGAGACTCTGAGGAGGGATTCCTAAAGGCTTACGTTAAGGGGGGGGGGGGTTTGGGGGGGCCGGGGGGGGCAGGGGGGTGGTTGATGAAGGTCCCTTAGAAAAACGTCTTCCTCGTCTGCGCTGTGCAAGAAAAAGGGTGATGAGGCGGAAAGAATCCTTATTTTTGCTGTTTTCTGGAGGCGCTTTGGGACTCTTTATAAAGACTGATTTGTACTCCTCTTCTCTCTAAATAGTCCAGCGCATACGCTACTTACCGTAACCAGATCTTAAATTATGTTTCTGAAATCTTAAAACTTTGAGACTTTTTTTTGTTATGGTGGAGAATGACTTCAGTTAATTTATTTTCCAGACATGATAAAAAAAAACCCTAACCCTTCTTCGCTTCACTGAATCCAAAGGGCTGTCTCATACATAAAATAATGAAAAAATTAATATTCAGTGATTTGGAAGTTTTAAATTAATATCTGCATCTGTCATTGAGGATTGTACTTAGTTAATTTTTTGGTTCTTAGTTGAATGGTTTCACAGAGATTTTAACACAAAGGGATAGTGACATCAAAGTACTACTACCCTTCCTTCTTGTTGGAGAAAATAATAAACCATAAGAACATGCCAATTTGAAAATTTTCCAGAAACATTTTTTTTAATGTGGAAAAAAAAAACATTTGCATTTGTACCACATTTCAGTTCAGTCTCCCATAAAAGTCAAAGCAGGTTAATAGTTGTTTGATCTGCCCAACCAATTGCTTTCAATTTCTACCAAGGTTACTCATGATTGGTGGGACTGTTTTTTTAACTCCTGGTGTACAGTGCTGCGATTGATTGAAGTAAATCTGTGCTGAATTCTCTTCTAGCAATGTTTTCCCAGCCGTACTGAAAACACTTACTGTTTGGTTTCAAAGTGCTTACCAAATGCCAAACTGTAACTTTAAAAAAAAAGTGAAACCATGAGAGCAGTAGTGTTTAGCTCCAGTCCCCACACGGCAAGCAGTATTGTGTGACTGCACTGTGGAGGCTCTGCACTCGTACTCTGAGCTGGGCCTTACGGAGTTTCCAGCCCCGGACTGGATCTGGGCTGGACTAGGCCCGGGGCCTTCCACACAGGCACGTGGAACTTATTTGTGGTAATTCTCCAACGAGACCAAATGCCTGCGCTCACTGTCCCTGGGAAAGTATATAAAAGGAGGCCTGTGTACATGACTGTGTGTTTTTGTAATCTCCGCGTCTCTCTCAGTAGAATGTTGCTAATTATAGTGTTATTATTTCATAGTAAATAAGAGCACTTCCTTTGGATGTTTTTGCACGCTGAAACTGGCCATTGCTGAAACTGCTGTTGGGGGGGGGGGCGCTTGATTTATGGGAACGGGCGTTAATATGGCGGGTTAGCGATTCGTGCTAAAATTGGCACAGGCTGCTCCAAGCACATGAATAGACTAACGCGCTCACTTGGGCAAACTGTCCTTAAGTCTAATTGCAGTAGCTATGTTCATGGCTATTTTCATACTGGATTTAATGAGCAGAGGGCTTTACGTCATTCAGATGCAGTCTAAGGTTGTTTTTTGCAGAACTGGGTCCTCGGCTCACTCATCCAGAATACAAAGCTTTGGTTCTGGTTCATCTAGAACCCCCGCCCCCCAAGCCAACGTCCTCCAAAAAGCACAGACAAACTGAACCATATTTCCAGACCTTTCCTCCATGAGCACTAAGCCTGTATAAGGTTCAGGCCTGGCACTGGGCATGTATAAATTACAGTCCCGATGAACAATAATGCCTCGTTTGTTTTTTGTGGGTTTTTGTTTTTAAAGAGACTTTTGCAACGGCCTGCCTGTGTTGTCTTTTTAAGCCTCTGGTTATTCGTAACAGATGTTTGATACTGCGTTGAATAAACTTGGCTATTATTCAGAAAGGATTGAGTCATTCTGATTGCGTATTGCGATCTCCAGCTGAACTCTGTAAGCACTCGCCTGATTTCAGTTCTGGCAAAGGAGAATTCAGTTCACAACTGTTGACGATCTGAAGTGTCTCTTTACGGTCCCCGAAAAAAAGTGATGATCAAGCACCCATCGAGTGGTGAGTGGCGATCAAGCCCTCCTCCCAAGGAACCCCGTCATGGCTCACAAAAAGTATGAATGAGAAAACACTGGCTAGATGAATGAGAGCAGAAAAACCCTAACACCCAAGACCAGCATTCCTCAATCCAGGTCCTGGAGAGTCAGAACCAGTGCATGCTGGGTTTTTCATCATGCCTGAAATTCCACAGGAAGTTCAGAACCAGGAAGCCAGGTGAGGTGAGTTACCTATGTGATCAGCTGTCTTAATTGGTCAATAAGTGCTGAGAAACTACAAAAACCAGCATACACTGGAGCTGCCCGGGGCCAGGAGTGAGGACCACTGCTGGCATGGGGAGAGCTGAGCTCCGACATCTCAATGTTTATTTTTGAAATAGCTTAACTAATTATTATAGTTAACTTTCTGTAGCGTTATTCTGTCCAGAGTATGCTACATATTGTGTGTATGCTTTTGGCTGCACCACCTCCCTTTGTTTCTGATATCGTGAAATAAATTAAACGATTGGTCACAAAAAAAGAAAATAAAGCTCTGTGTTTAGAATGTCATGCCAAGCTTCAGGAAGTCAAGCAAGTAAAGATTGCAGACTCTGTCTCTTCTGGACGCACAAATAAACATTTTCCCCTTTCGGTTCCTGTTCAGTTTTTATCCACTTTTTTCCTTAGCCCCAGTTGGACACATGTCACATGACGATTGTCACAAAGCCCCCGGCATGTCTTTTTTTAGCGCCGGTTTCTCGGTAATGAGCACCACACAGTTTACATTTCTTTTTAATCTGTTCTGGGGGCAGTGTTTAGAAGTTTTTTTGTATGACAAATGAGATTTATGTGGGAGTGAAAAGCTTTGTGCGTTAAACTTTACTGGCTCTGTTCAGTTTTCTGCAAATTTGTCACATTTATGAGGCTAAAAAACAAAGAGACTCGCTGCAGGTTTTTTTTTTAAACCTGCAAATTAACATTAATAAATCATAACAGCTTTATCCGTTTGGACCACATCTTGTGCTAATTTATTAATCCTAGAATACAATCTGTCACAGCAGATCCTGCCAGGATTGACAGTGGTTATTCTCGTTTGGGACAGCACACAGCGTAACAGTAGTATTTCACATTAATGTTCTGAGAAGAATAATAATTCATTTAGAATGATTCTTCTGATATCACTTGTGTCAGTAATGCCTTTGATGTGGGAGGCACTTTATGCAACTGAAATCCTTTTCAATAACCAAGAGAACAACAAAGGCCAGGATAAGAGAGCATTAGGCCTACTTGTGTGATTAGATATGATAAATTCTGCCTAACTAAGCTCACCACTGTTGGTGTAGTTAGAAATGTAAGTTCTTGCACTGTTGGATGGATCATCTTGTTAATGTACTGTTCCAGTGTGTGGATGGGCCCCACGGTCTGCATCCTGTGAAGGCACTGTTCCAGTGTGTGGATGGGCCCCACAGTCTGCATCCTGTTAAGGCACTGTTCCAGTGTGTGGATGGGCCCCACAGTCTGCATCCTGTTAAGGCACTGTTCCAGTGTGTGGATGGGCCCCACGGTCTGCATCCTGTGAAGGCACTGTTCCAGTGAGTGGATGGGCCCCACAGTCTGCATCCTGTTAAGGCACTGCTCCAGTGTGTGGATGGGTCCCATGGCCTGCATCCTGTTAAGGCACTGCTCCAGTGTGTGGATAAGCCCCACGGTCTGCATCCTGTTAAGGCACTGTTCCAGTGTGTGGATGGGCCCCCACAGTCTGCATCCTGTGAAGGCACTGTTCCAGTGTGTGGATGGGCCCCACAGTCTGCATCCTGTTAAGGCACTGTTCCAGTATGTGGTTGGGCCCCATGGTCTGGTATCATAATAAAACTGAACCACTGGCTTGCAGCCCCATAGGGTTTTTTATAGTTGGTTGCCCAGGATTTCAGTCGGCATGGCAACCATTTGTTCTTGCCATCAGCCCCCCCTTTGGTGAATCAGACACACCACGATCCGCTCAATCTTCACACGGAGTGTCACTGTGTGACTCTGTCTGTGAGAGGCTGTGAGAGGGTTCCTGGTACTGGGTGAAAGTAGAGGAGCAGTTTTCCCCCCCAAAAAATATAAATACATTTTATTATAATAAAAGTAGCAGTTTATTGAAACGTGTCCCATAACACAGGCTTCAGCTCTGCCACCCTTCGTTTGGCACAGCGGTAACTCTGGCCACACAATTGACAATTCCCAATCAGGGAGGAAGTAATGAGCACAAAAAAAAAAAACAAAAAGAAAAAAAAAAACAAAAAGAATCATTTTTCGTTGTTCCCTGCCATCTCTTTCAGCGCAGACAGAATTGTTGAGACTGGGTCCCATATTGGCTTGCTTGTATTTTGAGCCAGTCCAGACATCCTTGAATAGACTTGTTTGTTCCCCTGCCTAGCTTCTTTATATCTTCAAAATATGCAGCTTTAGATTATCACAATTAGCGTCATTATGTTACAGTGGAGATGTGTGCAGAACTGTGCGGCCGTGAGGTTCTTAATCATATTATGTGTTTATGTTATGGAGGAGCCAGGCTATTATCAAGTCCTTTTAGTGCTATTGCTAGTTAGTGAGCTATTTTAGTTTCAAGGTTCTCCATCTCTCTCATATCACTTTAAAAGACAGCAAAGACATAACTCCTGTGACTGTCAGAAAAACACGCCCTAAAGCCAGATGTTGTAGTATTTCACAAGGATTTGCCCAACAGTGAGCGCTTTTTTTCTTGAAAGAGTTTTTCCTTTTTTTTTAATTAGTCCCTGATTGTTTATGCCTGTCGCTACATTTGGAGGTCATAAGGTCATAACCATGGCAACATTTGGGCCTCAGTGCTCTTCTTCAAAAAAGAGGAAGAATTCACCGTAAGAGCCATGTCTGCTTAAGATGGTTCTCAAAATGTCATTGAGTCCAGCGGGATATAATGGGAGTCTGGTTTGAGAGCTGTGAAAGGCCTTCACTTGACTCAACCTGACATTTTTAGCCATATATTACATATATATTGAGAGCTGTGAAAACAGATTCCTTGCCTTTAAGGCCTTCACTTCACTTGACTCTTTCTAGCCATGTACTACATTCTGTAGTTTTAAGATGACACTGCATGGTGATCCAAGTCTCAGAATTGGCATGTCAGAGAAGTTATGAGTACAATGACATAGGAGCTGGGATGTATTATAGATGTGATTTAGGTGTCCTATTTGTTAAGTTACCATAGAAATGAGAAGGCAATACTGGGTGCCCCCAGTAGCTCATCTGGTAGAGCACATGCCACATAAGACCAGGACTTACCACAGCAGCCCAGGCTCAAATCTGGCCTGGGCCCCTTGCTGCATGTCCTCCTCTCTCTCTCTCTCTCTCCTGTATTTCCTGTCTGCCTCTCTACTATAACTGTTAATAAAAAGTGGAAAAATCCTCAAAAAAGTAATCTTTAAAAAAAAAGGCAATACTGATTGACTGACTGATTCAGTGAACTATGTCACTGCTCTGCCTGTTACTTATACTTATTATTACTTATACTGAGAGAAATCAGGCTGGAGTGGGCCTTTAAAACAGCAGCGTTTTTTAAGGAGCAACAAGGGGAAAAAAGAGGTTGCTAAGCTCCTAAAATTAAGTGGATCTCATGGAAGTCTAGTTAGGAAGCTGTGGAAACCACATCCTTACTTTGAAGGTTTGCCACTTTCCATGGAAGCGGGAGACTTCATGAGCCTCCTAATCGTTTGGAGCTATTATGTGCTATATTATATAATTCTTATACATTCTAATTTAATGTATATTCATTCCTGTGGCGAGGAAAGTTTTATGATCATTTCATACAATTCAGCAATTGACAGTGCATTATGGGTTTTATGAAGCAGGATTATCTGTAATGACCACGTTCCTAACAAGAAGCAGGTTGAAAGGGTGAGGAAAGATTGAGAGAGGGAGAGAGAGAAACGGCCCCTCTGATAAGAGCTAACGCCACTAAAAATCTGAGCTACCATTATGGGAATACCATTGAGCGCAGCCTCCAGTTTATCACGGGCTCGCACACCCGCGGCGCACAATAACCCTCTAAATCAAGCAAAGTGTTCTGTCACTGTCCCGGGCCCGGGCATCGGCGTGGCAACAGGCCGGTATCCGCACCTGATCTCACAGGAGGGGGGGTGGGGGAGACCATCAGGAGGTAATGAGGCGGCTCTGAATTTTCACCGGCCGCTGCAGAGTATCTACTGTAACCGGCGCGATATTTCACCTCGCTATCTGTTACCCTGTGCAGTACCTCAGTATGGCTGAGCGAGAGAAGCAGCACGGCTAGTTCAGTTCACCTGAAGACGCAAACCGCAGCGCCAATATAGAAAATTAAACGTGTCATCTGGCCTTTTAAAGCTCCTCATTTCGGGGCTATGCTTCTTCCTGACAAGACCGGTCATTTGGCTCTGCGGCAGGGGGCCGTTTAGAGCTGTTAGGTACAGTATCGGGGGGTACAACCTTCTTGCTGATTTCCCCAACGTACCAGTCTCTGCATTCATTTTCTTTCTGCCGTTAAAGTGTCTGTCTGCCGGGTGTCACCCAATGAACAATGTGAAATGTTTTAAAAAGTAATGCTGGGAAAAGCTTGATTGTCCGTTTGTGATAAATCTTGGGGTTTAGCTGTAATTCCAGGCTGTCGTTTCTGATGTAATGGATGATGCTCGTAATGAATGGGAAAAAAAAAAAAACTTCAAAGCTGCCTAAAAGTAAGTTACAGCTGTGCTGTGATATAAAAATCTGGCACAGTAATGACAGAGAAGCAATGGTGGAATTCCACAAGACTTATGGAATATATATATATATCCTTACAAAAGGATTTTGAGGACTGTTGTTATGGCTGCTCCCATTGCTGTTAAATTTTTGTCAGATGTAACTAAGACATATTTCTGTGTGTTTTATAGATACAGAACGCTGATGACGTCTTGATCACACCACTGGAGAAGTTTCGAAAGGAGCAAATCGGTGCTGCAAAAGTAAGTCATCCCCTCTTTCTGCACGGGTTAGCCTGTGACACCCCCCAACGTCCGCCATGCCCCTCCTCATCCATTCCATTCAGATCTGCAGGGGAAGCTAGCTTAGCACTGCCTTAGCACAATTTTCACTTAAAGAGGGTTTTTTTTTAAAACATCTGGGGAGATTGAGCAGAACAAATTAACACGGTGTAAGAAAACATGTCCAAATGCAAATTGGAGGGAGCGAGGCAAACGAGGCCCTTGTTCCAGTTGTCTACGATTGAAAAGGCAGCTCAGAGGGGCCCGGCGTATTTTTCACCAGTGAAAATCGCCGAGGCAATTAAGCGTTCCGGCGACCTGAGGGAACCTGCCCCGAGCAAGGAAACGCAGGCGCTTAGGAGGAGCAGGGCTCCCTCACACCGCACGGCGCCTGAAGGAACGGAGTCTGCACCAGGCCTTTCGCCCCCCCCCCATCCATTCCCTCCCTCCTCATGCATGTTAACGCGTGACTCCCTGATGAGCCGTCGCCTCCCCAGGCCGAGGAAGCGTTTACGGACCGTCTCCTTCACCTCTGCGTCCCATTAGAACCGTGTGTTTAAAGAAGCTCCCAGTGAGGGGGGTCTCGTCACACTGCACCCCCCCCCCCAATCTCCCAAAGAAAAACATAATTGCCTTAACAAGACAAGAAACCGCACAAGGATGCAGACGTCACAGACTGGGATAAGTCTCGGGAGCAACGTGGTGTTATTGCCTGTGAAAACAAATCAGCTCAATTTATGTCTCTTTTCCGAGCACTGTGCCAGCGATCACGGTAACTAAAGCCAGATAAAGTGAGAAAAAAAAACGCACATTTAAACTCATTATTCAAAGGGGTGGACAAACTGCAATTAGGTAGGATTTCATCTAGACAAAGTCTCAAAGAAAACTGGATAATTAATGGCACGATTGTGGACCCAGAAAACAAGTAATTGTTTATTTTCGGCACTGTGGCTGTCTTGTTTTAACGAGGTGTGAACCTCTGGACCAGCTGAAATTGGATTAGCTTTTGCTTCTGAATGCCATCTATTTTCTCAGTACAGGAGGGTGGGTTTGGGCAAGCTTGCTGTCTGTCTGCTTATTTTAGTGCCGTGTGCGGCTAGCAGAGCACACTTCCCTGGGAATCACACCACCGATAGCCATCAAAGAAGCTGTGGCCGAGCAGAAAATTGTCTAAAACTTCTCCAGTGTGGATGAAGTCACCATGGAGAGCGTGATACTCATTTACAGCCTGCGTCCTAACTGAAACGCTAACCCGTGGAGTTATTCCCGGCGCTAAAGCTGCTTGACTTTGGGTTTCTCCTGGCAACAACAGCTTCAGTTACCTTAATTCCAACGTTTCCCCGAGACTGCCTTTCATTATGCTATTCAGGAGTGAGGGTGAAGAAACATTATGACTCTGACAGTCTTGAGCTGACGGCTGAGTTTTTATTTTCCTCAGGAATGTGACCTGATGTTGTCACATATTACGATTCCATCCGAAATAGAAGTTGGAGTGCAGTCCTGTTTTTCTGCTCTGAGTCATGCTGTCTTTTCATCAGAGAGTCTCTGCAGGTTTAACTCCAGTCCTGTAGGCCCACAGTGTCTGCAGGTTTAACTCTAGTCCTGGAGGCCCACAGTGTCTGCAGGTTTAACTCCAGTCCTGGAGGGCCGCAGTGTCTGGAGGTTTAGCTCCAGTCCTGGAGGGACACAGTGTCTGCAGGTTTAACTCCAGTCCTGGAGGGCCGCAGTGTCTGCAGGTTTAACTCCAGTCCTGGAGGGCCGCAATGTCAGCAGGTTTAACTCCATTCCTGGAGGCCCACAGTGTCTGCAGGTTTAATTCCAGTCCTGGAGGGCCACAGTGTCTGCCGGTTTAACTCCAGTCCTGGAGGGCCGCAGTGTCTGCAGGTTTAACTCCAGTCCTGGAGGGTCACAGTGTCTGCAGGTTTAATTCCAGTCCTGGAGGGCCGCAGTGTCTGCAGGTTTAACTCCAGTCCTGGAGGGTCACAGTGTCTGCAGGTTTAATTCCAGTCCTGGAGGGCCACAGTGTCTGCCGGTTAAACTCCAGTCCTGGAGGGCCGCAGTGTCTGCAGGTTTAACTCCAGTCCTGGAGGGCCGCAGTGTCTGCAGGTTTAATTCCAGTCCTGGAGGGCCACAGTGTCTGCAGGTTTAACTCCAGTCCAAGTGCTTATGCTGGTTTTTTCATTTCCTTTCAATCAGCAGCCAATTAAGGCCCAGCAAAACAAGGTGTTTAGACTCTTCAGCTAATCAGTGACTAAAATGAAACACTTAAAATTCTGAAACATGCTATATGCCAGCACACACACTGGCCCTTCAGCTTTGCACACCTGGTTTACACATGGCTGAGGACGAGGGTTTGGAGACGCGAGTGTCCCAGATGCATCAGAAACTCAGAACGGCGGTAACGGTGTCTGTTTTCACTTCTCAAGATCAGATCTGATAGCTCATGAGTGCCCGTCAGCTTGACACCTGTTTTGACAAGCGGCAGAGCTGGGAGCTAACGTGCAGGGAGAGCCGTGTTAGCGTCAGCGCTGCAGGCCATGACACTGGCCTCCTCTGTCCGTCCCTTCTCTGATTTCCTGGAGAATTCTGGGATCAGAGGGGTCAAGTGCCTGCAACACTGCAATCCCAGACAATGGAATAATGCCTCTCTTGTCTGCTCTTTGTCTTTTTACATGAACGTCTTTATTTTATTTTATAATGTTCCCTTTTGTTCGTGTGGGGGGAGAAACAGAACACTGCAACCATACTAGGGTAACTAAGAAAAAAACCTACTTCATTTGAAAACTAGGAGATCTCTGTGAGGTCATAATCATGGTCTTTGTGCTGTCACTTCTTGGGGACAGACACTGTTGCTGGAGAGGACTTGAACTCCAGAAAGGTTGTGAGCGCTGTGTTCCTACACTTTTCTCATTGGGTAAGGCTACACTCGGCCTGCCTTATCCATGAGTATATGGTTCCAGGACCCCCGCATATGTGCAAAAACCGCGGATGCTCAGGGCACATATAATGACATATTTTTACCCTATATATGTTCATAACTTGAAACCCCACCAATATGTACAATGAAGAACTGCTAAAACCCATTTCAGATCATACTGACGGTAGTATTCTAGCATACGCTGCACACAGGAATTTCAGATGTTCTTTTTCGAGAATATTCTGGATTTTTATAAAAATATTTTGGAACCGCGGTTGGTCAAAACCACGGAATCCAAACCCATGGATAAGGCAGGCCAACTGTAGTTTTCATATCTATAGATATGTACTCATCATTGTACTCATATAAGTATATTCACACTATTTATCCGCATCACAAACATGAACACAGACAGAGTGAAAATATATTATATATACGCTCTACACACACGCACACATGTGCATGCACACACACACACACACTCACAAACATATTTGCAGCTCAGAGGTTGCAGGTTCAATTCCCATCTGTTGAAATTGCTCTTGCACCCTTTAGCAATGTACCTCACCTGAATTGCTCCACCATGTATCCAGTTGTATCAGTGGGTGGTTTATAATGAGATAAGCTATGTAAGTCACTGTTGACAAGAGTGCATTGTAAAGGCCTCTGCTGTAGCGTGTGTGTGTGTGTGTGTGTGTAGAGTGTATATATAATATATTTTCACTCTTAAGCACATAAGTACTGAAATTAACTGCGGTCATAGTAGCTTCTGGAATCTCACTGTGATCATAGATTTCTCTGATCATAAATTCAGTCTGTCTCATAAATGTTTTATTAGTCTGGAAAAATTGGCTAGCTATCATTAAACACGAGTCAAGCTAGCTGTGTTCAATTTACTAGCTGGATACCCGGCTTCCCAGTGACAGTAGTTATTTATTTATTTATTATTTTAAACTGTGCAATGGACCTCCCTTTCGTGATTTAAAATGGATTACAAGAGCTGGGCCAATCAGGACAAAGCAAGGCAGCACTCATCCTCCTTTGATACCCAAAGCCTGTACCCGAGTGCACTGTACGGTCCGTGTCCTTCTCCCTGTTTATGAAACTGGCTCATTAGAAGGCCGGTCTCTGTTGTCGCTCTCAGGGCTCTTTATTTCCACAGGCCATTTCCTCCTCCTGCTAGTCTAGCCCCTCCCCCCCCCCCCCCTTTCCCCATTCCTCTCCCTGGATAAACATTTGCTAACCAGAGCAAGATAAAAGGCAGTGTCCATGGAGGACCCGGGGTCGGGGGCCTGATTTTGACTCTAAGCTGGGAATCCTGACGGACTGCAGAGTCGGACCGCCCCCCATCAGCCCCCTCACCCACCCCCCCAACCCCCACTGTTGCTCCCGACGACGTTGGGAAAAGTCAGATGAGCTAACTGGGAAAGGATCCGAGGCTTGGAGAGGAGGCTGCCTTATTTGGAGTTTTTGGCCTCGGCTCTCTGCTAGTCTCCCAGCTGGTGATGGGGGGGGGGGGGGGGGGGGCTGTGGGGGGGGGGGGGGTGAGGTCACTCCTTTCTGCATTGTTTGATTGGGCCAAAGGCTAATGCTTCTTTGCCTGTGGCCCCCCTGAACCCACTGACGCACACACACGCACACACAAACATGCATTTATACACAGACACGCAAAAATGCGCACACACACAAGCTCATACACACATGCACTCACACAGACACGTATACACACTTATACACACTGACAAACATGCACGCACATGCACACACAAGGCTATACTTACACATACACACACTTACACATGCACTCAAAACACACACAAGCATTCACGCTCTCTCCCTTTCTCTGTCTCTCCCTCTCTCACACCCACACCCACTCGCACCCATCATTGCGACGGCTCATTAGGAATGCTTAAGGAGCATTTGCACTCGAGTTCATTGGCTTTTGTAACGACCTTGAAATTATCAAAGGGATTAGGGTCTGTATGAAACAAAGTGCCCGACTCCTTATGGCCGGTGGAATGAAAGGGGGAGTTAATCGCTTTCCGTAGAATAATCCTTTTGCGTCTAGTTATTCCTTATTAGCTTCTGAGAGATTGAGTCCTGCTTCTCTTTTCTCGGCCCTGCCGCCTCTCCGTGCCGCACTCCCCCGCCGCGGGTCAGTCCACTCATTGTTTATTTCTCGTTTGATGAACTGGTGTAATTTTTGAGAGTGTGAGAGGAAGGCGGCGTGATCGTACGAGGGTAATTGTGACTCCTCTGTCTGCTTTAGCTTTTAGCCGTTTCACATCGATTCATGCCTGAATGAGCGGATCAGTACGCCCAAGTTAGCGAGTTTGGAGAGCCGTCGATTTCAGGCTCCTCCAGAATCTGATGTTTATATGACCCTCATAGCCACGTCAGGTCAGCTGTCACCTGTTTGATCACCTGCATTCAAGCAAACTACCTCACACCCTGCTTCAAAAATCAAAATTATCATGACAAAGAGTGGTGTGGATGCACAAACTCATATCATCAGTTAAATTAAACAAGGGTTTGAATAAACATCTCCTTTCCATCCAGACAAGAAGATTAAAAACAATGTTAAATAGTTAATAAGAGTAAAATATGTATTTGCACTCTTGGTTTTGCCAGTGGCCTGTGAGCGTTCATAAACCTGCCTGTCACTGGTGCTCTGGGCACTGTGTGCAAGTGCTTTGAGGGAGTGAGGCAAAGATGAGAGGCAAATCTGATCCCAGATCAGGGCCCACACTCATAAATCACCTCAGAGGGGCATTACTGATACAAGCACTGATCTGAGATCAGCTGTGACTTTCAGCTTGTAATGAATATGGCTAAGTTGTGGAGAGGGACAGACTGGTCGAGGATCAGTTCCAAGGCACACGGCTGTATTGCAGGCCCAGCCATGCCCAGAGTACATGTAAAAAAGAGGTACATTCATCACATTTGAATCCATTTTTATTGTTTTTATCATTTTTTAAATCTAGCAAGAGCCATAATAAACATACATTTTTAAAACCATAAAATATGTTTTTCTCAGCCTCTGAGATGCTGTATGAATATGGCCCCCGGTCTACTCCCACTCTCTATCTGTATCTGTCCACCCTTTCTCTCTCTCTCTCTGTCCCTTCCTCCCTCTATTTCTCTCCATGCATCTCTCTTTCTCTCTCCTCCTGTTTGTTATTTTATCCATTCATCACTCTCTCTCTCTCCTTGCCCCTGTCTCCATGCCTCTCTTACCCTGTCCCCGTCTCTCGCTCTCCCTCCCTCTCTCCCACCCCCTCTCTCTCTTTCTCTCTCTCATACTGGTCTCTCTCTCCCTCTCTCCCTCCCTCTCCCTCTCCCCCGCCCTTTTTCCCCCCTCCCCCCCCCCCCCCCCCCCCCCCCCCCCCGCTGTCTGCATTCCATTCAGAAATCCGATGGGCCAGAGACCAGGAAGCACATGGCGCAGTGAGGTCTTAGGCCCTGGAATTTCAGCGTTCCCTGGGGACATATCCAACACTGCGACCAGGGCTAGCTTTACCGCGGGCCCTTACCGGCGTGCTGCTAGGGACAGGACATCCGCAAACACATGGGGCTCACTGTCTGTTAAACAGGGCCCGGCACCTCACAATCCCACGCGTAGTGTAATGGTTAGGGAGCTGGGCTTGTAGCTCAGAGGTTATAGTGTAGTGTAATGGTTAGGGAGCTGGGCTTGTAGCTCAGAGGTTACAGTGTAGTGTAATGGTTAGGGAGCTGGGCTTGTAGCTCAGAGGTTACAGTGTAGTATAATGGTTAGGGAGCTGGGCTTGTAGCTCAGAGGTTGCAGTGTAGTGTAATGGTTAGGGAGCTGGGCTTGTAGCTCAGAGGTTACAGTGTAGTGTAATGGTTAGGGAGCTGGGCTTGTAGCTCAGAGGTTACAGTGCAGTGTAATGGTTAGGGAGCTGGGCTTGTAGCTCAGAGGTTACAGTGTAGTATAATGGTTAGGGAGCTGGGCTTGTAGCTCAGAGGTTACAGTGTAGTGTAATGGTTAGGGAGCTGGGCTTGTAGCTCAGAGGTTACAGTGTAGTATAATGGTTAGGGAGCTGGGCTTGTAGCTCAGAGGTTACAGTGTAGTATAATGGTTAGGGAGCTGGGCTTGTAGCTCAGAGGTTACAGTGTAGTGTAATGGTTAGGGAGCTGGGCCTGTAGCTCAGAGGTTACAGTGTAGTGTAATGGTTAGGGAGCTGGGCTTGTAGCTCAGAGGTTACAGTGTAGTGTAATGGTTAGGGAGCTGGGCTTGTAGCTCAGAGGTTGCAGTGTAGTGTAATGGTTAGGGTCAGCTAAAGTGTCTGCTAAATGCCTGAATGTGTACATTAGGAGTCAGCAGTGTACTTCCGGGATCCTGGCAGAAGGCTTGCTGATATTCATTATTTTCCAGCTCTTAATTGGAGAATTAAAGTGAACATTTGGACATTTAACTCACCTCAATTGGTTTCTTGGGTCCAAAATAGTTTTTTAAGGTGAAAGCAAAAAGCTGTACTTTTCACCTGGTCTCGTTCAGCGCACAGCTGGTTTTGCATTCCTCTCCGTTCCAGGCCGATTTACCGAGCTCTTCAGACAGATGGCTGTCGCCAGGGATTGGTCGGTCAGCGGTTTTGTTACGGTCGTCATCGCGGTGAGAGATTCGCGATGTGTGGGCGTTTTGTGGGATGCTGGGACTGCAGACATTCGCACAAAGAAGATGAAACGGTCTTCCCTTCCCAGAGTCCAGCGGGGCTGTGGTTTTTTATGCAAGACCTGCTGTAGAGAAACGAGAGGCCTTCATTCAGTCCAGCCAAAATTCCTTGCCTTGAACTTTCTTTTTTATTGTCTAATTTACTGAGAAATAAGACAAAAAGACCATAATACTGTGCTGAAATTGCACACATTATCAGGAGACAGTGAATGAAACTGGCTTAGTGTTAACATTGTCCATTCCTAATTCAGAGGGAGAAAAAGTATAACTTGTGCAGTTAAAAAAGGGGTCAAAACATTAGAAGCATGAATAAAGAAATGTGCTTTGCTCAGCTGAGGGTGAAACCCCTCCTACAGCCGAGTGAGTTTTTTCTGAGTCCACCTCGTCTCTCTCTGGCTGAAAGGAGCTGCACTGGAGCAAGGCATGGAGTCGGCACTTCACTGACCCTGGACAGCCGCGAGGAAAACCGGGCTTGTCAGAATTGCTGTCAGAACATTTCCCATCTGGAAGACGGATGCCTCACGCTTATGATTGATGGTGCAGAATCTGCTGTTTCTTTCTGTTTTTTTTTTCTTTTCATTTCTCCTGCGTTTCTGTTGGAAATATCAGCTTTGAGACAGTGGGGGTCGGCATCAGTGAAGGCCTCTCACCTTTCTCACCTTCGCTTTTACTCCCGCTGTCGTCTCCGTGGAATTGCTGCCAGTAAGAAAGCTCAGCTGGAATTTGACTCAGTGTTCCTCGCTTGTTGTTAATAATATTCATATTTGGTAGGACTTTAAAAGGGTTTTTCCGGCCCATAATGCCCCAGGATAGAGTTACTCAGAGGCTAAAGCAGCAGGGCCTATACGATGGCCTTGTGTTTTAGTGTATGATATGATTTGAGACTTCTGGCAACATGACTGCAACTACAGCACCATAGAAATGTATTTAATTCTAGTAGAGTGCCGATGCGACTGTGAGCCTCAATTCAACGGCTTGACGGACCCATGTGATTGACATGGGATCACCGCAGCTGCGGGGTGAGACTGTAACTATGTCATTTTTAGTTCCAGCTCAGATCAGACTAAGAGGCGAGTCGTAATGGTGTGGAGTAACCGCAGGCTCGAGTGGCTCGTCACGCGCTGTCATTCACCTGCCACACAAGGTGCCGGGGTGTGGAGGCACTCTGCGGAATGTGACAGCTCCACTAAATGACATCCAGTTATCATAAATATTAATGTGAGCACAAATAATCCGACAAGAGAGAAGGCAGCAGGGCTCGCTGCGAGTGCCTGTTCGTGTGGGGAACGTTACCCCACAGCGAATAAGAGCAGGGGGTTATGGGTCTCCGGGTGGCTCAGTGGAGTGGAGGCGGCTGCTTGTGGCACGGCTTTCAGCTGCACCATTACCTGTTATGACCCAAGGTACTCGTTAATGAAGCAACAATACGCTCAACCTCGTCGGGTTAAAACAGCCACTCGTTAATGAAGCAACAATACGCTCAACCTCGTCGGGTTAAAACAGCCACTCGTTAATGAAGCAACAATACGCTCAACCTCGTCGGGTTAAAACAGCCACTCGTTAATGAGGCAACAATACGCTCAACCTCGTCGGGTTAAAACAGCCACTCGTTAATGAGGCAACAATACGCTCAACCTCGTCGGGTTAAAACAGCCTGAAGTGGGGTATGGTTGAAATGGAGTTTCATGAATCCCATTCAGGTAGACTGCATTCTGTTTTTCTCCCCACAGCCGGTGTGATAATTGCTCAGAATCCCTGCATGGTAGCCTCTCCCATTCTCCCATCCCCCCCCCCCCAGTCTCATCACTCTCTTGCGGCCGCTACTGGTGACCGATCGAATGTCGATGTGCTTCTCAGGTACCCCTGGTGATGTGTGATTAGTTTCACATTTGCAGTGTGGGAAATGGTGAGGGTTGGTCGCAGCAATCTCCCATATGTAGGGGCAGCAGGTCCCGCAGTGGAGCTGATAGTCGGTCAGTTCTTGTGTTGAACATAATTCTCTAACAAGCACGAATTTGCAATATCTGTGACCAGGCCACTTCCACTGCCACACCCCCTTTTAGCCAATTGGCATGAACAGCAGCACACACCTTCACACACACACACACACACACACTTGCCCTCCATGCCAAATTTCAAATTTATTTTGTTCACGCAACAATTAAAATAGTCAAAATGAATTTAATGAAAGATAAGAGTATATCCATGGGGTTGGGCGACATTGTGAACGTGACTGAGCCTCTAATGACTGTCATGATCCGCTGAGCGGCACTGAGACATTGTAGTCTACCAGCTGGGCACTTAAACACAGTCTGTGTGCTGGAGCATCATGAGTGTAGCCGCAGTGATTTCCGCTGATCTCCGTGGCGACAGTGGAGCCTGATTGGTCCTTCCAGATGGCCCCTGGGCAGACTTCCTGGTTAATGGCACTGCACAGACTGTGTTCAGATATCGGGAGGCAGCAAGACCCGTTGGTACATTGTCACTGTTGCAAAGTGATATCCTCAAGCAGGTCCCTGTGCAGAGCTTCACCACAGTGGATCTGATCCAGTGTGAAACTCAAAAACTGGAAAATCACAGATCTCTGTCAAAACCTGGCAAATGATTTGCTGACCCTTCTTTAAAATGTGCCCAAGCAGTATTCCTGGAAATGTGTGTCCTCCAGCACAGGATAGCTAAATAAACACGAACGCCTTGGAATAGGCCAGCGCTCTTGACGGCATCCAGACGAGTCAGGCCGCATGACCGTTGTTTGGGAGATTGATGATTATGATCATGAAGGCTATGAATAAGCACTTTGTTTATGTGTATGAGCGCACGCTGGCCTCGCAGCTGTCGGGTCTTACGCCGGCTCGATGCTGGGCCTTCCCCCTGCGCCTGGCGGATGAGCACCTGTCTCTGGAAACATGTCACTGTGAGAGCAGAAATAGCCAGCGGTATTCACCAGAGGATTTCCTTTAGCAGAAGAGCTGCCTTTTACCGGGAAGAGGATGAACTGGACTTCATTTGGCCCTGCATGCCAGGTTCATACCTCTCTGCTATGAGCCTGGTGAATGCAGTGCAGTTCAGAGTGATAGTGCCAGGTTTATACCTCTCTGCTATGAGCCTGGTGAAAGCAGTGCAGTTCAGAGTGATAGTGCCAGGTTTATACCTCTCTGATGTAGGCCTGGTGAAAGCAGTGCAGTTCAGAGAGATAGTGCCAGGTACATACCTCTCTGCTATGAGCCTGGTGAAAGCAGTGCATTTCAGAGTGATAGTGCCAGGTTTATATCTTTCTGCTGTAAGCCTGGTGAAAGCAGTGCAGTTCAGAGAGATAGTGCCAGGTTTATACCTCTCTGCTATAGGCCTGGTGAACGCAGTGCAGTTCAGAGTGATAGTGCCAGGTTTATACCTCTCTGTTGTAAGCCTAGTGAAAGCAGTGCAGTTCAGAGAGATAGTGCCAGGTTTATATCTTTCTGCTGTAAGCCTGGTGAACGCAGTGCAGTTCAGAGTGATAGTGCCAGGTTTATACCTCTCTGCTATAAGCCTGGTGAACGCAGTGCAGTTCAGAGTGATAGTGCCAGGTTTATACCTCTCTGCTATAGGCCTGGTGAACGCACTGTGGCTCCGAATTTGAAACCCACTCATATTTTTGGATGTAGCTAACATTTTTTAAACAGTCACATTAAAAGGCAGGTCTAACATGTGAACCACCTCATTTTGTCAGTAACATTATGTACAGTATAGCCACGTTGCATCATATTCCAACATGCACAAGAAAATCTGTCACAGCGCATAAAGAATAAGTCTGTGATCAAGTATGAAAATTGTATTTTGAAGCTAAAATAATCACACTTTCACTGAAATGTCGATTTCTTGACTTGGGTCATCGCTGTCAAACTGCAGGGTGTGCCGCCTCAGCTGAAAAGCATCAGAAGTTGGAAGGCTGCGGCACTTTTTGGCCAGACCGGATCGTGGGTCCTTTTCCGCCATTATTTTCCTTTGCGGAGCGCAGACGCTGATAATCACTCAGGGCCTGTTATTAAACAAATAGGTGCCGTGAGCAGAGCGAGGCTTTTAAGTCTCTCGATCTAAAGCCAAGGCGGAACATTTTCCCCAAACAGGAACGGCTGACCCGCACCTTCAGACTCACCCATCAGATGAGAGGAAAAGGGAGAGAAAGAGAGAAAGGAAAAAGAAGGGGAGTGACAGAAGAGAGAGAGCACGAGAAAGGAAGATGGAATCGGAAGAGACAGAAAAAGAAATGGAGAGAGTCAGAGAGAAGAGAGAGTGGAAATGTGGAAACTCCCGGAGTGTCTATCATCAGTCTGAGTGTCAGAGTGTGGAGGTCAGGTTAGTTGCCCCTTTAAAGAGCATAGAGTATTTTGGGTGAGGTTGGGGCTTGGGTAAGGGGGCTTGGCTGTGAACGCGAGGCTCTCCGAAGCCCTGTTTTAAAGCAGCCTCAGGTGGAATCTCCGGTGCATGTCACACTATGTTCCGTGATGTCATCACCCACAGGCTACGCTACCTGCAGAAATCCCCTGGCGTTGTGCGGCCGCGTTGTGGCAGTGTGAGACTTCTGTGGATGACATTCACACACACACTCACTCGCACACTCTCACACACGCACACTCACATTCACACACACACACTCACACACACTCACACATTCCCGCCAGTCTCCAACAGACGGGGTAGAGCCTGGCATGCATCAGTGTTTCTGCACCATCCTGTAACTGCATGACTGCATGCGCCCTAGCACATGTCTGTCTGCTATGGTTAGGGAGTTAAGAGAGAGAGTGTGTGTGTGTGTGTGTGTGTGTGTGTGTGTGTGTGTGTGTGAATGTGAGTGTGTGAGTGTATGTAAGTGAGAGAGAGAGAGGGAGCACAACAGTATGTGTTTATATCTGTGTGTGTGTGTGTGTGTGTGTGTGTGTGTGTGTGTGTGTGTGTGTGTGTGTGTGTGGGTGTGGGTGTGTGGGGGCTGGTGTGTGTGTGTATGTGTGTGTGTGTGAGTGTATGTGTGTGAGAGAGAGAGAGGGAGCACAAAAGTATGTGCGTATATATCTATGTATGTGTGTGTGTGTGTGTGTGTGAGAGAGAGAGAGAGAGAGAGCACAACAGTATGTGTTTATATCTGTGTGTGTTTGTGTGTGAGAGAGAGGGAGCACGGGAGTGTGTGTATATCTGTGCGCGCGCGCATGTGTGTGTGTGTCCAAGACAGACAGCATGAGAGTGTGTGTGTATGTGGGTGTGTGTATGCAAGTACGCGTGTGTGTGAGCGCCTGTGTGTGTGTGCGCGTGCGTCACAAAGATGAATTCCTCCCGCAGAGTGGAGTAGCTCAGAGATAAGGACCACCTCTTTCATCTTTTTTATTTTTTCTTTCTTTTTTTCTCTCTCAACTGTAAACAACCCATTTTTAACTGATAAAATAAAGGTTTGTCTCACCTTCCAGCAACTGCCACTCTCAGCCAGATAAATCCTTTACCGCCAAATACCGCCGTAACGCGAGGACGACATCCAGCCAGAGCTCACCCCTGGACCAGGGTCCCCAAAATCTCTGAGCCACTACATGACCCCCACTTCATAAAAGAAAGTGTAGCCTAACTGTTTGCAAAATGGAAACAAAATTTTCATAAACACTACCATATGGGCTCTGTACTTTTAGCGGGTGCAGTGTTTAGTTTGGAAGTTCACGCTAAAGGGAACTGCTTCAACACCCCCCGACCCCCCCCCCCAAGCCCCCAATGGCCCAATAAGAAAAGGGGAGTCCAGCTCTTGGGGGGCCGCAGTGTGTGTCAGCAAAGGAGAGGCTTGGCGAGAGAGTCCATTTAAGTTGTTTGCACGGCCTGTGTTGGTTGTCGATTTGAAGGACACTCCAGAAAACCCCCACAGTTAAACCTGCAGACACTGCGGCCCTCATGGACTGGAGTTAAACCTGCAGACACTGCGGCCCTCAAGGACTGGAGTTAAACCTGCAGACACTGCGGCCCTCCAGGACTGGAGTTAAACCTGCAGACACTGCGGCCCTCCAGGACTGGAGTTAAACCGGCAGACACTGCGGCCCTCCAGGACTGGAGTTAAACCTGCAGACACTGCGGCCCTCCAGGACTGGAGTTAAACCTGCAGACACTGCGGCCCTCCAGGACTGGACTGGAACCTTAATCCAAGGCATTTAATCCTGAAGTACATACAGAACAGCACAGCTACATAAATGTGTATCAAGTCAGCTACATATGTTGCCAGGGATAAAAGCATCAGTCAAGAAAATAAACTCTGTGTGCTGTGTGGCCTTACAACGCTTGCTATAGAAACATCTTGAAGGAACGGCTTTGTCAGAGGGGATCTCGGGTGTGTATTTCCCAGAAGTCTCGGCAGGCTTGCAGAGCGGGGAGCGTCTAACTCAGGGTTTTTCTTTGTTTGTTTTGTTTTGGGTTCCTCTAGCACAAGGCCCCAGCGCCACATCGTCTGTAATTAACATCCTCGACATCAAAGGGGCGCTGCTGAACCAAGCTGCTCGCTTACCCGCCGAGGGCACGGAATCCCTGAGCTATGACAGAGAGAAACGCAGGAGCGCTGTCTCCCGATCCCTGCCTTGACACCCCCTCCTCCTCTTCTTCCTCCATCTCCTCTCCTGGCCCCCCGGCCAGCAAACAAAGCCGGATTGCAAGGCATTGTGGGAGAGTGGTTACACACTGCTGTGCAGTGCATTTTGGGTAACAGCCTGACAGTATGTATGCAGAGCTGGGCTTGTACCTGAACTGCTGAATATTAACCAGACAGCACTAATGCACCCCCTTGCTAACCCATTAGCACGGCCCAGTGCGGAGCAGAAGCAGGTGTACTCTGAGTCCATTCTTCTGCCCAAGCTTTCCAGTTCAGCTATTCGGCCTGTTCTGCCCTCCTCCTGTTTAGTACCAATAACAGGGCAGTAACCCCCTGGCCAGCCAATTCTGATTATTATTTACAATATTTCATTTACTCTGTTGTTAACTTCAGCAGAAGTGCTGGTTAGGAGCAGATGGGCTCCCTTCTGAGCTGGGTTCTGCTCAAGATTTCTTCCTTTAAGCCAGGGAGTTTTTCCTCGCGTCCACTTCCTTCCTCGGCTCTTGTAAAATCACTATACTTGTAAAACCGAACTGAATTGTACTTCAGGGGTTGCAGGTTTGAGTCTGCCTTTGGGGCACTGCCTTTGGGCCAACGGATAGCTGAATTTGAATTGCTTGGGTAAATATCTCGCTGAATGAATGGGTTATATGTTTTAACGGATGTAGGTGATAGATGCGTAAGTTGCTGAGGACGGGAATGTTTACTGTATTGTTGAGTTTTAAAGGAGCGGTTGGTGCTCAGTGTGAGAATGGCTGCTGACTTCATGGATGAGACTGTGGGCTGGTCTATGCCCTGTGACACATACCTTACTGCCGTGGGGTCTTTTTTGAACCCTGGTGTGTGCCCAATGTTTACCTAACGTTTACCGAAAGTCCACCCAGCGTCTGGCCAATGTCTGCCTAACGTCCGATCTCTATCTGTCCAAAATCCGCTGAAACGCCCATCCAGCGCGGTCCCGTTGTCTGCCGCCCTGCCGCGGCTGCAGGTTCATTAACGGCTTCAAAGCGGCTCCCCCTCTGAGCAGCAGGTCTCTGCATCGGCCGGGCCGAATGTGTCTGCAGACGCTTTTAAAAATCTCCTGATGGTGAAACGGCCACAATAAACACAGAGGAGGGGAGGTGGGGTGGGAGGGCTGTCTCAGTGCGGGGAGGGTCGGGGGGGGATGCTAAAAGACATGAAAGCACCTCTGTGTTTTTTATAACCAGAGCCAGTCCATCCTCCACTCGTTTAGGACCCAAAAAAGGACCATTAAAGGAACACCCTCTCCCAGAACGAGCGCATCCGTGGAGCTGATGGGGCTCAAAGGATACGCATTTTTCAGCCACTTTCTTTCCCCAAGTGCTGTGAGTCCACACAGGGCCAGGCTACAAGTGCAGTAAGGTGTTTAGCCTGCTATGGCAAATATCCGTGTGTATAAACATATCCAGCTGTATAAACTGCACTCCTAATGGAAGCTGTGCAAAGTCTAGTCCTCAAAACGTCCGTATGTAAATAGAGAGCTATGACATATCTTCAGTCAAATATGTGCTTGGGATACTTTCAGTCGTTAGACATCGATAAAATTAGAAAATACTTCTGTGGAGAATTTTCTGTTTCTGTCAGAACATGCTGTACAATGAGAGGTGATTTTTCTTGTTGGTTGTGAATATTGGTGGAAATAGAGGTTTCTTTGACACTTGCAAGAAGCAGCAGAGATTCTGCTGGTGTCTGTAGGGTTCAAGTGTTTCAGATGAAGTGTGTGGCCCAGGTCCCAGTTGTGGAAAGGACTGGTGAAGTGAATGGACGTAGTTGGTCAGTCCCACACAAAAAGATCCAGAAAGTGGATGCGGGAGGTGGGCGTGGCATGGCCGGTGTTGGCACAGCCTGGCAGCTGGGTGCCCGTGGGTGCATCATGCCAGAGGTTCCCGCGGTTTGTCTGTTTGCCCGGCCTACAGCGGCGACGGCCCGGCATTTGGCACTGCCGCACAGGGTCATGGGAAAAGGTTTTGTTTATGTCAAAACAGGAAAACAAACAATCAGGATCCGGTTTCAGTGACAGGGTCCAGAGAAGGACCTCTCTGCTGGAGGCCCAGGGAAACAAAAAGAAAAACTGGGAGGAAAAAAAACCTGGAGCACACTGAAAAAGTGAAATCGTGCTTAATTTTGGGCTTATTTTCTTGCTTTGGGTGAAGCGCCAGAGCTGGTTGGAACTCAAGTCATGCACCATTCAAAAAAAACGGAAAAAAGGGGGAAAAGGCCGGTGTTTCTGGCAGCCGGGGAGGACATTTCAGCTCGAGGAGAGCCTCATTAAATTCTGCGAACCGAGCTGGTGAGAAGCGCAAAACTGCTTGTCTGAAGATCCTTTTATTTATCATCTGCCTTTTTTTTGGCATGAGTCACCGTCTCTGGGCGTGGCCCGACCCGGCCAGCAGGTGTGCTTCTCTGACTGAGCGGAGCAGGTCCAGGCCAGGAGCAGGAGACATGCAGTGTCAAATGTTAGAATTCAATCAAACGTGCTTAGTCTCTTTTAGGCCAAAAGCGATTCAATCAAAATGAATCACATGACAACATCATCGTCTTCGAATGAGTTTCATTGTAGACAAGCAGCCTTGCCTTTTGAAATGTGTTCCTTTCATTCTAAAGTAATCTAGCACATGGTCCTTAAAAAGCCTAAAGTCTGCTTTGACTGAATTGCACATTGCCATAAAGACACTAAGGACTCGATTCAGTCAGAAGCTCATTGTGTCTTTTAAGGTATAAGCAATTACGCCAAAACGGATTTAGGCCTTTTAGAGACTAAGTGCATCTGACTGAATTGCCCTCAAAGAGAGCAGCTGCTAAGACTGGTTGATTGAATTCAGCCCTTACTGTTTCTGCAGTGCAGGACTGCAGTATCTCTGCGGCAGGGTTCAGTGGGCTGATCTGAGACACACTGCTGTGGCCTCCTTGTGCTTGAGCCCAGGGCTAAAACGTACGATTTACCTGAGCAAGGCCTCAAACAAACACGGCGGGCAGCTGCTTATTTGAGACCGCTGTTCAAACTGTGGGCGAATACAGAAACTCTGCACCCACACTGGCCTTTCAAAATGACCCCAGTACTCATATTTCTTTAACTCAGGTACTCCATTAGCTGTTCACCCATCAATGGAAATTTCCCATCAATGACCACATACAGAATACTAAGTGGAGAACTTGACTTAGGAAGTTGCTTACTTTGAACTGCTCCAGTGAATGCCCAGGTAATGGATAACATTGTGACCTGACTCAGTGTCTTTGTCCCAGGTTGTCTCACCTGAGCGGAATGCATGTGTAATGTAAGGTAATCAGTGCTGTGTTTTGGCTCTGTGCGTAAGCATCACCTGTGCCAGGTGAGCGCAACACTTTACCCCCCAGAGATGTCGTCAGCTTTGTTGTCATCGTCTGAGAAATGTTCCGCATTGCGTCGGCTCTGTGAGTTGCCTCAGGACATGTTTAGTTTCGCGGGGGGGTGGGGGGGCGGTGTGATATCGTCACCTAGGAGCTGTCAATCACAGAGAGAGTCACTTCTGGCAGCCAGTCACAACATACGTAAAGGATCTTCCCATTTTACAGTCTGTTTCCTAAAGAAAATTCAGTTAGGGACTGTATTTGAGAAGAACTTCAGGGTATGGTTGCTGTCCGGGGATCTGGTTTTATTTTTAGCTCATAATGGACCAGGTTAGGATGCTGACAGGGAAACCTCACCATAGCTCTGTGCTCCTATTCTGGAGACATTTCATGGATACAGGCCTTGAACCGTAACAAAACTCATACATGTGTGAAGTTACATATGCTGTCACCTGATTCCATTTCTGGTTAGAGTTGATGATGCTGTTGTCTTAGAAAATTCCAAGTGAGTCATAGCTGTATATTGCCACCTAGTGGCTGGTTAATGATATTACATCCAAGCCACAATCTCCCCAGTGAAAGCAAGTGAATGACAAACACAGTGATAACAGGACCTCAGTTTAAAGTTTCAGAACTGTTGTTCTCAGAGTACGACCCATGTTTGTTTACAAGTATGTTGTTTGTTTACAAGCATCAAGTCTTACATAACGTTTTATCTATGTGAAGATTAGTCTGAGCTTATCACGCTAATCACAGGAAATGCCAGCGCTGATAGAAAGTTAATTTAATTTTTGTTTACTCTCTTGAAGGAAGGAAAGAAGAAATTCGACAAGGAAACTGAGAAGTACTATTCAGTATTGGAGAAGCACCTGAATTTGTCATCTAAAAAGAAGGAGTCCTTTTTACAAGAGGTAGGTCGTGACTTGATTAATTTAAGCACAACATCAACGGTGTGTTGAATTAGACAAAACAGCTTTCATTGTACTTCATTACATAGATCCCCACAAACGTCACTCTTAGGTAGATTCAGTCAAATGCAAATTACTGTCTTTAAGGTCCTTGTCCTACTCGATTCTGAAATGAAAGGAACGTAATTCCAGAAGACGTGTTTGATTACCTCAAATAAAATATATTCAAAGAAATCTGTTTTTCAGTGTAAAGTCTCCTGTGATTTAAGTGCATATGCCATTTGAATTGCATGGCGCCTTTCATCTGTGGTATTTCATTACAATTAACGATCCAGAAGGTCTGTGGATGGCGCGCCTGTCGCCCAGGTAACCAAATGTTTCCGCCCTCAGGCCGACGCTCAGCTGGACCGAGAGAGGCAGGTATTTTACGACGCC
Organism: Albula glossodonta; assembly: GCA_019788955.1. NCBI lineage: Eukaryota > Metazoa > Chordata > Actinopteri > Albuliformes > Albulidae > Albula > Albula glossodonta. Next base: position 328,612 of record JAFBMS010000271.1, read on the forward strand.
TCGCTGGAGTACGTCTTCAAGATCCAGGAAGTTCAAGAAAAGAAAAAGTTTGAATTCGTTGAGCCGGTAAGTTACGCCCTGGCATGTTTGAGCGAACTTTGTTACGTTTCATCAAATCTTCATTCAAGGAAAGCGTTGGCAAAGACTGAAACCCATTCCGCCCGGGAGTGGTGTTGGATAGCCGTGCGGAGAAATGCGCTCCCCGAGCCAGCGGCGTTCGAAAGCAAACAGGATTTAGAAGATAAAGACAGACCGATGGGATTTTATAATTGCCTTGGGTCTACGCCTGTAGTAGTCTCAGGGCTCATTAACACTCACGAAAATTGGGGAAATATCTCACTTTTCATGGTAGAAGTACTACTACTTGTGAAATAGCCTAGTACAAAAAAACGGCGGTGTACACAGAAGGACCTGTATTCAGGGCATAATACAGACCCGCGAAGGATTGCCCACCCTTAGAGAAGCGCAAACGCTGTCTCTCGCCAAATGCAACCTGTACTGTCAGTCGCTGTGCAGTGCGCACTATCATGTCTTGTCAAACTGGCCCCTCCCCTCAGGCACCTCGGCAGCGGCGGATAAACACTACAGAACATTCTGATTACCGATGCCCATGTCCCGTTAGCCCCATACCAAGCAGACCGTTTTCGGTGTAAACAAACCCTCAGGTTTGCATCTGTGTGTCGTTTCCTCTTACACACACACACACACACACACAGTGGTTTTAGAGCTGCAGCTTAGCTCTCGTTATCTAGTCTGGTTTAAAGGCCGGACAGTTTACGCTCTTCGCAGGCTTTGGGGTCATCGCGGTGTTTTCGTGTGGTTTGCAGCTACAGGCATGTCATCCCGCGGACCGCTGAAGCACATCACAGCCCTTTTTTCTGCGGCTAATGAACGACTCTGTTACCGTTACAGAAGTATCGTATTTGTCGACTCGCATTTAGTTTCGAACGTCATTTCAGGGACACTGATTAAAATAATCCCTTCATATCTGGCCATCATGACTAAGAGGTGATTGGGCGGAATGATCTTGTTTACTTCTGATATGAATCATGACTCAGACCGCATCCTGTGTCTGTCTTCCTGCAACACTGAGCTCCTGATCACATCTTATTACAGGGTAATTACTCTTACATTACGTTACATTACATTCATTTGGCAGATGCTCTCATCCAGAGTGGTTTATAGTGTGAGAGAATAAAAGTGCATCCACATGGGTTAGACTGCAATGAGTACATCCACTCCATGGGAAATGACAGTGTGAAACCCGCCGCGCAGATGGGACGATTCTCCTATGCCAAACCAACCAAAATCCAATTCCAAATTCAAAGCCAACTCAAAGTCAACCCAAAGGCGATGGTTTAGCAGAAGCTGTTCGAGAGGGGTGGGGGTGGGGGTGGGGGGGAGGGTTCGCTCATTTTCGATGTGACATTTCCAGGGACGTTGAAGTGGTCGAGGATGGGCGGGGGGGTCAACTAATTACCCCCACACATCTGTCATGGCCCCCTGTCTGTAATTAAAGTCGTCACTTGCCTTATGTGGCTGTTGCATTACACAAGAGCATCTCTGCATTTTCAGAACTCTTCAACAAAAAGTGAACCCAGAAAACGGCTTCACTTCTGACACAGGCCTGGGGCAAATACATGTTTGAAATGCTTTGACTTTCTAGATGCCACAACGATTTGAAAACACTTCTCCAACTCCCTATAATTTTTCAGTAAAAAAAAAAAAACACATATGACGTCTGTAATATGCGAGAATATTACTGATATCTAGAGGGTTAAAATGACTCAAATAACGATTTGGCCGATGTCTGTTTGGAGGTATTCTAACCCGCCCGTGAACCCCTTGGATGGGGAAGCGATAGTGTTCTGTGCGCATACATCCCCCGCAAATTGCCCATCTCCACCTTTTCCTGACCTTGCTGTCTTTCCTCCATATCACACACTCAGTGTTACATAATATGGTCCATTTCAGACTTTCCATTTACAGAAAACGGCGCCTTAAATATCCCAGAGGCTGGCTCAGTTTTTATTCAGTAAATTCAGGAAAATTATGGGAACTACTCTGATCCAGTGTTCTATGAGGATTTTTTTTTCAATTAATGTGAATCGAATTTCAATTTAGTTCCTGTATTGGCTAAACTGAATTGTTACGGACCTCCAACCTGGTGTGTTTAAGATATTTCCGTTAAAGGGAGACTGAGACCCTGTTATCAGCCCTGCCCCTGGATTCTGCATCGCTTCCTGTCGATGCAGCTCTATAATAATAAAATAACATTTCCCATTTCAGTCATATACGAGGAACAGATTATCTCTTCAAAAGACTGTGGCCCAGGTGACAGATGCTATTTGCTGTGTGTGTGTGACGTTACTGCAAACTGTCGTATTTTATCTATGGTTTTATGTTTCATTTTTATTATAACTTTTCATATTTAACTGCCCAGGAACCACCACGGTACTAAAGTGCAGTGTGTTCTTATCTCTGTCAGAGAGCAGTCACCATCCACTGATTGTGAGAATGTTTTTTTTTCTGTTGCATTGTGGGTAAATAATTTAAATACATGATTTACCCTGCCCTGAGTTTATAAGTCCAAATGAGAGCAGGTGAAATCATAAGTGACCGTGGAATTATGACTGACTGATAGAAAAAGCAGAAGCAGCAGTGTCCTAGCTTATCCCTCCCTGTTCCAGTGCAGGTGTAAATGGTTTTGTAAAGAGCAGATCGCACTGGATTTTAAAATACGGATATAAACTTTACCACCAGCCAGTCGGGTTCTGTGAAAATGAGTCAGTTTCTTCTGCGGTGCGTGACTTTTATAGGCCCGTAGTCTTGGGAACCTACAGAAGAATTCAGAGTGAAGCACAATAGTACAATACAGAAGAAATCTGTAACTTAACCCCACACCATCATGACGTCTCTCTCTGATTGGTCCAGACACCCCCACCTGCCCCAACACAGACTGTCCGTCTGATCTGTGGTGGTGGCATGGGGGGGGTGGTCCCCTTTGAAGTAATTTCCAGAAAATACCACAGCAAGAGGCCTGAACAATTCAGGTCAGGGCCGTTAGTTATGTGTCTGCGTCACTCACTAAATGAAAATCTGATTAAATGTCTCAGTGTCTGCCCTTTCCACTCACTTCCAGGAACAGCCTGTCAAGGTCATAATAGGCATTTTCCCCGCTTAATTTTAGTTATTGTCCTTTTTGGTTTTGGTTTCTGATGAGTCAGTGGTCTCAAGGCGAACATTCGGGGTAGGGGTGTGATTCGTAAGGCATTCTCTGTGAGGCTCTTCAGATGACGGTGATAGTGTCTCTTTTTTAAGTGGAGGGGGGCAGGGGGCGGGGGTGCTTTTACAGGAAACATCCAGCTCCCGGATATTAGGGACCCCCGGGGCGTGAGAAGAGAGCTGGGTGACTCTTTAAAAGGTCAATGTCCTGATTGTTTGTGTTGCCGATGGTGACCGCGCGGTTCAGGGCCTCGGCCAATCGTGGCTGGGGACACCGAGTGTGGCTCAGGAGGGCGATGGAGGCCAAGATTACAGCTAATAAAAAGAAGACACGGCCTGTGTGAGTCATCCCAGAACCGCGTTTTTGTTTTATTGGCACTGTCTGGAAAAGGGGTGCAAATATCGAACCCCCTCCTCGGCGGCCCTTCCTGGCTAAGGCTGTGCGTTTGTTGAAAGCTTCCGTACAACTCTCCCGCGGCCCATAAGTGAGGGGTAAAGATGCGCTGGCCGTTTCGCGGAAACCCGGGGCAACAGGTGGTGTTGCCTCAGATTGGAATCGACCGCCGCTCCTTAAACGGAGATAGAGAGTGCTATCGTGCTAAACGACGATTGAGCTGCCTCAATTGGGCTACTAAACAGGAAGTTCAACGATCTGGCCTCTGTCCCACCTGCCGCACACTTTAAAAACCAGACCTTTTTATTCATATATATATTTATATATTTTCATTGTTTGTTGTTTGTGGTGTTTTTTTTTTACCCTGTCTTTAAATGAACAGCATTGTGTCTGGAAAGGTTCCACTGGGTGCCCAGAGGCGCATTAGGTACTTAGCGGCCGGCGTATCCGTCATTCTGCTCTGTCCATTAGCTGGCAGTTGTTGGCCTGTTGGAAAAGCCTTAATTGATGTGCTGTTTGTGCTCTCCCTCTCCCCTCTTGTTGTTTTTCCTCCTCAGCTGCTGGCGTTTCTCCAGGGTCTCTTCACCTTCTACCATGAGGGCTACGAGCTAGCGCACGAGTTTGAACCGTACAAGCAACAGCTGCAGTTCAACCTGCAGAACGTAAGCTCTCTCCTCCCTCTCTCCCTCTCTCTCCTTCTCTCTATCTCCATCTCTCTCTCCTCCCTCTCTACCTCTCTCTCCTTCTCTCTGTCTCCATCTCTCTCTCTCCTCCCTCTCTCCCTTTATCTCTTTCTCTCCTCTCTCCATCTCTCTCTCCTCCCTGTCTCCCTCTCTCTGTCCTCCCTCTCTCCCTCTCTCTCCTTCTCTCTGTCTCCATCTCTTTCTCTCCTCTTTCCATCTCTCTGTCCTCCCTCTCTCCCTCTCTCTCCTTCTCTCTGTCTCCATCTCTTTCTCTCCTCTCTCCATCTCTCTCCTCCCTGTCTCCATCTCTCTGTCTTTGTCTGCCTAGCCACTGAGGTGATTCAGGTTTAATAGCCTTGGGGGTGGGGGGCTTTGGCAAGTATGGGGTTGGCATGGAAACGGACAGATAGACGGACGGATGGTGCAGCCTCGTCCACCTTTGTCAAGCAACACCTGGGCACGTCAGTCAAAATTGCAGGAAACCATTTCTTCCTTCTACGATGAATCAGTTCCCCTTAGGTGACCCTCTCTCCCAGTTCCTCCATGGTAACTCTCCGCAAATGATGAGGTCTAGGGGGGCTGGACAGCCTGTTCTCATCGTTAGTTGTTCCTATAATGTTTTCTTGTGTTCTTGTTTCAAAAAGAAAGAAACAGTTTATTGACTTTGTCGCTCTGTTTGTTAAGCCCATAAGCTTTCACACCAAAAAATGTGGAGAGGGGGAACCAAGTGGCATGTTTTCTGGGGAGAGGGGTGTTCGGTGTACCCCATCTCTATACAGGGTGGCAGAATATCCCTCTAATATCCATGTACTGCGAGCAGTGAGACAATGACTAATCAATGATTGGTAATAACTGTTTGAGGGCTCTATTTTAGTGGCAAATGCAAGGCGCAAAAGTCAATTTAAGAGTACTTTTTTATCTTATATGTATTATTTTATGCATATTATCTATAGTAACTTCTGCCATGTTAGTTTCAAAGCTGCGTGTTATCAATTTCACACAAGTAGAATATAGAAATAATTTGGCTTTAGATGAACTTTGCTCTGATACAGCCGTTTCACAAACCTGGGATCTGACAGATGATGCAAACCTATTTAATAATTTTCACCGTAAATTCGGACTGTCGCAACCGACCGCTGAGTTTCAAAGGTAGGACTTGGCGTGAGTTTGAGAAAATTTGAGCAATGTTTGAGTCTCCTGTTAATCAGCTTGAACTCCCTCGGCTTCGGAAATTCCCTTTGGAAATTACTCTTTGACGTTTCCTTGTTTTGTTTTTTTTTTTTGTTTTGTTATGCCTGGCGAAGACGAGGAACAACTTTGTGAGCACAAGACAGGAAGTGGAGAAGCTGATGCGCAGGATAAAATCAGCGGACCAGGACTACAAAGCGCCAGGCCCGTGGACCATGGAAGGCTTTCTGTACGTCCAGGAAAAGAGTGAGTCCCCACATCCCCCCCTTACCACTCTTACTCTTACTCACTGCTGACGATTTTCACACACACATTAGATTTTCATTTTTATTAACAGAGTGTGGACTCTCACCTTCCTTCCATATTTTTCTACACTAATTGAGGCAGTAGGAAGTTAGAGAGGGTCACTGATATTGCTGGAACAGGGCCTCAACCCTGGACACTCAGGGGCAAGCATACGTAAGTGCTACTGACTACCGGTATCATTTTATTTTCAAAGATCTCACCTTCCGTCCCTATTTTTGCCTTTGTTGAGACAGAACAGATTAACTCAGAGCGGGGCCTGAATACAGCATCTTTGCTTACAGGCATATATCTGGGCTACTACCAGGGGGCCTTTTCTGCTAAGCCACAGCCTGGCCTCACAGGCCATTATCTGGACCAATATTGATTTTGCTACAGTCAACACCTTGTTATATGTGCTAGTAAAATACATTTTGATTTCTTACACAAGTGTATTTATTAATTTGGCCTTTTGTTTGTGAGGCTCACTTACTGTGCTTATTTATTTCTCTCAGTCTGGTTTAATTTTGCCAGCTTGAATGAATGAAAGCTAAACATGTAGCCTTGGAAATGAGCACTGGGCCAGCATTGATGAAGTCTGTCTCAGGCTTTATCAGGGATTACAGCTTAGGCAAGGTTTGAGGACCCAAAGTTCCATTGTTCCAGGGGGCTAACTTTGGTAAATATTATGAAGAGAAACGGGCTTTTCTGTTCATGGAAATAGCTCTAAGTCAGTTTAACATGTCCAAAATACATAATAACTGATAATGCCTATCTATGATCTATGTATGGACTAAAACAGCCTCTTAAATATTTTGCTTCAGCATGTTAACCAAGGTTAGCTGGCTAACTTGGTAAGCAAGCTTCATAGCTTACCAGGAAACAGACAAACAGACAATTTTCTACGTAATACTTTCCTAAGTAATAAGGATAACCCGTGAAGCCACTTTGTGGTACACCACCCTGGATATGGCTAATCTGGGTGTTAGTGTTGGTGTTGGTGTTGGTGTTGGTGTTGGTGTTGTTGTTTCCCTTGCTGTTGTGGTTTCTCAGCCTTCACTTTGCTTCCTACTCCAGGGCCACTGGGGTGTACGTGGATCCGACACTACTGCACATACGAGAAAGGGACTAAGACCTTCACCATGAGTAACTCAGAAAACAAATCTGGTGGCAAACAGGTGCAGATTTTTTTTTTACTTTTCTGGATTTCATCTATAGTTTTTTTTTTTTAAGCGCAAGGTTGAGAACAAATTCTGTGCACTGAGGATGTATGCTTTGCAGAAAGGAAAATTTGCTCATTGACTGTTCACTCTTAGAGTGTAACACAGACCCTTTCACTGCAGTGATATGGAGGTTAAGATTTAGATTCTACTCTGATAGTCCAAAATAGAAAAACATTCCTGGTAAACTGTGAAGCTTTTTTATGTTTTTCTTGACTTCATTATTTATTCTGCAAATAAACTTTTTGATATTGAGTGATTTTTCTTAATTCAAATATAAACACTTGGGTTGTGAAAATATCAACCATCTTTTCTCTCTCTCGCTCTCTTTTTCTTCTTCTCTGAAGAACGGTCTGGTCATGAGTCCGCCGGAAATGTTCAAACTCAAGTCGTGCATCCGAAGGAAGACGGACTCCATCGATAAGCGATTCTGCTTCGACATCGAGGTGGTGGAGAGGTCAGCGCCCGCCCTGCTGTCTCAGCTTTAAGAACACAAAAAAGCGCAGTGGGCTCAATCAGTGGCAGGACTCTCTGGCACAGTGGAGTCAGAACCATTTAGGCGTCCCCTCTGACCAGTTACTGCTACCTTAACTGGTTTAATCACTCATGTAGACATTACATTACAGTCATTTAGCTGACGCTTTTATCCAAATTGACTTACAGTTGATTAGGCTAACCAAGGGCCAATCCCCCCGGGAGCAATGTGGGGTTAAGGGCCTTGCTCGGGCCCTACAGCAGTGGTGTTCTTGCTGTGAACCAGCAACCTCCAGGGTCCCACGCATGCACCTTAGCCACTAGACTGCATCCAGCTAATTCTTACATGCTTGTTTTCTTGAAAAACCATCCAGCAAGACCGGAGCAGTGTGATGGAGTGAGGTTTCCATGAGTGAGTTGAAAAGTTTCGCCTTTTCATTTGCTCAGTAACCCAGTGAATGAGCCCCTACGTCACATTTGTAATGTATTCAAGAATGTACATCACAACTTTTGGGGAATCGTTTTGGGAGGAATTCCGGGGTCATTTTGAGACTGCTGCAGTGATGGGTCATGAAAGAGTTCAGTGAAGGCAGAACGGGGTTTCATGAATCTCCTAATGGTTGACAGGCGTGTTTTGACACTACAGTATAATTCCAGCAGTCAGTGATGTCCCTCACACTCTGCACTCATGCATACACGCCGTAACTGAGTGTGCTTAGTTTCATTGCAGGCAGTTAGCAGCTCCTGATAGGCAGAGAAAAGTGTGAAAGGAATAAGTGCTAAGATAATAAGTGTAATAATACTTGCAAATACTTTGCCCTTTTGATTGGTCAAAGCAGCTACCAGTCTCAGCAGAGGAATGCGTAGCTGATAACAGACACGGTTTGCATCCCGTGTCTCTTGCATGTCTCCAGTGCTCCCCCTTGTGTACTGTATTTGCAACTGCAAGCCTTTTTTCCTCCACTTTGTACCCATTTCCTCTCTCTCTCCCTCTCCCCTCTCCCTCCCTTCCCTCTCTCCCTATCTACCTCTCTTTCTCCATGTTTAATGTAGAAATCCCGTCTGTCACGGATCTCTTTTCAGGCCTCTGAAAATTTTCTGTAAAGTCCGGTATGTGACCTGAGTTTCGTGTCTCTGTAGCTCAGAGCTGCATGGCGTTTTGCATGGGCTTTTTCACACCTGCACTCACCGAACAGCCACGCCCCCAAGCAGCACCCCGCCCCCGCCTCCGCCTCCTCTGGATCAATATTCAAAGTGCATGCAGCGTTGCTTTTTTTATTATTTTATGCACAAATAACTGGCATGGGCTCCTAAACATGAACTTAAGAACTTAAGACGCTGCAGTGATGGTGGAAGAAATTGGGGACGCCCAGCCGACTGGCTTGTCAGGCTGCAGTGAAAGATCACAGCATCCTGGTTAATTTCTATATCTCTCACATAGTATCGGTATGTGTGTTTATTTGAAGTGTGTGTGGGCCGGGAGCGGGGGGGGGGTTGGTGCAAACAACACCTTTCTCGCGCCAAAAATTGAGAAGTGAAGCTTCCCGCGTATTTTAGCGGCGATGCGTACACATGGAGGGAAGGTCATCCTACTGCAGGGAAAGATTCACCCAGATGGATTCTGGGGGATCTTTTACATCAGCCAATCTGGTCCCGGCTTTTCTGATATGGCAAGGCCCACACATACAGTGGCCGGGACGGGCCTGCCTCGCGTTGGAGAGAATCAAAGATCCCCACAAAGAGGTTACCACGGTAACCGCCATAGTTTGGAGGAATGGTTGTACACTTCAGTTCCATCAATTAAGGAAATTTAATGAGATTCAATCAAATACTAAATAATTGGTCCTTACAGGACATTATGTAAATTTTTATTTTCAATAAGTGAATTGAATTTCAGTTTATTTCCTGAACTGGGTGAATTGAAATGAAATGAAATCCCCCCAAACCCTGCCAATCACCATGTCAGGATAATCCAGTCCCCCTTCCCCAGTGTTTGTTTTCTGTCACTCCTCTTAAACGGGCTCTTTCTTCCCTAAGAGGAGGACCTGGGCGGCTCTCAGTTTCTGTAAGATGTAATTACACACCCTCATGCATGCGCGTCGGCCAAAACGCAGTTAACGACTCCTCCGCCGCACGGGCGATTAAAGCAAAGTGCAGGCAGTAAACAGGAGCGGCTCGGTTTACCCGACCGGTGCGACCGACGCGCTCGTGCGGTTAACCTTCCTCGCTGTGGCGAGAGCCAGCTGGCAGCGTACACGGCGTGCTCTGACAGGAAGTCGCAGGGCGGGAGCGGGACTTGACCACAGCGTGGCGTGACAGAGGACTCATCCAGTGCTAACTCTAGGGGCCGCTGGCGTACGGTGTCCTGGTTTTACAGCGTGATGACGAGGTGTCTCAGCTGTTCATTATCGCACACAAAGCCACTCTCCGGGCTCTTGTTAGGGACGCTCCACTTTGAAGTTACGGCCCGTGAATCATCTTTTCCTCGCGGTTTTCAGGGAGAATGAACAGCCATTGTGCTGGGTCTGGGAGCTGCTTTTAGGAGCAGTGTGCAGGGTACAGTCCACTTTTACTCTGTGTGACTTTGGTGATGGGTGAAAGGTCAAAGGTCAGCTGACCGTGTCGCCTGAGGGCCGTGGGGGACCAGAACAGGTAAAGCGGTGTCACAGGATCACACCTGGGCCACACCTGGCTGTTGAATGCGGGGAATAGGGAACAGGAAAGGGCGGTGCACTCAGCACGCAGGGTGGCCATTTTAACTAGGGATTTTGGACAAACACAAATCTTGGAAGTTGGGCAAGGAGTGCAATGGGAAGTGCTGAATGAATACATCCTGCTAACACAAGCTCATCCAATGGGTGATGGACAGCCATTTGGTTCAGATGAAGCCTGTTCAATTTGGGTTCCCCCTTTATGGAAATGAAATATATTGTATCACTGTATATTACAATGAACCAATATCAAGATCACAAAAAAACCATAAATACATTGGTAATAAATACAAATAACAGCTGTTGTCAGAAAGTGAAATTTATACAAACAACATTGATGTTAAATTAATGCAACATTATGTGTTCCATCATAAGTCCATATTATTTCCTAAAAGTGCAGTATGTTCCATTTCCATTAGGGCTGTCACTAGCTGCAGGGTGTGTGTTTTTGGGATGGAGCGGTATGTTCCACAGGGCCTAAAATCCCCCCGTTTTCCTGCTTCTGCCCCAGGCATGGGATCACCACCCTGCAGGCACTGTCTGAGTCCAACAGGCGGCTCTGGCTGGAGGCCATGGACGGAAAGGAGCCGGTAAGAGATTGCATACCCTTCCCTCTCAGAGATATATCGCGTGTTATTTGCTCGTGTATCTGTAACGTTAGTTAGTGGTGTCTGAGGCTTGAAGCAGGCTGGCTCTTGGTAAATGCTGCCTGCTCCCCTGAGGCTTGAGCTGGGCTGTATTACACCTGAAGGCCTCAGAATAACAGGGTGCCCAAACCCCTGGCTGTTTATACATCTGTGAAAACAGGCCTGTGTTATTTTGGGGGGAAAAACAGTATTGTAATAATTCTGTTTATAATCCATTATTAAAAAGTTTGTTAATCATTAGTAACCCATTTATTAATCATTTTGAACATGAGTAAATGATAATGTCTGTGGTTTGAGGCAGGTTTGTTTTTGTGGATGTGTCAGATCACTGTTGGTCCAGCTATCAGGCCAGCCTTCCTGGTGAACTATGACCTGACTCAGGCAACGGGGGTGCAGGCAATAGTGACTAAGATCAGCCTGTCTCAAGCTACGGACATTGTTTACCAATACTAACAAATACATGAACAGATAATATTTAACATTTAATAAATCAATTGCAAATGGTTAACAAACTAATAAATAATGGTTTACAATCTTTTTTGTTGACCTTTAAGTGAAGTCTTACTAAGACAATATGATTTTTACTGAATAAACGTTTCAAACATCCAATAGTCTGAAAATCTTTTTTGTGTTTATTGTGACTGCTTTGTCCTTATTTTTGTGTGTCATTGTTGTAGTACATTGTTTATAAAGAAAAGCCCCCATAATATTGTGTATTTCAGACGGATAGTGATTTTAGTGACCGGCACATGGATTCGGTAATGCAGGGATCTTTGCATTGTGTTATGTGTGTTTCCTTATGGGCTGATTTGGACTGTGAAAAATGAATGGCGTGGGGTGGTGACGTTTTAACACGTAACACAGTAAAGGGTAGAGGCATTCTGTTTGTGGGGTTTTCAGTGTGTCATTCTGTGCTTTGAAAAATAAAATGACCTTTAGCTGCAGTATTACTGTAACAATAACTGGACATGAGTATTCAACTAACATTGAGTCTGGTTTCTCATACAGCTAACTGAAAACCATTTCTTTGTTCCTGGTATTTGAAGTAGTTTAAGTTTGTAGTTCAATGATCATAAATTCCAGGCTTGAAGGGCTGCAGTGTTTTTGTATTTTCCTTTTAATCAACACCCTGGCTAAGAAAAATCAATCTTTTAAATGAATCTCACAGCACAGACAATGTGGCCCCCCAGGACTGGAGTTTGAGATGCCCCTATGTAGATGCCAGTAAAATTCAAAACAACTAATACGGATCTGTGAGGAATTTCAAGAAAACATGTTACTGGCCAAAATGTACCATAATATGTTAAGAGAAAAAAGTGTTCAAAACTTTACTGGTATCTAAAGGGTTAACTATTTCATATAAATATTTGATCCTGATTTCCTTAGTGCCCTGTTTTTTCAGCGTGCCTCACAGAGTGCAGGCCCTGAGCCGGGGAATGGCGGAGTGTGTGGTCAGATTTGGGTTAAAGATCCTCTGGCGTATATGGGGTGTTTGACATAGTGGTGGTTGTAATGAATGATACAGCAGCTTGACCCTGGGAGCTGAAAGCACACCGCATGCCTGTGAATCTGTAACCCGTAAAGTCTTTGTGCATTCCTTGGCAGATATACACCCTCCCGGCCCTGCTCAGCAAGAAAGAAGAGAGTAAGTGTGCCTTTTCTGTTATGCTGTTGCATTACGCTGTGCACAAATTCATGATTATTTTCAAGCTTTGTCCAGAAAAATGATTATTTGATATCTTATTTCTCAACTTCAAATTATCAGTATAATTAATAATTAATCAGTATAATAAAAGTTTGTTTCATTCCCATGTTTCATGTTGAGAGCTGAATTTGCCCCAGACAGGCTCTCTCTTTCATAAAAGCCTCAGGAAAGAGCAGTTACAGTTTGTGATGGTTCTTAATTTTAGCCATTTTTATTCTGTTGGTCAGTGGCGGAGTTAAACTCCGCCTCCATTTGGATGCACAAGATTTTGATTTGTCAGGAGGAGTGACTGGCTGTGGGATTAATTAGACCCGCATCACAGACCACGCCCCCAAAGTTTGGTAGGCTAATCTGAAAGCGCCAGCCAGATCAGGTGCATCAAAAGGATATGCAGGCTGCTGGTAACCTCGGTCCTGCACAGAAAATTAAATTATGTTGGAAATCAGCAGCCATTGTAAAGGTAAAGGCCGAGATTACATTAAAGTTGTTCAGTTTTATCCAAAGGGCCAATCCCCCCCAAGAGCAGTGTGGGGTTAGGGGCCTTGCTCAGGGGCCCAGTAGTTGCTGTGGCTACACTGGGGCTTCAACCACCACCAACCTTCCAGGTTCCAGTCAAGCACCCTAGAGCACCTGCACCTCAGGGTGATGGGTTTGTTGTGCTTGGCCCTTCAGGTAGCGCAGTCACATAACGTGATGTGCTACGCCTCAAAGCATGTGAAGCCAGGGCCCTGCTTGTGTTTTGGTGGCAGACTGCGCGGCTCGGCGGGTGACAGATTTCTCCCTGTCTGTGTTCCACAGTGTTCCTAAACGAGGCGGGCTTTAACTTCGTCAGGAAGTGCATCCATCTGGTGGAGATGAGGGGTGAGTCAGCTGCCGCCGGCACGCCGCCGCACCGCCGCCACGCCGCCACCGCCGCGCCGCGGGTCGTTTGACAAGCGCGTCAAAGCGAGCGGCCATACAGGCCATTTAGAAACAGCATAATCATTAGCCTCATAGCTTAAACAGTTCGTTAAGCTGTGAATGGAGTGCCATTTACCATCGGGTCGGTCCAGCCGCCAGAATTTCAAGTGTCAAACATTTCCTACTGAATTCCACTGGGCCACAGCGTGATCATGCAAAATGTGTGAAAACTGAGTGTACATTCACAGTCTGTAAACATGTGTGTGTGTGTGTGCGTGTGTGCGTGTGTGTGTGTGTGTGTGTGTGTGCTTGCGCGGATGTGTGTGTGTGCGTGTGTGTTTACGTATGTCTGTCTCTGTTTGTGTATGTGTGTGTGCGTACGTCTGTCTCTGTTTGTGTGCATGCACGGATATGTGTGTGTGTCTGTGTGTGTGTGTGTGTATGTATGTCTCTGTGCATGTGTGTGTGTGTATGTGCATGTGTGTGTGTGTGTGTGTGTGTGTGCGCGTGTGTGTGTGTGTGTGTGCGCCCGCGTGTGTGCTTGCGCGGATGTGTGTGTGTGCGTGTGTGTTTACGTATGTCTGTCTCTGTTTGTGTATGTGTGTGTGCGTACGTCTGTCTCTGTTTGTGTATGTGTGTGTGCGTACGTCTGTCTCTGTTTGTGTATGTGTGTGTGCGTACGTCTGTCTCTGTTTGTGTATGTGTGTGTGCATACGTCTGTCTCTGTTTGTGTATGTGTGTGTGCGTACGTCTGTCTCTGTTTGTGTGTGTGTGTGTTTACGTATGTCTGTCTCTGTTTGTGTATGTGTGTGTGCGTACGTCTGTCTCTGTTTGTGTGTGTGTGTGTGTATGTCTGTCTCTGTTTGTGTATGTGTGTGTGCGTACGTCTGTCTCTGTTTGTGTATGTGTGTGTGCGTACGTCTGTCTCTGTTTGTGTATGTGTGTGTGCGTACGTCTGTCTCTGTTTGTGTATGTGTGTGTGCGTACGTCTGTCTCTGTTTGTGTATGTGTGTGTGCGTACGTCTGTCTCTGTTTGTGTATGTGTGTGTGCGTACGTCTGTCTCTGTTTGTGTGCATGCACGGATATGTGTGTGCATATGTCTGTGTGTGTGTGTGTGTGTATGTATGTCTCTGTGCATGTGTGTGTGTGTATGTGCATGTGTGTGTGTGTGTGTGTGTGTGTGTGTGTGTGTGTGTGTGTGTGTGTGTGTGTGCGCGCGCGTGTGTGCTTGCGCGGATGTGTGTGTGTGCGTGTGTGTTTACTTATGTCTGTCTCTGTTTGTGTATGTGTGTGTGCATACGTCTGTCTCTGTTTGTGTGCATGCACGGATATGTGTGTGCATATGTCTGTGTGTGTGTGTGTATGTATGTCTCTGTGCATGTGTGTGTGTGTATGTGCATGTGTGTGTGTGTGTGTGTGTGTGTGTGTGTGTCTGTCTATGTGCGTATGTGTGTGTGTGTGTGTGTGTGTGTATGTGTGTGTCTGCGTGTGTGTGTGTGGATGTGTGTGTGTGTGTATGTCTGTCTGTCTGTGTGTGTGTGTGTGTGTGTATGTCTCTGTGCATGTGCATGTGTGTGTGTATGTCTGTGTGTGTGTGTGTATGTCTGTCTGTGTGTGTGTGTGTATGCTGTGCGTGTGTGTGTTCCTCTGTGTTTTTGACATACAGGGATTAACACCATGGGGCTGTATCGAATAGGAGGGGTAAACTCCAAAGTCCAGAGGCTTATGACATCAGTGTTCGGTAAGACAAACCGCTTCATCACGTGCAATAACATCATTCTGTATTTGTACCTTTGGGAAAAGGAGGAAGAAAACCAGCTTTACATCATGTGTTTCTGATAAGCATTTAGCCATTTTAATCATGTACTGTAAACAGGCCTGAGCTCTTATTTACAAACATGAAAAGATTAATAACAAGCACAGTTAGTAAACTTCAAAACAGGACAAAACAGGAGAGAGAAAGGCTAAGGGGTGAGAGTTGAGCTGAGTTCTGAGCTCTCAGTTTGGTGTTTAAATGGATGCAGGCAACAGTAGAGGAGTTCAGGAGTTCATTACTGCCCCCCCCTCCCTTGCAGCGGCTAAAGCCCCCACCGATATGGACCTGGATCCAGACACCTGGGACAATAAAACCATCACCAGTGGACTGAAGAATTACCTCAGGTCAGCTCGACCTCGAAAGCACACAGCCGAGGGCGCACGATCCGTTTAGCACCGGCGAGGACGGCTCTCTTAGTGCCGCAGTCTCCAGTGGTCCACCAGCCCAGGGGTCCGGCCCATGGGCTGGGCGTTAGATTAGCTCACACAAGCCTTTGAAATAGACTTAGAAAAGTTTAATGTCCTCAGAGAGGCAGTTTGTGGTACAGCACAGAACATACAGACACATTAAAAGATAAACAGAAAACACCATAATCCAAATCATCTGAAGCAGCTCTCATAAATACCATCAACACAGTCCAGGCAGACATATGAAGTGCATGTCGATATTGTATAGCAATAGTTGTAATAAATTCATAGATAGTGAGTATATTGCACATATGGGCTTTGGGCTTTTCAAAAGCTCTCTGTGGGTCACCTGGGCAGGTAGCGGGGGTCACCTGGGCAGGTAGCGGGGTGTTTCTGAGGTGTGCGTGCTCATCAGTATTAGAGGGATTTTTCTGATGTAGTTTGGCTAGTTTGGAAAAAAAGGTGGACGGAGTAAAGATGGGAAATAATATGCAGGCATTCCAGAAATTTGCAACTGCATAATAACTTCAGAACTGAATGGAAAAACCCAAACCTGCAGGAGAGGAAAGGAGAGCAAATTTCACATGTGAGTGGAACATGGCTGGATGAATGGAAAGGGTTTTTATAAAGTCATCCAACACGCCAAAAAAAGTAGCATTGCATTTTTCATTCATTCTGGCTCTGTATCTATATCCCCCTGTCAATTAGTAAAGCCGAAGTCACAGATTCATCTTCTGATTTTAACAAATCAAAACCGCTGTTCCACCCGGAGCGAGGCACAGCTCTTGATTTGTTCTGCTAAATTGCAAGCTGCAGAACCAGTGCATGCAAACTTGTTTGATGAGTGAGAATTTTAAGTTCACCGCCAGATGTTCGTGTTGTAGGATGGTGCCACATGGGAGCGGCGGGCTGTTTTAACCTTTTCTCTCCCCCCCCAACCCCCCCCCCCCCCCCCCTCCTGCTCTTCCATCCAATCAGATGCCTCTCTGAGCCCCTAATGACATACCGGCACCACAAAGACTTCATCATGGCAGTCAGTGAGTAGCGTGACGAAGGAGTTTCCCCAAAATGACAATGTGATGATGTGAAGTGATGTGGGGCGGGGGGGGGGGGTTGGAGGGTGTAAGGGCGGAACAGCCTGGGGCGGAAAAGCCGTTATCACCCCTGATTCACGCCTCGTTTCCTCCAGATGTTGCAAAGCTTCTCACCGTTTGAAGCCTCATAATATTTTCACTCCCCACCAAAGCACCTCCCAGATGTGCATTATGAGTCTAATCAATGCCCTGTCCGTCCCAGGAGAGCGAAACAAAGCCCTAACAGGAAGCGGAATGGAAAGTGGCTACACCCACCTTGTGTTTGAACTTGAACTTGAATTTGAATTTGAATAAGCTAATTGAATTTTGGTTGGCAATTCTAAGCAAGAGGGGGAACTTGGATCTGAACTTGTGCATTTTGTTTTGGTATTCTCCAAAAAGTCGATTTTAAATGTTAATTTTTTAAAGGTTTTTAATCATGTGTTTTGAATGTACTTGAAAGAGCCAAGAAATATTGACATTACACATTGATGTCACTCACAATGACTACATACAGTGTGTTGCTTTGTGTTTCAGAGTCGGACGATCAGAACTACAGGGTGCGCGCTGTCCATGCACTCGTACACAAGCTGCCCGAGAAGAACAAGGAGATGCTGGACATTCTGATCAAGCACCTGGTCAAGTAGGTTTCCCTCCCACCCATGCGATTTCAGCCACCCCTAGCGATCATGAAAATAACGGAGGAATCTTCAGCGGTGAAGAATGTGCTCCACAATCTGATAAAACCATGCGATGTCACCCAAAGATGCCAGGAGGTTGGCACCGATCAAAATTGGGATCAATGAAAGTTGCGGTGAAATTCAGCTCATGGACAGTGAAATGGCCACATCGACATTTGAATTGGAAACTCATTAATGGGTTGAGTTAGAATTCCAGCCCTGGTGCCGATCCTGATTCCTACCAACTTCTCAGAATCTGTTGGAAGTCCTGTTCCCTAATTGATATACCATACTTTGTGCTCTCTTCATCCATTACAGTTTCTCTTTATTAAAACAACAGAAATTGTGTTTGAGAGGAGCTCTTTTTCTGCTCACCATTTGCTCTCATTATTTTTCATTATTTTCTGTGACACTGTATTCATAGCAGTTATTTAATACCTCTGGCTTCTTCTCTCGTTATCTCAAAATTCACGTCATAACTCTCCGTCTTTTGGTTACTTGCTGAACTTTCGATGCACCTTTTTTTTGACACGGTCACACTTTGTTTCTCCATTTTTCCGCGCTCTGCCAGCCAGCGTCGCAAGACCCCGCTGACGTATCGGCATAGCATACTGAAGTATTGTATCAGTGCTCTTTTAACAGCCTGTGAAAATAAGGTGTGTGTGCCATTTTTCCAGACTATTTTTAGGGGTTAGGAACAAACACATATATTTATACTCAAGCTAATGGTGCTTAATCTTTTCTTTGTATCCAGTTACTGCTTTCCATTATATTAGCCGCTGATTCTGGAATGTTATCCTGGAATTTAATCAGGAAAAACAGGGATAACTGGCCTTGGAACAGCAAATCTCTCTTCTCCCAAGGAGAATAGCAGTTTTTACCACACAAATCTACACAGAGCACAGGCCGCAGATGCTCTCAGAGCAAGCCTAGGGCAGAAAACTGGCAGAAATCTGACTAGGGGAAAACTAGTCTGCTTAAAGGAAGAAGAGATCTTCTTCCTTTAAGCAGAGCCCATCTGCTTCTAACCAGCACATCTGTTGAAGTTAACAGCAGAGTAAATGTAATATTATAAATAATAATCAGTATTGGCTGGTAGGAGGATGTTGCCCTGGTATTGCCATCAAACAGGAGGAGGGCAGAACAGGCAGCTTAGCTGGACCAGAGGATCAGAGAGCGGAGATGAGAGACAGAGCTCTGATCACACAGCCGTGTGTAAACCCTGGTCTCTGGAGTCCGGATCTGGACCTGGAGCCGAGCCACAGAACACCACTGTCTGCGTCCTCATTGTTAATTTCATTAATATCTTATGACCATGTCCAGCGGTGTAAAATGACCCTTAGCTACAGTGAGCGTGATTTATTTATGGGCTGACCGAGGTTCCCGTTCGCTGGATCACCCCTGCGTTAAAGGAGGTTAAACATGTCTGCGGGAAGAAAATCAGCAGCCTGACACAGAGAAGAGTCACATGACTGCTCCCATGTGATCAGTCACTGGATAACACTTTGAGAAGACAGCAGAGTGGAGTCTGTAAAATATTTATTAAAAATTTAATGATTTCATTACACTCAGTCTCATGACGAGTTTCACACCTGCAAAGTAATTTAAGAGCCGTTAGTGTAACAAATCTCTTAATTCAAGCTTGCTTGGTGCTTAAATTAACGGGTTTCCCTTCCCTTCAGTGTATTTATTCATTAATACATATACTTTTGGGAAGTTGTTTTACTGTCTACTGTACATCTAATATTATATTTGATAATACTGACTGTAATAATACTAATACAACTTCTGCTGTTACTACTGCTACTGATTGTGTAAAGTGTGTACTGCTGCGCCATAGTGTGTCGGTATGCCATTATTCCATGTGCCACTCCAAAAGCATTTTTGATTGGTAGAAACATGTCAGTGATTGACAGCTGAAACATAGCTCCACCCTCATCCAGTAGTCTAACACTCCAGAATGTCTGCCCCCTCCTCCCCGGCAACAGGGTGTCCACTCACAGCCAGATGAACCTGATGACAGTGTCGAACCTGGGTGTGATCTTCGGCCCCACCCTCATGCGCTCTCAGGAGGAGACCGTGGCCGCCATGATGAACATCAAGTTCCAGAACATCGTGGTGGAGATCCTCATCGAGAACTATGAGAAGGCAAGCGCCACCGGCCCCTTCGATAAGCAGTTTTAGCAGGGCACTGAACTAGCACCGAGGGAGTGAGGTTTCATTGAAACACCAATGGAAAGAATGTAGCATTTAGTAACAGCTACTTAACCATATGGTCCTATGACGTCATTGGCTGTTGAGAGGCAGACATTTTTGATTGGTTCAAACAAGTCAACAATTGACAGTTGAGTGCAGCCCCAGCCTATCAGGGCTCCAGAAACCGTATTTCAACCATCACTGACCTTAGCAGCAGGAGCTCAGTCATTTTATCTCTGAAGAGCTACAGCAGTAATTGAAACTGTCAGACCCAAAGTGTTCAGCTTGCAGTGAAACTCTGAGCTGATATTTGATCCTTTCATTGGTCATAGACTCAGTATATCCCTCAGTAACCAGCAGGTGGCGTTGTACCCAAAGTTATGTGCACAGGCAATGATAGGTCCAGAAAATGATGACAAAAAACGTTACAATAAAAATTTTTAAGTACTATGTGAATTTAATGTACTATTTTGCTACATTAACAAATGACATTTTGTAATTTGATAAACATTAAAGATTAATTCACAAATAAATATTAGTTTAAAACTCAATATCAGTATTTGTTTTGTTATTTAGTGTAGAGGCTGTTAAACTGCAGGGTAGAGATGGACGTACAAGATGGCAATTAAATAATGAGACTAATGCTGTAATTCAATTTTAATGAAGAAAACAAAATTTGGTGGCCATTATGTTCAATTTCACCAAAAATGTCAAATTTATACAATGCTCAATTTTTTAACTGACCATTTTTACGACACGTCAGAAAAACATCTCTGCTTCAAGCAATGCGTAACAGTGGACTGAAAACGTGAGCGGATCGAAACTTTCAGGGATTGTTTATGCTTGCCCATTGGTCAATGTATACCATGTGGTTCGAGCATGCGTGCTGTGGTTTGACTTAGATAAGCCCAGTCTCGTTGTTGAACAGCCACGCCTCGTATATGTGGTGACATATAGCCACGGCTCGTATATGCAGTGACGTTTTCCTGTTTTGCTCAGATCTTTCACGAGGCTCCAGACCCTAACGTGCCCCTCCCCCAGCCCCAGTCCCGGTCCAGCTCCCGCCGCAGCAAAGCCATCTGCCTGTCCACCGGCAACCGCAAACCCCGCGGCCTGTACACCCCAACGCTGTGCCTCGCCGACGCCGACAGTGAGTCTGCCTGCTGCGTATCCTCAGAGATCAGAGTCCCTGCTGCTCACTCACACAGAGTGGTACCTCAGAGATACGAACATCAGAGTCCCTGCTGCTCGCTCACAGAGTGGTACCTCAGAGATACGAACATCAGAGTCCCTCCTGCTCACTCACACAGAGTGGTACCTCAGAGATACGAACAGCAGAGTCCCCACCACACACTCACACATACAGTCATACCTCAGAGATACGAACATCAGAGTCCCCACCACACACTCACACATACAGTCATACCTCAGAGATATGAACATCAGAGTCCCTGTTGCGCACTCACACATACAGGCATACCTCAGACATAGGAACATCAAATCCACTGCTGCTTATTTCCATGTATTGACATACCTCACAGATACGAACATCAATGTCCCTGCAGCTTGCTTACACATAAAGTCATACCTCAGAGATATGAACATCAATGTCCCTGCAGCTTGCTTACACATAAAGTCATACCTCAGAGATATGAACATCAGTGTCCCTGCAGCTTGCTTACACATAAAGTCATACCTCAGAGATATGAACATCAGTGTTCCTGCAGCTTGCTTGCTTACACATACAGTCATACCTCAGAGACACGAATCAAAGCCACTACTGCTTATTCACATACTCACATAAGTACAATAAACCCATAGATAAATTAAACAAAAACAAAGCAAAACTGATGAAAATGGAGCAGTCAACATGTAAACCAACAAAAATATTAGCAATAATAACAGATTCTCAATTCTCTCTCCCCCCCTTCCCTGCTCTCTCTCTCTCTCTCTCTCCCTCTCTCTCTCCCTCTCTCCTCCCCCTCTCTCTGTCCCAGGTGACACGTTCAGCAGTAGCCCCGGTAGCACACCCATGGGCAGTATAGAGTCTCTCTCCTCTCACTCCTCTGAGCAGAACAGTTCTTCCAAAATGGGCCCGTCCAAGCCTGCCTCCGCCCCCACCCCCGGCCCCGCCCCCGGCCCCACCTCCTCTCCTCCCGCCCCCGTGGCGGCCATCACCACTGTCGCCCCCTGCTGGCCCTCTGTGCAGGCGACCTCCAATGGGGCTAAAAGCCCGTCGGGCACGGCCAGCTCTCCCGGCACCATGAGTCCCCCCGGGACCAGCAGTCCGGACTCCAGCTCCAAGGAGGACGCGGGCCGCACTGACGGCGAGTCCGAGGACACCCAGAGCCTGTCCTCCGTCACCACGGCAGGCAGGCGCACCCCTGACCCCGCCCCCAGCCCCGCCCTCACCCGCCAGCCTGCACTGAACCGCTCGGCCGCCTCCTCCCTACGATCCCTGCACATCTCTGAGGGTGCGTGCCTTATAATCAGTGGGCGATTTGAGGGGGGATGAGGGGATGCCATCCTCCTTGTTACCAAAATGAGCAAAATGCATCCCCCTTGTTAACCTGCCATCCCCATTTTACACGTGTGTGTGTGTGTGTGTGTGTGTTGGTTGGTAGTGTGGGGGCGGGGGGGGGGGGCTTCCACTGTGCCATCCCCCCCGTTAAAAATGAACAAATTGCCCATTGCTTACAGTCCCATTTAATTTAATTCAGTTCAATTCAATTCCATCCCATCCAGTTCAGAATAAAATTAGATCGGTTCAGTTCAGTTCAATTAAATTCAGTTCAGTTCAGTTTAGTTCCATGTCATTCCATTACATGCCAATTCTATTCAGTTCAGTTTGTTTGAAGTGTGATTTATGGGCAGGGCAACAATTGCATTATTTCCACAGTGGAGCATAGAGAAAACATATGTAAATACATATCAAAAATACACTGATTCACATATAATAAATACATGATGATTACATAACAACTGGCATATTAATATAACAGTGACAAAAACAGCTTCGCATTTTGTTTTGGTGGAACTATTTCACAAAGTATAGGTCAGCAACTGGTCACCCACTAAGCACATTTACAACAGTTACAATACATGGCCTCATGATACAATGAGAACATTTCACATTCTGGACTCTGTCCTCTCTCTCTCCCCCGCTCAAAAATACGCACAAATAAACACTTCTCACAGCAGATTTCCTTGTGCTACATTATATCGTACAGTCAGAAATCAGTTTTCCCCCCCAAGTAAAACAACAGCACCAAAACAAAACCCCCACTTGCAGTGATTAAGCTAGTAAGAAAAGAGGAAATTTTTCCTGGGTTCCCTTGGGCTAGCTTCTGAGGGCCTGATCGCTCTGGGAGATTTGAGAAATATTTTTGACCTTTAAATGAAGTGAAATATCAGTGTGTTTACTCAGAGTGCTGACAGTGTTAACCTGACCTTGTCCTGTGAATTTGTCTGGCCTTTCCCATTAAAAAAAGGATAACGATCACAGTAGGGACATCAAAGGGGACGTCCTAGTTTGGACATTTGGCGTGTGAGGTTCCGGGTGGCGGGAGGGGGGTGGGTGGGATGCTTGAGTTTGGAATTATCGGGAGGTTCAGTTTCAGAATTCAAGCAGGTTGCAGGATGTGGAGGTCTCAGGTTTTTCGGGTTTGGGATTTTTGGATCTTTGGGTGTTTGGGGTGATGGGATTGAGGGGTATAAGGAGTTGTTTGGGGGTTGGGCGCTGGAGTAATGGGGTGGTAGAAGGTGGGATGTAAAAGGTTTTTGGAGGCGTGCCGCAGGAGTTTAAGCTGATGGGTCATGGGCTTTCCCTCCTCACAGGCCGGGGGAGCTGCACTGGGTCAGTTCAGAGTCTGGCCTCGCTCGACCCACGGGACAGCCCCAAACCCCCGTCCACCCCGACCTGCCCCCCAAGCTGGTCACCCGCCGGACAGGCAGGCCGGACACCTCCTCCAGCAACGGATACCAGAGGCCCGGATCAGTGTAAGGACCACAGCGACGCATTGCAAAAACCTTGGGGGGTTGCTGGATCAAATCCCTGTTGTGGCACTGCTATTGTGAGGGGGGGAAAATATAAATCCAGCAAAAATGTAAATTTGAGAAACTTTTTCAACATGAATTTATTCATTATGTATAGGAACTGTACAGTATGATAATGCTATAAAATGCTGGATGAAGAAAGTGAGAAAAAATAGGTGATTGGTCATGGATTTAAAAAAAAGAAACATAAACGAATATATATTTCACAGAGTGTACAGCGTGCTGGCACTGAGCTCAGACCGCTGTAGGTCTTGTTCAGTTGTTGAGCTCAGGTCACATGGTACCAGCGGACATTACGCTGTGTGACAGCACTAGGGTCTCCGCTTGGCGGGTAAGCTAATGTTACATAAGCACTGAATGGGACCTCCCACAGATAAGAGAGTGTGTTATAAACCACAAAATCATCTCGAGGCCCGTCTCTCTTAACGCTGCTCATACCAAGCATTTTTCTCCAGCGGATCACCAGCTGTGCGTTCTGCTCCTGCCCCAAAGCCAAGGAGCAGGGTGTTCTGATCCAGGGCACCTATCAGCAGAGACAGATACGCCCACCACTCAGCATCGTGTTTACTGTGAGCTGTTAGCATCAACACACCACTAATTGGGATAGAAAGTATTCCTCCCTCCATCCCCTGCTTTAGTGCGTAGCAGTAAGTATCTGCCTTTGCGCCTTGCGTCCTCAAGCAGTTCCATCATTTTGGACGAAACTCCTGAGTTGTAATGATCTGCGATCATTAATGGTCCATGAGAGGATCATGGGAAAGGAGCTGGCTTTTTTTGAGCAGCCGGGCCAGGCCGGACCAGGATTCCTTTAAATGCTGTCCAAGACGGAGGAGGAGGTTTATGCCGGCCCCCAGATGCAGGCCTGAGGCCGGGTCTCTCACAGGCCAGCCTCGGGGCCAGATGCTCACACCTCGAGAGATCCCGAGTCTTTCCGTCTGAGAACACCACTTGAAGTGGTGTTCTCAGAGTGGTTGCCACGCCAATGACGTGGAAGCTCAGTCTTTGGTCAGAATGTCAGAGAGCGATTTGAAAAAGAGTGGCTTTCGCCAACTTAAACCGCCAATTTCACTGAGTTACTTGAATTTCCTAAAAAAAAAAAAAATTGGTTACATCTTTAAAAGTTGATGACTGCATTTGTTTGTGTTATAGTTTCTGTTCTGTGCTTTTGTGGAGCAGTCGTACTGATATGTGTGTGTGTACGTTGCATGTGTGTGTGTGTATTTACCTACATGATCCTACATTATTTAGAGTTGTAGATCTATTTATTTGTACCCTTACCCAAAAATACCTTTCATATTTTTCTTATTTACCTACATGAACATTGGAAAGATCTTTGTAAAGCAGGTTTGTGCAAATACACCCTACCCCATTCTTTCAAGAGCACCAAAGTTGAGTGTCAGACGGGAATGAATGTCGCCGGGGGAGGTGTGTTAACCTGTTTGAACTGCTTTCTCTTCGCTGGGACAGCATAATGGAGCACTTTGTTTAGGATGAGGTAAAACAGCTATACTCCAGGCTATGGTCAAATCATTCATATTGTCTCACACTATTTGAAATTACCATGTAATTACCATGTTGCTCATATTTTCAGATCAGAGGTGTAGACCCCAACACCTCTGGGTATTTCATCATTTAGCAACAGGAAATGTAAATAAGTCAACGGCATTGAGTGCCAGTGCAAGACCCAGATTCCCAGGTTTATTGATAAAATAATCACCTTTTTTATGAATACGATGCTTCCACCTGGGTTCTTTTATTTTTACTTTTTTATGTGAACATGCATGCGTCAGAGCAATGGTGCAGCTAGTCCATGATATACTGCTCCTAGTTTATTTTTCATGGTTATTCAGTATCTGAATATGGGCAGAACAACACGTCTGTGCAAAAGGCTTTTTTTCTAACTTATTTCAAATGTGTGCTTCAGACTTAAGTATCAGCTGGTTAAAATGTGAAATTTAAATACTTTGTCACAATATTTCTTGAGTATATTACAAAATATTCCTAGCTCTGCTCAAAATATTATGGAGGATAATCACAAAGAAACAATAGTTTTCGCGTAGGTGCCTGTTGTTTCTGCAGTGCTGTTGGTTTGCTTATTTACCTACATGAACATTGGAAAGATCTTTCTGAAGCAAGTCTGTGCTAATACACCCTACCCCATTCTTTCAGGAGCAGCAGTGTTGAGTGTCTGAGCAAGGCTGCTTTCCCTTTTCGCTTGGCCTATGTGGGCTCTGTAGTAGCATACACCTATTTTTTTTCAGTTTTATTTGTCCTTTACTTTACCAGGAAAGTCCCAATGAGATAAATTTCTCTTTTGCAAGGGTGACCTGGCCAAGAAGCAACAAACAATACATCTATTATAACAATACAACCTTTAAAATTCATACACAAAGAAAGGAAGAGAAAACTTATTGTAGAAACTAATTATGAATAAAAGGCACACATTTTCCAATCACAACATATGCTTGTTAGAATCATGTACATACAGTTACGATACTTTGAATCAGATCTTTGAATTCAGCTAAAGTAACCAGGTTTTAAGTCTTTTTAAAGTCGTTTTAATTGTCTTTGCAGCATGTTCCATGACCAGGGTGCGTTCTAGTTAAAAGCCATCTTACCAAACTCAGAGAGGGGACGAGGTACTTTTTAAAAGCATCTTTGAATTGGAATGCAGATTGCGATTCCTATTAGCCCATATTAAATGAGAAGATTGTAAGTGGAAGTTAACCTAAAATAACCTTGTAAATTAATAAGTACCAATGATATAATCTACAATTGTTTAGAGAGGATACACCCACCCGCTGATAAGGGAGGAATGGTGTGTAAGTCACGTAGCATTTGTGATAAAGTGTAGCGCGCCATGGTACACTGAGTCTAAAGCATGCAAAACAGAGGAGGTGGCATGCACATATGACATCACACTCATCAATCATTGGTAAGAATGTGGCAAGAAAAATTCTGAGTTTGGCTTCATATGAGAAGCGGGATTTACTCCGAAAGTAAAACCCTAACTTTACTCTCAGCTTTTTCAACGGATTGTCAGTATGAGTTTTAAAACAGAGATCTTCATCAGTCCATAAACCAAGATTCCTATAAGATTTTACATGCTTAATATGTCTTCCATTTGAAGAGGAAATGCAAATATCTGCAGAAGACATCTTGTGTGATCCTGAGAGAACCATCGGTTTGGTTTCCCCTACATTTAAAAGCAGTTTCAGCTGGCAAAAGGCAGCTTGTATGGAGTTAAAAACCTGTTGCAAATTCTGTAATGCCTGACTGTCTGTGGCAGCACTATATATATATATAGTGTGTCATAAGCATAAAGATGAATTTTACAGTTTTAGTTCTGTACAATAAGGACAACATTATTTATATAAATAGTGAATAGAACTGGGCCGAGAAAGGACCCCTGTGGTACCCCATTAGAAACCTCTAAGCCACAAGATTTATGACGATCTACATAAACACATTGAGATCGGCTGGAAAGGTAGCTCTCAAATCAGCCAATCACCTTGATACCAACAGCGATGCTCAGTAATCCATAATGCGTATCAAAAGCCTTGGAAAGGTCTATGAATAAGGAGGCACGGTGCTGCTTATTGTCAAGAGCATGAGTAATGCCATTAATTGCCGACATAGCTGCAGAAGATGCACTATGGCCTGGTCTGAACCCTGTATGCCTCAGTATGCAGTTCTCATGCAAAAACTCTTTAAGCCGTTAATTGACCAGTGACTCCAAACTCTGTGCAAGACAAGAAAGCTTTGATGTAGGATAGTAATTATTCAGGTCATTTAGGTTATGTATCAATTTTGTTGTGTGTTGACTAATCTCTGTGTGTGTGTGTGTGTGTGTGTGTGTTGTAGACTAATCTATGTGTTGGGTGTGTGTGTGTCTTGTAGACTAAACTGTGTGTGTGGTGTGTGTGTGTGTGTGTGTGTGTGTTGTGTGTGTGTATTGTAGACTAATCTGTGTGTGTGTGTGTGTGT
>JAFBMS010002701.1:0-25547 GCA_019788955.1 Albula glossodonta
ATGTCTAATATCCTGACCTTAATGTCTTTATGGCTTATGGATGATGAATAGAAGAAAAAGAAAGAAAGAAAGAAAGAACAGGATGTCAATTTCACAATGTGCATAATTATTTTGTATTCTATGAATGGACAGTGAATATAAATTCAGTACCTTTGCAGACGTGCACACAATGAAACAGGAACCAAAATGACTTTCAGGTCTGTTAGGGATATCAGGTCCGTCATATACAGACTTTGAGATGAATCCCTACCTCTACTCTCCAGGTCCTTAATTCCTATCAGTCCAGAAAAATAAGTGCACAACTGTGCACATTAATATTTTACTAAAAGGGTTATGTAAATTTTTTCCATATTAATATTCAATAGTTTGTAGGGGTGCATTTGAAGGTTTTCTGAAGTTATGCATTTGAATCATAATGAATATGAAATAATAATCAAAAGAATCTGAGGTAGTTCTGACAACCCCAATGTTCTTTATAATGAATACCTTCACCTGATGAGGTAGACTGGAAAAAAGAATTAGGGAGCTAGGGTAATGAAGTAAATGAGCTTTCTGAAATATGCATTGCAGTAACAAATATAACTTGTTTGGTTTAATGCTCTCCCTTACATTCAGCGTAATGAGGATGAAAAGAAACTAGATGTCAGTGGTTTATTCTCAGTTAGCATGCTAGCTTCATTTTCTTTTCAATTTCATTGTGTCTTGGTATTGAGCCATCTAGCCAAGGCTGCTTGACTTACTTCAACACAAAAAAATAGTCTTGTGTCCTCTAATAGTGCTAAAACATATCCCTTTATCTAATTATTGTGGTATTTTTTATCAGCAGAAAGTATGTTACATTTTTGGTTTAATGCTGACCTTTGTGCACCTTAGTTGGAAATTAGTATAATTAGAACACTATTAGAACTCTACTTCAGGGTTTTCATATTTTGAGGTCTGTAACTATTTATAGAGATTCTGCTGTATAGTGTGCAGATTGTATGGAGAGAGAGAGAGAGAGAGAGAGAGAGAGAGAGAGAGAGAGAGAGAGAGAGAGAGAGAGAGAGAGTCGCAGAAATGTGTAGGAGCACAGAGTATATACCTTCAAGAAAATTGTATATGGATGTGTGAAAGAACTATAACATTTTGACAGTTTTGCCCATCTCAGAAAAGCTATTTTGTTTGGGCTGTCTGAGATTGCTTTATTGCTTTGCCTTGATTTTCATTTCTTACCTGAATACTTTACAACAAAATAATCTTAAACAAGACCTTCACTTAGTCTTAGTGTTGTGATAACTGTCAGAAAACTTTCACAATTTCTGTTCTCGAAACATCAGGGTGTAACTTGCCTTTATGCTACTGGAACTCTTAACAAAGTGTGTGAAAGTAAAAGTCAAAATGCTCACTCACCACTGTGACAGCTGTGCTGTTAGGGAGTTCTTATTATTTCCACCCACAAAATGTCAGATTTTAATGCAGGGAAAATGCAGACAGACTTTAAATGACAACCTTTTGTGAAAGTCTGATGAAAGTCTGATTATATGGTTTCACAATATTTTGAGAGATATGTTTTTATACTAATAGCCTTAGCTCTGACACATGTCAAGGCCCACCCTCAACCATATCACCATTCTGTAATATGGCCTGGTCTTGTAAAACTGACATTTTTATCACTGAATCCGATATGATATAATGATATGCAGCTCGATGGATTTCATGGCACAGTAAAAGTGAAGTTATGTTTTGACTGGAGAGTGGAGGGAGGGTCTTACACACCCCCTGTTGGGGCTGAGAGTGGCTGTCCCGGGGCGACCTGACCCCTTTTCACAGCACAGTCAGGTTATAAATCACAGGTGAAGGGCACAGTAGGGCCCCCATTAATAACCTGCTTCAGCACTCTGGAGAGTTCCACTCCACGACAGATTCAGTGATACACACACACACACACACACACACACACACACACACACCGCCGCTGAGTCAGCAATAAACTGACTTACACAAATAAGTGCACACACATACACACACGTGCTTATCACTGACTACTTAAGTATGCTTTAACCAGCATTTCAACCTCTTTAAAGGCATTGCTGTTTTAGCAGTACTTAGACTGTCCTCTGTTTTATCTAAAATGTCCTTATTAGTTAGTGAGGCCAATTCTTAAGTATTAACCATTATTACAGCATTGAGCTGATTATTAATTATGATCCATTTGCAAAAATTATTTGAAAAAATCATAAAAATCATAAACCATGTAACAAGGTCCTCATGATCCATCCTTATGAAGGTTAATGTACTCTTAGCCTTGCTATAACCAGTGTAACATTTTAAAAATATGTATCCATGGTGTCAAAATATAGACTGATTTTCCTACTTATTTAACCCTTACAGATGAGTTATATCATTATTGTAACATTTTCAGGATATCAGTTAAAACAATTAGGCTTAGCCAGTTAGCCACATTTACTGCGTTTGTAACTGACAAAGCGCTACTACCCGTGCTACCTTTGTAGGGCTTGTTACTTGTTATGGGCGCTTGTTTTTGTTGTGACTGAGCATAGCTGTGGTGTTTCTGTAAGGAAATGCTGGCTCTACATTAAAAAGTTTGCACTGGTGCTCCCTATATTTAATCATAAAAATCCCAAATGGGATATTTGTTTCCATGTCTCCTTTTTTCTTGAACGGCATTCTTAAAGAAACAGTGCACTATATCGTCTTAGTATCGTCTTCGTCTTAGTTTTTTTGTTATCTTTTTTGGCTGACTGATAAAAACATGATATCTCTAGTGGCAATGAAGGTACAAACAATAGGAGAGCACCTAGTAGATTCCTGTGGTCATTTGTAGATAGAAATGTTGGAACGCTGAAAACACTACACCATACTGGGCATACCCCACCATCATGGGGGCTTTGAGAAAGAGCACAACACCCCAAATGTGTGTGTGTGTGTGTTTGTGTGTGTGTGTGCGTGTGCGTGTGTGTGCGCGCATGTGTTTGTGTGTGCACGCGTGCGTGTGTGTGCGCGCGTGTGAGTGTATGTGTGAGTGTGTGTTTGTGTGTATGTGTGCATGTGTGTGTGTGTGTGCGTACGTGCATGTGTGTGTGTGTGTGCGTGTGTGTGCGCGCGTGTGTTTGTGTGTGCACGCGTGAGTGTGTGCGTGCGTGTGTGAGTGAGTGTGTGTGTGGTGTGCGTGCATGTGTGTGTGTGTGTGTGTGTGTGCATGTATGTGTTTATCCCTCTCACCCATCCCCCATCATCAGTTTTCCCCATCTGGTCCGTGAGCAGTACACAGAGGTGATGGGTTTAAAAGGCCTGAGGGGTTGTCTCAGTTTTATCACCTTAGCCTCACCAGGGAGCAAGGTTTGGCTGCTAAAATTATCAGCTGCTTTCAGTTGTTTTCAGATATAGTTTGCACACATAAATCAACACATTAGTTGTTTGACCATTGTTTATATCATATTGATTATTATAATTGTGATAGCTGATAGCTGTTTACATTTTATTTTTGTGCTAACAGAGATTGCTGCACAGGTTCGCTCCTTGTGAGTTGATCTAGTTCTTATTCAGCGCATTGCATATATTACTGTTTAAAATGACCTAATGGTTAAAATATCCATCATACGCCTACATTCCATTAAAACTCATAATAATGTAATTGCTAGATAACTAATGATTAACAAAATGTCATTCTTTCAGACGTCTCATTTCTCTGTTCTACTTTGTGTCATTGTTCAGAGAGGGGGTAGAGGAGCTGTAATATAGACATGATCAATTCAGGGAACGTATTCCCAGAAACACAAATGTATAGGTTACATGCATTTAGAAATAGAAATGTGTGGGAGTGCAGAATATATATCTAAAAGTGTGTGAAAAAAACTTCTGGAACATTAATCCATTTGGTTCTGTCAATTTACTTTTTAAAGTAAAATTTTATTCCCTGTATAAAATAGCTATTTGATGGCTTAAAGAATGAAAGTTGACAATATCCAGTTGTAAAATGAGATCTTTTTCTCTATTTTGTTGCATGGATTTATTGTGGGTGGACCAAGGTCACACTGCATTTAAACTAAAAAATTGATTTTACGATACAACTCATTTGGAGTGGTTAAACGACGAGAGCAAGTTCACCTCTGTTACTCCCTTATTTAACTGACTTTAATTGATGGCCTTAAAATGCAGCATCAGGAATTCCAGGCCTGTGAGTGAGGCAGAGCTGAATTATTCAGCTGTGTTGTTCTCAGCCATTGGGTCGACATGAGGTAACCATGACAGAGCTCCACTGTCCCCTGCGTCTGCTGGCTTTTCATGCATGTAAATATTCAATACTCCCTCCTGGAAAAGAAGTCAAATGGAGCCTCACTATGTCATCAATACCACAATTTGTTTCAATAAACCAATCCCAATTTGTTTGTTACAGCATGTCCTTACTGTTGCACTGAGAGGCTACCTTTTGAATGTGTCCAGAATAAAATATGTAATTTAGTAACATGGGACATTTACTCAAATTAGGTTTTCGGCACTGGGAAACAGCAGCCCTGATAGTAAGTGTGGCTTGACAGTTGCTTGGGGCCACTTGACATTCAAGCACTCAAGCTATAGAGAACTTGAATCTGAGATATTGAATGTGGCAACTGAGGAAGTAATTAATACTGTGGATTAATTTTGTTGGGAATGAGTTTAAGGGAAAGGGTGATACCAAAATGAGCTTGTCGTTCCGGATATGCATTTCCCCAAAGGAAAGCCGTTGCTCCAAAATGTCACCATTAGTGTGGATTCAGCTCATTGGCTCTTTAAAGCTCAAATTAATTTAGCTGTAATCTATTCCTGTTGAGCCAGTCACAGCCATGGGGCTGAAGTGGGATTCCGAGAGGCAGTATCTATTAGTGCTGCTGGCAAATCGGTACCAGAGTGAAGTCTCTGTTTTTACTAGCTTGTTTATATTTGGCTTTTTATATTCGAAATACAGAATGAAAGGCAAGCTAAATGCGCACGCATGTGCATCACTGGCCATCATTCTGCGGGGGAGCCTTTGAAGGCCAGATCAGTGTTCAGTAGTGCAGAGGCCTTCTGGAGAAGTCATCCTGGTCGGCTTCTTTTCCGTGTCATTCCAGAATGGGGGATGCTGGGCCATGTCTCATTACTTCTGAGAGACAGCAGCAGAGCTCAGGAACCGAGCCGGACTGTGGTCTTAACGATTCCTGAAATCATCACAACCTACGACCTCCGCCCGACTTTGCAGGGAAAAGCGATTTTAAAATGAGAATGATTAGAATTTTTTTTTGAAAAGTAATTGAATTAGAACATTTTAATTGAATGCACCTGTACCGCCATGCTGAAAACTGACAGTGACCTTTGGAGAAAATGATACTGTGGGCATTTAGAGAACGTGCATCTGTCAGGGCTCCAGGCTGTCAGTGTGGCAGGGCCCTCTCTCCCCCGTCCATAGCTGAAAGCAGAATCACATCAGCAGCTTTTCCTCCTGTCAGCCAAGCCCTATAATAGAACTCCCATGCCATCCCTATGGCAACATCTGTCCACATGTTCATTTCCCTCTGTATTAATGTCGAAGCAAAAAAGGGTTGATTGGGCTGAAAGCTTGATATTTGAATATTCAGAGTTAGCTTAGTTATGAGTATCACATAATCATTTATGTGACAATTATGATCTGAAGGTGAAAATTATCTTGATGATGGTGGTTGAGGGGATATCATTTTTATCCTTATCATGACAGTAATAATGTATTTCTGAAAGACAGCATGTTCTTGTAGCTGGCAGCAGAGTTTGGTGTTTTCCGCTAAAGTTCCAGGGTCAGCATTTATGTTGAGTATTATACTACTGCTGATGCGAAATGCATCCAAGTCATTCTGAATAAAGCTGTCTGCCTATCAAAAATATAATGGCATGACTGGAACCTATTCCTTGTTGCTTACTGTGTGTGCATGTGGGTGTATGTGTGTTTTTGAGTGTGACTGTACGTGTGTGTGTGACTGTGTTTGTGTGTTGTTTGTACGCATACGCATGTGTGCGCATGTGTGGCCCACTGTTCTGGCGTTGGGTCTTGGGCTGAGGCCAACAGCAGCCAGTTAGGCCGGTACTCCCACATCCTCTCCCACACCCGTGCTGTGTATTCTGGACCCAGAGCACGGGAGAGATCCCTACTGGCCCACACGAGCTGTAATTAGCTCACACGGAGCTCCATAGCCAAAGTTTTGTAATTGGTTCCTGAAGCACTCAAAACTGCAAAAGTTAACTTTTGGGCTGGCTTCATGGCCTGCAGCGTGCTGTTTATTTTAGGTCATTATCACTTCATTCAGTATGCACACAAACATAATTAAATGATGATACATCAGATCTGTTGTTTAGGATCCAGCCTAAGCTAGACACCCGTAAGATGAAAAGGATACTTTGCCAAAGAGAATGTGGAATGGGAAGACCTTAAGGCTGAGGTTTCATCTGTTGTGTGCTAAGTACACAACACAATACATTTTCATAACAACAAGTATAATTATTTCAACACACCAAAGGTGCATCTTTTATATAGATTTAGATCCAGGAGTTGTAAAGGCAAAATTCCTCCACAATTACTGTGCAGTAGTATTGTATTGTTCAGTTGCTGCAAGGTTGCCAGAGGATGGTGGGAATTTATAAGGTACTGTAGAGTCCATGTGAGGATCTGCACTTTTTGACACATGGGGCAGTAATATGCAGAAGTTATTGCCGGTCATGGGAGATACGCTGTTTTCAGTAGTCATGCTCCAAGAAGCTATGCTGACAAAATAGTTCCGCTAGACCCACATTGTATGCCGGATTAACTTCGGCCTGAGCAATTTGAGTGCCTGATTCAGCTATATTTTGTCTTTTTGTGTATTTTTTATCTTTGTTGTGTTAGTTGCTGACATATGGACCGAAGATTTTAAAAAAAATGCCCCAGATACTATAATGAATCATCAAAAAGTATATCTTCTATGGCATGTAAAATTTTATGTGGATGTGCCGTTTCCTCATTTTTGCCCAAATCACCAAACACCGTGAACTTGCTCTTTGTCATTTGTCTGTGCTGAGGCTTGTTGCACATGGAGAATGATAAGGGATTAGCGCTGATGTGCTGGATCTCGCTCTCTCGCTGGCCTAGATTTCACTGCATGCCATTTGAGGAGTGGGTGACAGCGTGTCGTCCTATAGAATCATACTGTGACAACTGCCGCTGAAGTCCTGGGATGTCGGACACCACAGGCTCTGCCTTTTGCTCTGAGGTTATTGGATTTGTGTCCTTCAGAGCTCTTTTCCCCTGCACTCCGCTTAATCTGGTAATGGTCCTGAGTAAAGGTGATTACTCTTCTCCAGGTGCTGATTTGATTAGATTCAGGCAAACTGAGGGCTGGGTGTCCCATGCCCCCTCTGACCACATCACCACCACCCAACCTCAGCCACATCAGGGACGCGTTGGCCATGGAAGAGCCAAGCAGGCTGTGGGTTTCCTCTTCTTCTTCTGCTCATCCCTGGTTCTGCCTCTTAAAGTATTTCCCTCCAAAACTGCACTGTGCTCTTGCCTCACACTCACTTTCACACAGTAGAGATCCATGACCTAGAATCGCGACGCATGGGCCTACATTCTTCCCTCTGCGCACTTTGCTGGTACAGACAGATGGAGGCCTGTTTTTTGGAGGGGGGGGGGGTTGGGGGTGGTGGGACCCTCTCAGCATCTCCTCTCCCCAGCGCCCCACATCTTTACCGAGCCCCCCATCCTGCGAGCTATATAGCTCTGCAAACGGGGTAGAGATCAAAGGCGCGTTTAAGCCCACTCAAAAAAAGGTACTTAAGGTTGGTCTGTGGGAATATGTGAACCTGTGAAAAAGTGAGCGGCTGGATGTGGAAGCACTCATAAATCTGCTCTGCATGGCCTCTTGACTCAGTGAATGCTGTTCATTGAACAAAAAAACTTTCCCCACAGTTTCCTAATTTCCTAATATATACTGTATTGACTTTGTGCGTACTGGGTTCCCTTTCATAAAGTGAGACAGGAAGCTGGAGACAATTACATTTTTGACAAACACTGTCCTCTCCTCTCTGTATAGGTTGCAATAGAACATATATTGACCAAAATATCATTACGTAAAGGAAACAGTAGGTCCTGGGTATCTGTTGCATTGCACTGTATGTAGTCAATGCTTTGTCATTTCTGATGTGCGCTCTCAGCTTGAGTTATCTAAGTGCCAGATCCTGTAAAGATAAAGACACTTAATTGTAAAAAAGTGGCATTCAGCAATGGCAGCATGCACCAAATTTACATGAATATTCATAACTATTAGCATGGCCATCAGTTACAGTAACAGTTGTTAAAAATGAATAGCAGTTTTTGCAGTATCTTGTCCAGACATAATTAATGTTTGCATTTTGCAGCCAGCAACGTTTAAACATTCTGTATGGATGTAGCAGTACTTTTAGTCCAAGGCTACTTGTGTTATGTCATTTCCTGCTACGTTTTTAAATCCTGCTTTTGGAATGCATTTAGATAAATATTACATTACACTTTTGTTATACAGCAGTAAAACGTTATCAAGCATCGGGATGAGAAAATGTAATAACAATGTAATGTTTCTCACCTCCAGAGCAGATGGTGTAATTTCTTTTATATGACAAATACAATGCTTTATCATAGAACTAATGTTCAAATCAAGCTAATGTTGCACTTACGTACAGTTATTTTGCATGATATTCATGCTGATTTATGGTAATGTTGTTGTTTCACTTCTTTATCAGGGTTTGTGTATATATTAGACTAATGTAGTGTATATTGTTTTATGTATAATTCTTATGCATTGTATATCTGAGCTAAACAAATTACTCTGCAGATTGTATCATTAAAATTGTGTGCTTGGGTTTTGGTACCATTTTTTTAGCATGATGTTCAATTAGGACACCTCAGTGCATTTCTTCCTCCTTGGCATGGTAGCATTTTAAGTTTCTCTGGATTTGATTGTCAGCAGAATACTAACATCAGCCTGAAGATATGTACCCAGATCCCATAAGAGAACCCAGGAATCACCTCTAATGATTTGTGTAGGCTGTGCATTTCCACGGCAATCCTCTCAGCGCCAGTTAGACAAGAACAGTAGGTTAGAATTGGGTCTGCAATTTTACATTTTTTTTTCACAGGGGAATGAGTGTGATTTTAAAATTGAACATCTGAAGGTCAATTGGTGAGGGGAATGATATCAGGAAACTTAAATTGAATCTTTGGATATGGCTGAAGAATTATATTTTGAAACAATATTTTTGTGTGTATGTGGATGTGAGAGATTTACACAATTATCAACCTTTACCATGTATGAAAACATGAAAGGGGTGCTTATATCACAATCACAATGAATGGGAACAAAATCAGTAACAAAAAGCAAGTTGTACCCCATCCTCTGTTCAGCAAAAACAGCTACTTTAGATGAACAGCTACCCTCACGAGTGGACTCTTTCCTGTGATTTGTTGTTGTGATCGACAATCCAGACTTACAAAGCTACATACATATCGATCTCACACAGGACAGTTTTCACTTACAAATGAAACAAGCAAAACTGTAACCATGTGGTCATTAACAAGGTTCTAATAACCCAATAGTTGGTGACCATAGATTGCAGTCATGATGGCAGCTGGATTATGACATGTAAAGCACCACTGCCTTCCCAGACTCCTTCTGGCTGGCAGACAGGCTCCCTGCTCTATGCCATGTGTTGGTTCTTATCTTGACAGCCCTGCTCATCTCTGTGTTGTGCTCTAAAGTGCTCCCCGAGAGTGCAGCTTCCTCTGCTGGAACACATTTCACCTTGTTTACTGGCAAGGCCCAGCCATGTAAAACCACCCCTCCATGACTGGGGCTTTTATCTAAAGGGCATGGGGTTTTTTTATTTTGGAGAAAGCTCAGTGTGCCCTCAGAGTGGTGAAAGCCTTTCTCTTCCTGCACTTTCACACCTCCCCCAGGGAAGTCTCTCAAGGAAGAGTCTCTCCAGGTCAGAGTCAGAAACACACAACACGCTCGCTTCATATTAACCCTATGGGTTCTGGGATGCAGAGTTTTTTTTTTACTGCTTTTATCTGTATACATTTAGTTTGTTGTACCTCTATAGCATGCCATTGTTTATACCTCATAAGATTCAGGAGGCCTAAGTCTAGGCATGTTACTACCATGGGAAGTGTTTCTTTACAGGAAAAAAGATTCTCAGTTACTGAAATAACTGAAATCAATCAAAAAAAATATAAAGGTTATGAATAATCATTTATTGAATTTTCTGTAGTATTCAATTACAGCATTTATACAGATTTTTGA
This sequence comes from Albula glossodonta, assembly GCA_019788955.1. Classification (NCBI taxonomy): domain Eukaryota; kingdom Metazoa; phylum Chordata; class Actinopteri; order Albuliformes; family Albulidae; genus Albula; species Albula glossodonta. The sequence continues at coordinate 10,299 of JAFBMS010002701.1, forward strand.
GAAAATTGTACTATATTACATATTGATTAACTAGGTGGAGATGGTTGTACTTACCTTATTCCATTTCAGGCAAAGACTTATACTCATGAAAAATGGTTCACTTATTGGTACAAATTATAATGATTCATATAAAATGACAAAATTAGTTAGTTCTGTTTGTCTGTATTAGTCCACTTTGTTCAACTGAATGTTTGTTTTAAAATAAACTCCTCGGACTATCTCTGTTGTCAGGGGGATTCTCTTTGATGTGGAGGTTCTGAGAGGACCAGCAGCTGGGTAAACAAGGGAAGAAAAAGGTGGAAGGGGGACAGAAAGTGAAACATACTGTGTTAATCACTGCAAGGAAATGATCCTAGCTCACTTGAGGTGAAAACAATAACTTTAACTGTAAAATTGATCAGATCCCTGGTGGGTCAGAGGGTCTCTAGCGTTAACCATCACGGTCTCAAAGCCTGCTGTGTTTCTGTAGTTTTTTTAAATTAAATTTATATTAGGTATTGTAATGATACCTACATCTGAATGGAATATCTGGCTTTTTGACATCCTTTTGACAACATAGGTATTGAAATGATTTCACGTTCAATGGAACTAACAGCAGTGCAGCTCCCAGAACAGTTATGATATATATATATAAAAAAAACATAGGCTATTCTTTGATTTCTCTTGTCTTAACTTAAAAAAAGCTGTTGTGTGTGTGTGTGTGTGTGTGCGTGTGTGTGTGTGTATATATATATTTGTTTTCTTTTAGAGATGTTCATTTTGTAATCCACCTTGAAGCACTTTTCCAGGAAGCCTGTGTGGCATCGCAAAGCAAAATATGTAATAGCAAATTGAAAATCAAATAGCCAACCTCCACAAAGCAGAATAAATATCATCTGAATGTTGACGTTGGCTAAAACACACTTTTTGAATTCAGGCCAGCACAGGGATGTTTTTCATCGTCAAAAACCATGAAGAATCGCAGGGCAATCTCAGAATGTAAATACAGGATAACTCTGCTCTTTCAGGGTTTTGTATGGGATAATCTCCTTTGGAACCGGGGAGAAACAACCGCTGCCGTGCATCCGCACGCTCGTTTTGTCAGATGGCGTGTTTCTGTTTCCCGCCTAAGGAGGCGTAGAAGACTGTGATCTGTTTGTTTGCATGAACTGCTGTAATGTGATCTCACAACGTGCCTAATGTTGTATTTAGTTCACCAGATACAGAGGCCTCTCAACCCTGGGAGCGAGCCGCAGTTGATGGCCTGCTCATTTAGAAAAGCCTCCTCAAGCATCCCGGCTATTTTTGGCTGTGCCCGTGGCGGATTTGAGCGGCCTCCATGTGCTGAATGCAGCAGGGTGGGGATTTCTCTCAGTTTTAGAAGGATGCTGCAGCACAGATCTCTGCCTGTTTTCATGCCTGTGCTGAATAAAGCTATGAGGACAGGTGAATCCAATTGTAAAAGAATGTGGAAATGACGATCTCTGCATGACCAGTGTGACAAAACCAATACTGATCTATGTGAACTCTATAGACGGCCTGCAGTGGTGATTAGTTTTGCACACACAGGAAGTGCAGCATTTCATTCAAACAGTAATCTGTTGTACATGCGTAGATGTGGGTTGTATTTTGGTCAGCAATAATATGCAGCTGGGAAAGCCATAGGTTGAATTTCATGATATGTTTTTTGTCCTGTTGTTCTTCATCATCCTTGTTCACCAACTGTTTTTCCTGCCCCATTCCAAGTGAAGAGGAAACATATTTCTTAATGGTCGTCTTGTATACAGAGTACATTAACACACATGTGTCAAGGAATATGAAATTGCTGAGGATGAGAGATCCAGCACAAGCTGGCAAGGGTTCATAGCATGTTGGGACCATCTGGAAAAAGGCTGGTTTGGTGGTCGGCTGAGCCAAAAACAATAATACTAACATCAGCCGATTCATTAGTTCATTCTTGTGACTTTTTTGTTGGCTGATTTGCCTACTGGTGCTTTCTCATGAGCAGCTTTCATTACCGTGGGAGCCACTGCAGCAGTCAGTCAGTGAGTTGGCTGGTGACTGAGTAAATGACTGTGCTCGGCTGATATTGTTTCTAGGACTGCTTCCACCAGCCACAGCCGTGACAAAATAAATTATGACTGGGAAGAAGAAAGAAAAATGGAAATTCTAAAGAAATTTCAAAAGAGTAAGAAAGGTCCATATACTGCAGTGCAAAAGTGTGGACATGGTGCGCTTATTTTCTGACACCCTCGACCCAGTGCTTCCCTGTGTTCTATTCCAGACCCCAGTTCGCCATTACAGATTATTGTATGGTGTCACAGATGGGAGAAAGTCAATTACATCCACCTTTAGACATCACTCTCCTGGCTCTACTGCCAGCTACGAGCATCAGCTTGGTAGAAAAAAAACAGCTCCAGGGTTAGGCACTGTTCTCTCTCTCTCCATTTTCAAAAAAAAAAAAAAAAAAAAACAGGAAAAAAACTCCCATGAGCCTCTGTCCACCCCCTCTGCCTAGAACTGAATTATGAAAGCAGGCGAGGGTGCTCAGAGGACAGACACACAGCAGGCGAGCAATTTCCATCGCGCTCCCATTACTCAAACACCACTGGACACATCTACAGATGTTGTCTTCAGAGACAAGAGACGGGAGCGGTAACAATGGTGCGCTGGAACAACAGTGCGGCTGTGTTTGGGTACATCTAAATGTAGACATAAATGTTTTATAGTCTGGGTTTGCGTCTGTGCTGTTTGTTAATGCGGTGCTGAATGCATTATGAATTCAAGCGTAGCGTCTTATCCAACAGCTCACACTTGTGCGCCCGATTGTCTCGTATACTTCTCGCTGCGATTGTGTGCCGGATTGTCTGGCTGAAGTGTTTGAGTGTTAGACTGGCTGCATTAGAGCTCAACTGCCTTTTACAATAAGCAGCTGCCATGGTTACATTGCAAATGTGTTGGACTTAAATACCATATACATTAAGTCTCTGTGGATACATTGTCAAGTGATCATAGGAGCAAAACATTTGTTGTTCCACTATTGCAAAGTAAATGTGAGTGTTTCAAATCCGATTTATCATAAACGGTGGCTCCAGCAAGTTTCTTGTTTTCTGTTTTCTATCCATATGACAACAGTCCTTTCCCCAAACATGCCAAGTCTGCCTTTTACATACTTTGTTACCTTTCAAAATAGGTTTTATTCTTGTACTGAACTGAAAGTATAGCATGTTTTCATGACAATAATATGAGCATTTTTAGTGTGCTGCAGAAAGTGCCATATATATGCCACTATAACATATAAAGGTTTTCAGAACTTATTCCAGGACAAAGATATTTGTAGTTTACTTTTTCTGTATCATTAAAATTGGATTACATGGTTGCAACTCACCAGACAGAGAAAACTAGGTGCAAGGTAGTAGTCTTGTTTGGCTTTGATGTTTTTAATGTTAGAAAAATAAATACCCTAAAAACACTCTCAGAAATCCCCAAGATCCCATGCCTCTGTGTTCTCTGATACACCAGGGGTTAATAAAGCAGGTTTGTGATAAACCGCTAAGACGGTCATGTTTCCATTACTGGTGGCTAACCAGATCCCAGCAGCTGCATTAGACTCCATGGTGCTACCTTCTGGTGTTTTGGCATCAGCACTGGAAGTGGAAACATTACAATCCTAACCATGTTTCAGTAACCCTGGAATACATACAACTATACATCCAGCAAGTGTTGCATCCTTTGTTTTATCATATGCCAGTCTGCATCTATAACAGGTCAGGAATGTGTTTGAAAACAAATACGTGCATTTTTCATAATTAAGATTCACTGTAAATGTCTATGATATATTTCCATGTTGAATGTATTCCAGTGTATTGTCGGTTCATGCAAAAACGCTTGCAAAGTCTGTACACCAAATTGCCAAGTCCCTAAAATCATTTAGCATTACATTTGGGTTCTTCATGGAATAGGTACAAAATAATATTTTCATACTTTCTTAATAAGATTTGCATGGTTGAACACCTAGGTGCATAAATCTTACATAAATCTTACTTTTTGAGCTGTTTTTTTGTTTTCATTTGTTCCCTTATAGACCTCAATTTTTAAATTAACAGTCTTTGGAGTACAGAAATATGGCAATCTCAGTGAGGTATGTGGAGGTGATATTACATATTAAAAAGGGCAGGAGCCTTCTAGTTTTTACTGCCTCATCAAAATTACATGAATGTAAAATTGAGCTTTCGGTGTCATGGTAGGTTCATATGAGTGAAACCAGAAAAAAACAGATGAACTTACACTTAACTACCATTCCTCCCAAATCCAGTTATAGAGTCATTTTTCTTTCAGTTTCCAGTTTTCCCATGACTTCAATATGTGCTCCCGAGTGGAACAGTTTGTAAAGTGTCTCAGCTCGATTGTTGGCTGGGCCCTCCATCTTAGGCACTGCAGGTTGAACCCTGGGCTCTGTCATTAGCTGGATAATGACCGGGAGTTCATAGTGGCAGGGCAGGCGCTTTGTCCTGCCGGTGGGAGCAATAGGTTTACAGTTGGCTTGGGTTCATCAGCTTGCCTCTGCATTCACTCCTCCCAGCGACGTGCCAGATACCCACAAGCTACCAGCTGTAGTGTGTGACAGATATGCCTCACCCCGAGTTGTGCTTTCTCCTGTTGCACTTTGTCATGTGTAGTGAGGATAATGGCTATTGTGTCTTTGGCCAGTACTTTTGATGAGTATGTGCACTTCAAATACAGGACCCCTTTCATGTATGAATTAGATACCAAGACACATAAGTAGTGTTTCAATATTGGAATGAAAAAAGGAAAAAAACCCATGGCTCATGAATAGTGTGCCACCATATTTAGCATTTTATTGGATAATACAAATGCTTCCTTCAAATGAAATAGGGAAGGGGAAGATGAAGAAAAAAAATTCCCTCTCTGTTGATGGGTCATAATTAAACCTGAATATCTAATATTCTTTTTCAGTAGAACCGCACATATTAATTATATCGCAAGAGGAGTCTCTTAAAACACATGACAGAGCCATTGTACTTGCACATTCCATCTAATGAAGTTCAGGCCAGTTGTTGGTAGGAGTATAGTAGTTTGGTTTGAAGAGCTGAGGGCACTGAACACTACAGCAATTATCCCAGAGTGCTTTGCAGTTCAAAGTTTTCCATCATACAGTAAATGCCCTGGGTCTCAGCTTACTCTTATCTCTTAAGGCATCTGCTCAAAATTTAATGTTAACTTTGGACTTAGAAAGAATACATTTGGGCAATTTTTAAAAGGAAATTCATTGGAAATAAAATGAGGTTACTGAAATGGTGATTTAGCTTTTGAAGGAGTTCTCAAGGATACAGCATAGGGTATTTAGTTGCAGTTTGTGTTATTCTTGAGCCTTTCCAAAATATTGGATATGAGGGCATGAAGATTCATTTGTCTACATATTGCCACAATTTCCTCCATTATCAGATACATCCACTTTGAATCCACATTTCTTCTTACCTGATGTGCATTTTCAGTTGTAAGGAAACAGTACTCAGATCCAGAAGGTTCAGGTTCAGATGGTATTTCAGCCTCAGATTTTTCTCCTTCTGCTTCTTGCCTCTGCTTGAATGTCTATATTGACTGTATTTCATCACTGAAAATTTTCATTAGAAACATGAGAACTGTTCAGTACATCACCCAGAATTAGAGTTTAGAGTCTCGGTAAGCGAATAAACTGTGTGAAACCTCACACATTCTAATAACAGTATGCACGATTGAACAAAACAGACAAATACATATAGTCCACTATACTGTTCATGGCATGTAAATCATTACGTTTGTATTTATTTCCATTACAGCTTAGTCACAGGCCTGTATTGTATTGTTTCTGAGTGAATGGCCACGTTATTCCAGATATTCCAAGCCCCATTAAACAGCAGCGCAGTGTTTTTATTGCGCAGATCAGACTCAGCTGCTGGAGTGTGGGGAAGCAGGTTTGTTAATGAGGTGTGGGCCTGGGCAGCCCCCAGCAGAATCCCTCATCCTGACAGCTACCTCCGCCTGACTCCGCTCCTACACCTTGTGAACCCGAGGTGTATTTCACACAGCGGGGGGATATTGGCTTTTGTCAGGTGAATACAGCCCTGACCTTGACAGCTCCTGCCGGAGATGGGTGGGGGTAGGGGTATGGTGGGGGGTAGGGATAGTGGAGCATCCAGATCACACGTGCACACGACTGAATGCTGTCTGACCCCTCGGACGACCCCTGCGCCTGGTGCAGGAGACCCTGTGGGAATGAGCAACATGCCATGTGAATTAAATGAAATGTTTAAGGAACGATTGAGTCCCATGAATGATTTAGTGAACCCTGGGAATCAAAAGCTGAGTTTATATTTATATAATATATTTATATGTTGTGTATTTTTTGTATGTTTATGTGATGTACATGGACGTTTTTCTTCCTAAATGGCATAATTTAAAGGTGCCGTGTGACCTATAGATAAGGAGTTAATGTGTTGGCACTATTGCCAAGAAGCATTGGGGACAGATGGTCAGTGTGAAATAATGTCCTCAGATGAATTTTAGGAATTGATTTGAGGACATTGTTCCCTCATTTGGCAGAGAGGATCATTTAAATTCCAGTCGGGCTGAACAAGAGATATATAAGGCGTATGTGTCAACTTTGCAGAGAAAGGGATGTAAAAACATAACTAATCCTAGAATGGCTCTCCTCCTGTATCAAACCTGAAAATGCATTATAGGTTTATATTTAATTTTTTATCTGCTATTTGCTATCCGCGTGTACAAACAATGGTAATATGATGATGGTATACAGAGATTGGATGATAAAGAACTCACAGTGACTGATTGTACCTTGGTGTGGAGTATTTTAATGTATTTTAATTTGATACTGTCAATGATAAGTTCATTTAGACTTCCCCTAATGTATGCTCTATGGTGAGCCCCAAGAAATGTTCTTTTTCTCTCCTTTTCACAGGGCGTTGCACGGGTAGAAAATTATCGCAAATAACTCAAAACAGAACCTTTCCAGGGCTGATGTTTGCAGAGAGATTTTTTGCCTGTATCGTATAAGTGCAAAATGATGTCCTCTTGCGGGTGCATTTATTTTGGAGAGGAGAAGGAGGAATATTTTTGTGCGGGGCTCTGAAGCAGTGTGGCACAGGATATTACAGGAACTGATGATGGTAATTGCTCAGAACTTGAGGATTCGGTTTCCTGAGAGGAGTGTCATTGGAAAACTATGACAATGAAAAAGCACAATTTATTTCCACCTGTGCCGTTACGTCTGGCCCTGCTGGCAGGGAGAAAATGGCAAGCCACTGGTTTCCATTTCCATAGTAAGCGCTGGCACAGCTCCACCGGCTGGCACCCGGGGAGAGAGAGGAGACTTGAAAAAGGAATCCCATTATTGTTGGTGAAACGATTTTACACAGATCTCATTTATTCTGACAAACACCAGAGAAGATTAGCCCCATGAACACTCCCGATATATATTTTCCCCCCTCCTTCTCCAGGAGACTATCACAGATGCCTCATTTCTGACAGCTATTAGAGAAACCCACATAATCTTATCGGTGAGCAATGGGTGTTTTGGAAATCTGTACATGTCTCAGAAGCTTTATGCTTGCCGATGCACAGACCAGTAGCTACAGTCACCATCATGTTTAGATGGGGTGTCTTAGATTAGATTAGGAAAAAATCAATTAAAGAACTGCAGGATAAACATCTAAACATTTTTAAGGTTGTGTCAGTGATTTATGATTAATTCAAGAAGAAATAAATACAGCGTTCCTGTGAAGGTGTGTTTGAGGGTTTTCAGGGCAAGTCTGGCACAGAAACAAATTGAGGCCAATTATGACCAGCCAGATCAGCAGCTGGGAGCAGCAATGAGTGTGCTAATGGGTTGTTCTATTAGGCCTTTGGGCTTGCAAATCACATGATCAAAAATGGGCCAATGGAGATCCGGCTCTTGTCAGCCCAGAGTTCTTTTTTCTTTGTAGTAATGAAGATGGCTGACCCATGGGGTAAAATTGCAATGCCCTCACCCACACGCTTGCCCAGTTGCCAGGTAGCCCCAGGCAACGCACAGATGAAATCGATTGGAGATGGGGGGGTGCTGTCCAATTATTTTAGTTTTCCCCCCTTTATTACCGTTGGCTCATGGATAACCGTGTCAATGCGTGACATGGTCATAAATTACAGTGAACACCAGCAGCGAGCTACATCGTTGAATTACAATGCTCCAGTCTCCCTTGGGTTGTTTAACTTGTTATGGGTTGATAAGCAGCATGGAGGGATTAAACAGGTTACGTTTTAGGTGATGGAGAGTTATTAAAGGGCTTGGAGCATCACGAACTGTCAGCTAACACCAGGAAACATGACAATTAATGGCCAGTCTTTTGGAGGTTTGAAGACAGGCAATAATTGCTCTTAACATCAACCATAATTACACTCAAGTAACTGAAAAGGAAGGGAGGAAGCGAATAAATAAACTGCTATATATATTATTATAATATAATGTAATATAATATAATATAATGTAATATAATATAATATAATATAATATAATATAATATAATATAATATAATATAATATAATATAATATAATATGTGGTATAAGACTGTTTCAGATAATGGTAATGGATTGTGGTAAGCATGATTTGGGGATGGGCAGGGTTGGGACGGAAGCTGTGCCTGTCTCTGCTGGGTTGGATTGATATGTATTGATTCCTCCTCTCTGCCTGCAGATGTAGGCTAATTCTGCCTGCTGGTTCATCAGTTGACGCTTTTATCGCCTCTGCTTGCCTTTTTCATAATGGATCCACAAACCACTGCTTATAACAACCAGTGTCATCTGGTCTCCCCAGTGAAAGCACTTAAACATCAGGGTAGCTATTTTAAGGCTAATACTTAATTATCAAGTATTGACTTATGATTAGATGATATTTGTCTGTTATACGGTGTTTGTGCACTACTGCGTGTAAAGAGACTGCCCCCCCACCCCGAGGTCCTTCCCTTTATTGGTGCTTGGTAGTCGTATGGTAAAAAAGTTATAAGATTACCAAAGTGACACATATTAGCAATGCAAAAATAGAGACATCTTCTAATGTGTAGCCACAAGGCATTTTACCAGACACTTTTAAGAGGTTTAGTTAAAAAATAGTAAAGCATATGCTAATATATTCAGAACTTAGCAAATATCTGGCATGGATAGCAAAGAAAAGCAACAACTGTGAACAACACTTCATCTTAGACTGGCTATGATGGTTATGTACAGTCAGTTATCTTAATATTCAGACAGGAAACATGATTTACAAAGCCCACGGAAATTATTTCCTCATAATATCACTTTACATTTTTTTACCAGCAATTTATTGCATATCAGTTCCAACTCACTGTTTGTTTGCAGTTCCATAAGCATTCTGAAGCAGAGCTTTTGATTTTAGCAAATACCCGCATTGACCTTGAGCATATTTTGTATTGTCCATCTGGGAGAGCAGAGGCTGAAGGCCGAAATAGCCACTTTTTATGATATTCATATGATATGCTGTTTCAGCTTCAATTTGCTGTGTTGACCCAATTTAAGATGTATTTTGGCATGTTTTAAGGAGACTATCTTTGAGGTCTCTCCAAGGGAGGAGGAGGGGGGGGAGTCTTTTAGCTGGCCGGCAAAAATGTCCAGACAGAGAGCACTCTAAATGCTTGGGAGGGGTCTAGATTCTCTCCTTCAGGGCACTGTTGATTTCAGAGGGGGCTGGGATGTTTCAAATGTTTGAAATGGTATTTGAGATGTAGCACACTTTATGCATTCTGTAATATTATAAATGAAAAAAAATTTGCCAGAAAACTGTTGTATACAGCACAATACAGAAAAGAGGTTCATAGGGCCATTGCCGTCATTCCATGCTGTTATTTTGAAAATCTATTTTAATTGCTTGTAATTGTGCATGTGTTTATTTGGTTTTTTTTGTTTGCTTGCTTTGAGATAAATTCTGTGCTCATGGCTGTTTTTTTATTTTAATTTAATTATTTCTCTGAAATGGGCTGGTGTTTATCTCACACTGTGCCCTCAGTTTTCCCTAGGCTTTCATTTTATTTTGATTTAATCTGTCACCCTGTTGCCATTCTCTTATTTCCTATATACCCCAAGCTACAAGAATGTGTGGTTTTACTTAACATGGAACATTATGCTGCATGAAAAATTTAACAGTCCAATGGGAAACAAATTCAGATAGGAAATGGCATGTTTCTGTTGTGAATTTAACATGAGGGCGCACCTGTTCTTACGCCACGTCTGTTCTGTCTGCACCCCGCAGGGCCCTGGGGGAGGTGTATGGGCAGTGAGTGTGGTCCAGGCGGGAGTCAGAGCCGGGCGGTGTGGTGTGCCCACATAGAGGGCTGGACCACCCTCCACACCAACTGCCCACAAGCGGCTCGGCCAGACAACCAGCAGAGCTGCTTCCGTGTGTGCGATTGGCACAAGGAGCTGTACGACTGGAAGCTGGGCGAGTGGGGGCAGTGTGTACCTGTGTCCCTCAGGACCTCTGGGGGCTACCGCCCCGCTGTGTGCACGGGGGGCGAGGAGGGCATCCAGACGCGGGAGGTGGGGTGCGTGCAGAAGGCCGACGGGACGCCGGCAGATGATGTCATCTGCGAGTACTTCGAGCCCAAACCCCGGCTGGAGCAGGCCTGCCTCATCCCCTGCCCCCAGGACTGTGTGGTGTCCGAGTTCTCCCCCTGGACCGCCTGCTCCAAGACCTGCGGCATGGGCCTGCAGAACCGGGTCCGCGGCGTCCTGGCACCTCCGCTCTTTGGCGGCTCGGCCTGCCCGAACCTGACCGAGTTCCAGACCTGCCAGCCGGGGGCCTGCCAGGGGGAGGAGAGCATGTACAGCCTGAAGGTGGGGGCCTGGAGCACCTGCTCCCTACCCCACACGCGGCAGGTCCGCCAGGCCCGCCAGGGGAAGCGAAGGAAGAACAAAGAGCGCAACCGGGAGAAGGCCGGCGCCAAGGACCCCGAGACCCGAGAGCTTATCAAGAAGAAGCGCAACCGGAACAGGCAGAACCGACAGGAGAGCAGGTTCTGGGACCTTCAGATTGGCTACCAGACCCGCCAGGTGACATGCATGCACAGGAGTGGGAGCCCTGCCGAGGCCAGGTGAGTCTCAGCCCCACCCCCGGCCTCACCTGCAATACACACCAGGGTGTGCTGGCTCTTACCTGGAGTAATCAGCTTAAAAGGCTTGCTGGGCACAAGTTACGTTTGTAGTAATTGTAGCTCCTTCCTCAAACAGTGTGAAAATGCTATTTATAATTGTGATTGATGGAATAAAACTAAGGCACAAGGATGAGTCTTGTAAAAATCCATGTATGATTGCTTTCAGTCTATGATTAATATGATTTGTATCATTTAATTATACTATTTTAATCTTGGTGAACTAATGAATTCCCATGAATTTACAACTGATTAAAATATTTGCTGAAGTGCCCAGACACATTTGCCTGTTTATCTTCCAGCTGTCAGACAGTTAGTTTATCTGCAGTGTCTTTGTCTCAGTCTTCCCGTCAGGGCAATGGTGCGCCCCTACTTTCTGAAGTCTTCTCTTAATGGTGGACATGACAAGTCTATTCTCACTGGTACATATTCTGTGAAATAAAGTGAATCTTAGCCAGCGTTGCAAAAAAAATATATATATACATCTCCAGTTATTTCTCTGCTGCAGCTACACAGAGCTTTTTGTCAACAATATTTTTTGGTTACATGCCGTGAAATTGAGAGTAGAACAGCCGACAGTACAACAGAGTTAGAAAAGTCACCAATCCAATTCCCAGGCCATTGGAAAACAGTCATCAGAACCAGCTTCACTAAAAACTACCTCGCTGTGTATTTTATATGTCTCAAATACAAATTAGTATTTTCACATTTAATCAATTATGTACTAAATCTGTTCATTAATTCGTTCTCAGTGCCAGATTCTTAGCAGTGGCAGAGATATAATATTTCAAAGGAAGTACGAAAACAACTTGCATGCCCTCTGGAACATAAATATTAATCGAATGACTTGTTTATTTCTGGTTCTGAAATATTCATAGTTGTTTTTTTGCTACTTCAGAAAAGTGGAACAAACTTTTCTCCAAAGCTAATGCTCAGTAAATCTGGTTGATCGATGTTTGAACAGCAGTTACGGTTCATTCCCCATTTTGTCTGAAGCTCCTTTTTTTTCTTCATGTGCAATTTCAATGTAAGACTCATCTTTTTCATGTCAGTAGCGGCTTAGTTGTATTAATTTGCAAAGCAATGACTTTTTGCATTACTTCACAATGTACAGCAAGAAGCAGTCATCATATATGTGATACCAAACTGCATTGTGTCTCTACTGAAAAATTGATAAAATTATCTGACAAGAAGATCCCATATTGAGGAATCTAGTGGCAAATGCACTGAAATTTGAAAAAAAAAAAAAACTGTCAAACCCCCATATCTGAGATGCTTAAGGGGTGCTTAAAAATGTTTAAAATATTTTGCTTAAGATGCTTGAAACATTTGAAAGTGGTAGGATATTGCAATCCTTGACGTAAAATGAAGAAAGGAGTGAAAAAATAACAGAATCTTGCAATTCTGCAGTTTGCTCTGGTGTGTACTTCTTGGTCTTTGTGTAGAGAAGTTCCCATAGGATCAGTTTCAGCATATTTGCCAATTAGGTGGAAAGCCTAGGAAAAAAAACAAGATTTCAGGGTGTCTGGACTCGGTGAGCATCGGACCAGTTCAATCCCACAAGGCTTCTTATTGACCTTGAATTAACCAGCCTGACTGCAGTGTGTTTCTAATTCTGCTATTAGGTCTAACTATTCCATCCTAGTTTTGCAGCAGACTCATTGGAGGGTTGTATATCATAGCCATGTAGACTGCACCACTTATTTGATAGATCACAGTGGTTTTAATCACACATAGATTTTATTACGTGAACTTGCTTGTTTTCATTGGGCTTGTAATTAGTCCGTTACCACATGTTGCCAGCACAGCACTTGCCACTTACTGAGTCTACAGCTTTTCAGAAACTATGGTGGCAGCAGCATGCTAATGTAAATGTTTTGCTTGTGTCCTTCAGCCTGCAATACACAACTATTGATGTGAGATGAGATAGCAAAACCAGTACATGTTAAACATTACATCTGTGCACTTAAATGCAGCAACTGCAATTAAGGTCAGATGTATTTACTCTAATAGGCAGCTTATGTACTATGTAAATACATTTGAAAATAATGCCAAACAAATATGTGATACATAATGAAGGTTTTAGCAGGGAATTGATTTAATGTATAAGCTGTATTAAGATTCTTATCTGTTTCAAAAGCATATCCACTGATTGTGTGGTTTTGTTTTTCATTCGGCTTATGACATTGTTTGAGAAATAATGTTTACTCACAGATTATTCATTGATGTTGGCACAGCGTGGCTACATTATGGTGTTAGCATAGTGCCAGTTCAACAGTATTGGAAAGCCATATTTAATGCCTTATTGAATAAAATAAGATAAAGAGAGGAAGTGGGCAACTTATTTGCCTCTCACATAAGTTGGAAGTGCCCGAGGTAAGTGTAGCAATGGTTTGTAAATGAGAGGTTTCTAAATGAAGTGGTGGAGAGGGGAGGCAGTGTGTAATTATCTCTAATAGCCTGTCAGCCGGGCTGCTTGGGGATGAGGCGGAAAAGCAGGCAAAGTGACAGAAAACGGTACATTTTAAACTGTTCCGTGACACATTTCTGGTCACTTTGGAGGAAGCTTACTTTCACTGTTTTGGCATTGCAGCTTTATTCATAAAGAAAAGATGATTGCTGTCGATAACTTGAACTTGATCAGTAAAAATCACTAACTTTTTTAAGACAGACTTCAGGCTTGATTCAGGCCAATACCACATTCCGTCATGGACATTTAGTCTGAATTGAAGTACGCTGTTGATTTAATGAGATTGTTTATAAAGGAGAAATCTCTCTCTTACTGCTTTGTCTTCCATGCTACTGTCACCAGTAATGGTTAGTTGATTGATCTACTGATTACTTTATCAAATGATTGGTGGATTGGCCAATTGATTGATTACATTTTTATTTATTTGGCTTTGAGATTGATCAATTGGTCTGATGGATTGCTCAATTGATTGTTTGATCTTTTGATTGATTGTGTGACTTTGTGATTGACTGGTTGATTTATTGGCTGTGTGATTGATTGATTGATTGATTGATTGATTGATTGATTGATTGTCATTTGGGTGTTTGGTTGGTTGGTTGATTGATTGATTCTTTCCCTGATACAGCTTGTGCACCCAGCCGAGCCTTCCAATGACCTTCCAGTCATGCGTCCTCATCAAGGACTGTGAGGTTGGTGAGTGGGCGGACTGGGGGCCCTGTTCCAAAGACTGCTATGACCCCAGCTCCCCCAGCGGTGTGCGCACACGGAACCGACGTGTTCAGCGGTTTCCCTTGGGCGGGGGGGCAGAGTGCCCCGAGCTGGAGGAGTCAGAACCCTGCACCCCCCAAGCAGACAGCCTGCCACCCTGTGCCATGTAAGTTTCACTGTCTCCTCCCTTTCATCGCTATACCCAGGGCCTCACACCCATTCACCCCCACCTCCTGACCACACACCTCCACTGACCCGGAGCTGCAGTCATCCATATGATTTGCCAGCTAGATGTTTGTGTTTTACATCTTACATGGCTCACTGAGGTCAATACAAAAGACACCCTCAAGCAGCTGCCAAGACAGTATTTTCACACACCACTTTATGCATAAGTGCACTTAATAACCTGCCATGAACTGTAGATAGTTCAAATACTTTGGAATCCAGGGCTCCACTTAACACAACAGATTCATTTTGAATTAAAGTAAATCAATCTGTGGACAGAAGGGTCTGTTCTCATTATTCTAATCACTGTTATTACATCTTTCACAGAGTGAACATTTGGTGTTGCCATGAATGTGATTTTTTTTTTTAAATATTGGTATACAGCTCTTCAATGACATGAAACCCATTTATTATACTCAAAGTGAAAGTAGAGATGTACTGGCAGATTTGTATCATTAAAATGCACAAATGAAATGAAATATACACAGTCTGGGTAAGTGATGAAATGAAAGACATTTTTTTAATAAAATAAGGCTAACACATTTGTGTTTGTTTCTTTTCAACTGAAATCATTTGTAAACAAGTGCCAAAACCATGGGGTGTGGGTGGTGTGGGTGCTATGTAGCACTAGCAGCAGTTTTGAAAATGC
>JAFBMS010002702.1:0-25540 GCA_019788955.1 Albula glossodonta
ACCTGTACTGCAGGCATGATTCAGTAAAATACAGGCATGTTTACTAGGGTCAGTTCTTGCACTATTGTAATTATAGTCCACAGTCATACATGAATTTCACAAATTTAAATGTGTAACAGAATAAATAAATACATACATGCATAAATAAATAAATTTACCGTATTGTCAGATTGGCCTCTGAGAATGACTGGCTTGTTGTAGGCATATCTGTCAATAAAATTAGGGTATAAAATGATTTGTTACAAAAGCATTTGTCAAATTTAAAAGCTTCACATTTGTAAAATTGACATTATTACCACTAGAGTGAACCTACTGCTGGATGAACTGTGAATATGTCAGCGACTGGTCCCAGATGTCAACAGTGCAAGGTCCCTCATCAGTCAAACTGGAGTCTGGATCAGAGGCCCTGTGCATTAAACAGACAGAACATTCCGTCTGCCTGCCAGCTCCACCCATGAGCATAAGGGTTTCAGCCAACAGCATCTACTGAACTGAGGATGGATTTACAAGTTATTATAACTAATATTTCCAACACATATTTACGATCCTTAAACATTATAATAGTGACGAGAATGCTTTGTTGTGAATAGAAAAACAGAGCCATTTATGTGTTTCAAAGTTACTTTGGAGGAAAAAGCCTACAGGTCCCATAATAACAGGTCGTTATTATGGATAAACAGCTATTCGGCGCGTTGCCTGACACTGTAGTCACAACATCAGTATCATATTCAATTTCTGCAGATCATCCATCGATTAATTCTACAGAATCATAGTGTAACCTTATGTATATGGATATAGTAGTGACTTGTGCTGTAGCTGTAACTTTCTAACTCTACATGAGGAAAAGGGTGTTCGTATAAGTGCCTGTATATAACCTTATGCGCATCTCTACTGGCGTTGTGCAACGGGACGTTCAAGTTTTTATCCAAACCCTTACTAAAAATCCAGTCAGATTATACCGGGCGCGACGTTCCATGGAATGCTCTGCCTTACCAGCCTCCGTCGTTGCTTGATACGTTGTCCTGGCCATCTGGACACAGTGCTGTAGCCGGCAGCCAAATCAGGATATAAACTACTTGAATCAACTGTTTACATTCCATCTGATTTAATTTTCAACAAGTTTACATAATCTTCGCTCATACGAACCATCCGTACACGAGTTGCCTGTTGTGCGCTACTTCATTCTCAAATGTCTTCCGGCCCCAGATAGCCACGATCATCAATGGGCGGGGTATTTACATCTCACACAAATCATTGGTTTCCCAGAGCAAAGATAGTGTAGTAACTAACAAGATATGTACGTTAAGGTTGGATATGATGCAAATAAATGTGGAACGGTTCAAATCGTAGTCGGATTCCCGTGTAAAGGGAAATTACTGACGAAGTCTGACAAGTTGCATCGTTACATTAAATAGACGACTGTCCCTTTGACTATACGACACTTTCCGCGTTTTCCGCTTATTATGCCGTCAAGTAAAACAGGAAAGTAATAATGAGATGCGTTTACAACGATACCCGCGTTCCCCTGTTTTGATGTGTTGAGAGCGTGTCGTTAGGTTATTGGCTAAAGGGTTGCATCCGTTCTACAAGGTTTAGCGGTGCAAATATTGCTTAATTATAAATTCAGCTGAGATGATTACAACAGAAATTATTGATGCGTACTCCCCCATTCTGCCGCTGAAACACAAAATAGAAAATACTCTAACCGCAAACAATAAGTTCTACAGGGTTTTCCGACCAACAGCGTTCAACTGCAAAACATTTCGACTTCCAGATTGGGAGTAGGAGGAGGATGGAAAGGGAGCGTCAGTGTTGTAACTGTTGTACACGTTACTCCAGCCTTCTATCCCCCATGTGATTGTTTAAAGCTATTGGCTGCCCAGCCTCCAGCCTAGTAGCTAAGATGCTTGACTGAGACCTTGAAGGTTTGTGATGATTAAACACAGAAACTAGAGATACAGCCATTTGTCTCTATGCAGAGAAGGTATCTAGCTAGATAATCAACATTTTAGTTAAATACTTTTAAAGAAAGCAGATAGCTTGCTGGCTTGGTACTTATAATAGTGAAAGTGGGAAACTGGTGGTAACTGCCAAAATTAGTCAGATTCTTATTGGGCAGGAATGACCCAAATCAGGCTTTATCGTTTACCTAAATATTCAGACAGCTGACACTAATTATCCCTTAGAGTTAATGACCCTTCACACCTGAAGATTACATGTTTTATTTCCTTACACACCAAAAAAAAAAAACTAAGCTTTCCCAGGACTCCATCTGCAGAATATACTGATGCAACACAAAAAAGTATGATCAAATTCAGAGTGAAAAATTAGCAAAATGTAGAAATGTAGACAAGGGCGAATGCTTTTGTAACAGTGTACAAACACTCCAGAAAGTCAAAAACTCAGCAAAACCAGCTCTCTCTAATTTGGAAGGTTTTTTGATTCACTTCCAGCTTGCTTTCTACCTTGACCAGGGGTGAAAGTAAGCCGGTACGGTCCGGTACTGCGTACCACTAAAAGATTACGACCGGAGATTTCACTCAGTAGTAGGTGTGTGCGCATGCGTGTCTACTTCCGAAAGTACCGGCAAGAATTTAAAGCTACTTTCACCCCTGACCTTGACTTTATGCCAACAACTTTCAACTCAGCAAATGCAATCATTTAAGATGTATTCAAATCATAAATCCACATTACTCCAATGATTCAATCTGTTATGATCTGTCAATCCAGGGCAAAATGTCCAGCATATTTGTTCCATATCCCACACCGCTAGTCCACAGCCCTGCGTGGCACAGCAGCAGCGGGGTCAGAGGCCCTGGGCCCTCTCTGCAGGCTGCCCCATCTCCGCAGGCTGCCCTTGTCTCTGGGCTTGTATGTGGTATGCCCAGGTCTGGTCCACTCCTTCACCCTCTGTTCTGCAGGGAATCCAGCCAGGGAAAGGAAACCGGCCTGCCACCACTATGGCATCTTCAGGAAGCTCAGCAAGCAGCTTTTTCTGGAGGAGAGGTAGCTGAAACAAAAGGCCAAGATGACTAAAATACCCCTTGGTGCAGCATAATAAATAATAATATAACATTTGATATGTAATGCACTTTTCATTACAGATTAACATCATAGTGCTACAGAGTAAAATAGATGCATAAAAATGAAACAACCACAAAATTCCATTTAAAACCAGAACAAAATTAAGAAAAGGTTCTAAAAAAATGACAGATTTCTAAACAGACCGATTAGAAATAATACAAGGTTAAGAAAAGGCTGAAAAAGAAAGGTTTTTGGCCCCTTTCATAAGCATCAAGAACCTGTTGTACTCTCAGATGGTCAGGGATGTGTCTATTGTACTCTCAGGCGGTCAGGGAGAGTCTGTGGTACTCTCAGATGGTCAGGGAGAGTCTGTGGTACTCTCAGATGGTCAGAGAGGAAACAGTCAGGGAGAGTCTGTGGTAGTCTCAGGCAGTCAGGGAGAGTCTGTGGTAGTCTCAGATGGTCAGGGAGAGTCTGTGGTAGTCTCAGGCAGTCAGGGAGAGTCTGTGGTAGTCTCAGACAGTCAGGGAGAGTCTGTGGTACTCTCAGACAGTCAGGGAGAGTCTGTGGTACTCTCAGACGGTCAGGGAGAGTCTGTGGTACTGTCAGACAGTCAGGGAGAGTCTGTGGTACTCTCAGACAGTCAGGGAGAGTCTGTGGTACTCTCAGACGGTCAGGGAGAGTCTGTGGTACTGTCAGACAGTCAGGGAGAGTCTGTGGTAGTCTCATGCAGTCAGGGAGAGTCTGTGGTACTCTCAGATGGTCAGGGAGAGTCTGTGGTACTGTCAGACAGTCAGGGAGAGTCTGTGGTAGTCTCATGCAGTCAGGGAGAGTCTGTGGTACTCTCATATAGTCAGGGAGAGGAAACAGTCAGGTAGAGTCTGTGGTACTATCTGACAGTCAGGGATAGTCTGTGGTACTCTCAGGCGATCAGGGAGAGTCTTGCATTCAATTTCTGACATTGGATGCAGGTGGTATGCATGCAGACCTTAGAATTAGCAGGTACTCACCACGCTAGGTGCCAGGAACACCGTGACATTCTTACAGTCTGCTAGACTGACCTGTGAAGGACACAAGTTTGTAGTGAGAAATGTGTGTTTGTAATTTATCTGCTTTCACATGTTGTTTGATACAACACACCTCAGCCAGCAGTCATACAGGCTAGTGATGCTGCAAGGAGTGAGCACTAATTAACTGATTTCTAAGAAAAGGTTTCCTCTTCACTCTGGTGGAATGTGATTTGTAAATGTCGTTTTTAAACAGAGAAAGCTCATTGCAAAACCTTGCAGTTGCCTATGAAAGTCTTGGCAATGACTGCAGTCGGCTATGAGACAAACCAGCACTGCGTACTTTGCAGATCTCTGCTTGTTTTACAGAGTGTTTAGTTTATCAGATGAAATTTTCCTTATCACATATTTAATAAGCAGATAATTATATATGCACAACTTATACTATAAGCTCCCCTCTAATTTCACTTTACAGATAGTTTTTCATTTTCAGCACTCAAGATTTTACAGGTCGACAGCTGCACACCTTCCACAGGTCTCTGCGCAGGTAGGACACTTTCCCATACAGTCCTGCTCTCCAGGCATGAAAGTAGGACAAACGAACCAACCAGGGGTTGAGCTCATAGCCCACAGCGGGATGGAAACCCAGGCGGTAGGCCGTCAGCACCTGACACAGACAAGTAGACACACATGTTATTGGCAGGTGAGCTGCAGGTTAACAGCATGGCAGACTTTGGCAGAGCCCATTACTGAAGGTCGACAGAAAACTGGTCACTTTATTACAGTGCGCTCACCACTCTCTCCCTTCCGGCAGCAGAATGCCCTGCCTGCCATTCCTGAGCCCTGTGGCACTGAGCCTGACTGCCATGGCTGCACAATGGAAGTGAATAATCTGAGAGGAAACTGCTGGCCTGTACTTACAATCCTGCCGTCCCCTGAACCCAGGTCAGTGAGGCCCCCTGCCCGGCCCTTGAGCAGCGCCATGACATTAGACACCTGCTTCCTGCTGGCAGGGAGGTAGGGAACCTGCAGGGTGGCATGCAGTACATTTGGATCCATCAAACATTACAGCAGCCATTACCTCACTGATGTGTTCTGTTCACAGACCTGCCCGATCACAGTCTTACCTGTAACTTCAGAGGAACCCTGCGGAATCCTGGCATGAGAAGTCCTGCCCACACTGCATACACAGCCAATCCTGTGCTTGCTGTGATCTGCAGCAGACCCCACCCCCCAAGCTGACTGTCTTTAAACTCTGCCAGAACCTCTTCTGGAGTGTCCTGATCCATTATGGACATAGACTGGTCACACACAGCCACTGACCCAAAAAAACAGAAAAGTTAAAAGACTTTTTAGGATTGTATGCAGTACTCCATTTATGTTTAGGTGCAACATTCTATATTCTTCTACACAGTTGGTGTTTTAGATTATTTTAATAGATTTACTTAATTATTTGTTTTTTCAATGTCTTGTATTTTATATAAAATATTGTCTGTCATCTTTCTATGCTGGGAGTGAAGATGTCACATTTTTCATATGGTATGCAAGAGGCCCACATCAGCAACTCATGGCAATGCTCTCCAACAGCAAAAGTATGATTTTTTTTTTTTTTTTCAGAGGGGTGAGCCAAAAAATAAGATGGTTAATAAAGTGGATTAATAAACAGCAAATAAAGGTGGTGGTTCAGCTATGAAAGCCTATGACACTATAAAAAAAGAAATGGTATGATATTACATAGTATAATCACACAATTACAACAGTATGACAAAAATATTAAATATATCACAAAATTTGTGATATATTTATTCAATATATCACAAAAAACTATAGAGTGCATATCAGATATTACTTGCACTGTCATGGAAAAGAAATTCGACCATGGGCTACATGAATTATAATTCATTGATGATTAACTTACTGCAATAGGAGTGCAGTGTGTTGTGTAGACTACATGATGACATCAAGTATTTCTTAAATATTTGTCTGTTAATTTGCTATGTACGGGGAATGTAATGTACCTTACCTCTGGTTCAGACGGATGAAACATCCGGCACTCTTGATAGGATGCGGCAGAATGAGAGGTCTGATATAGGCTACCCGGCTTGACTATTTTTTACGGAAGACACTGGGAAATATTAGCCTAATGTTACTTAATGTGGATCGCATTAATACAGAAAATACAGATGGCATTAATGACAAGTTAACATGATTTTCAGATGTCTAGATATTGACTGGTAACAACATGTATGCACTCAATTGCCTAGCCCAAATTCGGCACAGATTTCCATGAGCACCGCTTGTGTTAAACGAAACCGACTCATGTAACAGTCATCAACATGGGCAAAAAGTTGGAATCGTCCCCGAAGACACATTCCTATCGCGCCGTACCATTCACAATACCCTCTAAGAGAGTCAACGTAGCCGTGCTATCTTGCTATCCACATGCAGTTCATGTCTATTTATAGAACAGAATAGGGTGAACAATTCATCAACTGTTCACGTGTTAATTTGATTGTCTGTGGTCATAAACAACATGGATGATTAATAACGATGTGCTCCAATTACTTTTGGGCTCAAGGAGGGTTTCACGTCAAATTTTATACACCCAGAAACGTGCGTGAAAATGCACTAAATCATGTTCTGATATCGCATATGTACCGTTTATAAATGAGGTGTCAGTACTTTTCATGTTATCTTTACAATTTCTTCAAATGCAAGTGTGTTAATCAGGTTAAACGTCATGTTGCAAAATTTTAACACTTTTGGCAACAATATGTAACGCTACCAATTCAACCCTACAGTATGCGAGCCAACTAGTTGACTACCAAAGCATAAGAAGGCACACCATTCAACAACCTTTTAATGACACCGATATCATTAGCTAGACGGCTAGTACGCAGGTCATTTGCATGCCAGTGAAATTTCACGCACGTTACTCATACCAATTAAAATATGAGTGACTGACTAAAGTTTATAAGGCAAAATTTCTGTATTTAACATTTACTTTGCAGTTTTAATACCCTTTCTAGAATTCTTGAACATACCTCAGAGGGACTAACAAACGTTGATGAATAGGTCCACCTCTCAAATCGGTCCCGAATCTTCTTTACCCAAGTCCCACTGAAACAGAGTTCCTCTAGTGTATCAGACATTTCACTGAAAAATATCTGAAATTGTAAATCAAGAGAAGGATACGTTTTATGTTTTTAAGGTTTCAAGTGAGAATAATGTAATTCCTTCACGATTACTGATAATAAACTGTTGAGACAAATCATTGAAATTATGACGTTTGAAAAGTTTTGCATCATCATTCATCCAACCATCCATCAACAGCAATATCCAACGCGAGGACACTTTACATAATCTTATTCTCATCAATAAAATAGGCAATCTCGGCTAAACTACGACATATCTGATAAACGTCTTCGCGTATCAAATGATTATGGTGTCAAATTATTGGTCGCAAAAGTTAATAGACTTTAATCACACAAACGTTATTCCAGTGTTAATTTTGTTAACGAAAACTATGACACAAAATGTTCGTCGGCGACGTTTTTTCATGACTAAGACGAGACTTTGACGAGCTACAAAATCCATTTTATAATAAAAAACTATGGCAAAATGTATGTTTTGTTTTCGTTGACGGGAAGGGACTAAAATGATAGTGGTTGGCTATCGGTCATTCAAAATGCACGATATTTCCCCCCATTTGTGGTCTCTGTCTGTTAAAATAGAAACAGTGCATCCCTTTCATTGGGTGAATTGGCTGATTGGCAGGGATGTGTTCAGATTCCCAGAATCCCAGCCATACAGATGATGATGTCCCAAACCGAGAGTAAATTAATGACAGTCTTACCATAACAACACGATGGCTTCAACGCACATTATTTATAATTCGGCAGAAAGGAAAACACAATGCACTGTAGTAGGAGACGGAGAAACGCCTTGTGGCTACAAATTAGGTGGGAAGAATACGAGTAACCTGAATATACACTTGAAGTTACCACCCTGCTATTTATGCCAACGTAAGTTACCTAATTTTAACAACTTAAATGATAAGACCTAATTTTAAATAAGGACATACATTTGCTAACGTTAAGTCAATGTTACTGTGCAGTTGGCTATGTCAACTTGTGGCAAATTTGCTAGCAAGCCACATTCGGTTAGCCTGTTAAACCACGTCGACGGGCTGCTCCACCACGATGCAGGGCCCCTACCAGTGGCTGCTCAGTTCAGAACACACCCCTTTCTTCTGCACTGGACAGTGGACCCAGACCTGGTTGCCGGTGGCAAAGTCCTGGCCGTTGCAGCGGGTGTTGTATGAATGCTTCTGGCGAAGGCTTGCTCCATTCTGCGCCTGGCGGGTGAAGTTGTGGGCCACTTGGAAATGGTTGCGGAGCTGCTGCAGGTATTCCCATCCTGACTCCCGTGGGACCCCCAGCTCGGGCAGAGCCCCGAACAGTAAGTCCACCGGTCCAGCTCCTGCACGAATATGAGAGCGGGCGATGTGCACTGGGTAGACTCATGGACTGCCCTCCGGTAGGCCCACAGGACCTGGGGCAGATGCTGGTCCCAGTCCCACTGGTGCAGACTGACCAGGATAGCTAACTGAGAAGCGATAGTCCAATTGAACTGCTCCACCAGGCCGTCACTTTGAGGGTGAAGGGGGGTGGTTTGGATTTCTGGATCCCCAGCTACTGGCAGACCTCACTGAACACCCACACCTCAAAGTTCCGCCCGCTCACGGTCCTCCAGGTGTCTGCAGTACCATCACTCCATGGGCTCACAGGGCCAGGAAGTGAGGGCATCTGCATTGCTGTGGAGCCGCTCTGTCCAGTGAGTCGTAGTCCTGGAGGGCCTCGATCCTCTGCACCACCTGGCCTTCCGGCGCTTTGAAGTTGAGGAACCAGGTTAGGGAGGCATAGTTAGTCCGTAGCAGGAAGCGTCTGCCATACAAATACGGCCGGAACTGGCACAGTGTCTGGACTACGGCTAACAGTTTGTTGCAGGTGATGCAGTAGTTGCGCTTCGCCTGGCTCAGTGAGTGGCTGAAGTAGGCTATGACTCGCTCACCTGCCTGCCCTTTCTGGGAGACCACCCGGCCAATTGCTACGTTGCTAAGCGTCCCTGTCAACAATGAAAGGCTGACTCACATCGGGGAAGGCCAGGACTGGTGACTGGGTCAGGGTGGTGTGGAGCTGGGTGAAGGCCACAGCACAGGGCTTGTCCGAGACGAACTCTCTCCCTTTGTCTGTTAGGCGGTGCAGGGGCCTGGCTATGGTGGCAACGTCTCTCATGAAGCGGCGGTAATAGGTGGCCAGCCTTAGGAAGCTGCGCAGCTCCAAGACGTTACAGGGAGTTGGCCAGTCTTTGATGGAAGCCATTTTGTCCGGGTCCGTAGCAACGCCGTTCACACTAACTACGTGGCCCAGGAAGTCTGTCTCTCTCAGCAGCAGGTTACTAATAACATTCTTTCTCAGGCCTGGAACTCAAACCATTTTCTGATTCCCTAAAAAAAAAATATATATATATATTTAATACATTAAATTAATATCATAAACATGCAATGACTAGTCGACTAATGGCTTGAACTAACGACTACTAGTCAACTAGGAATATCTTTAGTTTGAACAGCCCTAAAAATTAGAGCTGTGTCTCAATTCAGGGGCCGTATCCGTCGAAGGCTGCATTCCAAATGCACCACAGTGGCATCAGAAGGCTGTCCCATTTTGAAGGCTCCTTCAAATGGAGCTGACAGATGCAGCCATCTCTTCCCAAATTTGGAGGATCCAACGGCTGAATCCTTTGCGGCCCAACCTATCCCAAGATTCATTGCGCGCCAGTGATGATTGGTTGAATATGGCATCCCCAAATACAACAGCGGCAATGTCAGAGGATTTATTTTCAAATGTAAGTAATGTTATTGAGTTTCAACTCAGTGGAATAGCTAACGATACAAATGTTAAAAAACCAAGGGGTCTTAAATCCATACATTTTTGTTAAAATAATAGGATATGACGTTAATGATGCTAACTGACATTGCTAGCTGGCTAGCCAGCTACTTGGAGCTATAGCACTTACTGCAGCTTGGCTGCCTGCATCCGACCTAAGTTACAGCCTATGAAAGTAAAGCCTTTAAAGCCTTCACTTTCAAACTTAAGAGGTTCAAAGGTTGACTCTTATCTCACCTAGATTGTGGCGTTTTTATAGATAATTTATACTTCATATTATATAAATAAATTGACCAAGGTGAACAAATTTAGACAGATTGTGATTGTGAAACCTGCTTGGTTTTCAGACAGTTGAATATCAGTTTCAAAGTCCAGTATGATCAGATTAGCTGTGTAATCAATAGAACGTTTACACGGCTATCCTGAACTTGGTTAACTGTTGTTTTGCTACTTGAGGTGCTTTTGTTTGGTGGTGTGAAGCAAAACTTACTCTATCATTTAGCTTTGGTTTAGGGAGCAAGGAGCATATGAAACAATTAATTAAACTTTGAGGTGAAAATGATCACCTCTTTACTGGGGCCAAAAATTCAGCAGCCATAGCTTGGAGGAAAGGCAACAATAACCCATTTGTAATATGTCCATTTGACCATCTTGTACTTTAGGTTGCATTAGCCCTCATCCTATACAAAGACCATAATAATAAGACAACCAGTACAGGTGTGACTGTCACCATTTACATTTTTTAACCCAAAATAGAGCATCCAAGTAAATGATTTCTGAGGGATTTTGTGTCTGTCCTGCTGTGTCACCTTTTCCAATCTTCCTAAGTTTGCATCCCTGTGTTGATATGATTGAGAAGTGTTTCTCTTCTCTCTTGTTTTCTCTCTGTGATTAGGACAATTCTGAAGAAAATGGAATAACTTAAAAATATGTATGTTTTTGTAAAAAATGTATGAACCCGAATGTTCAGCTGAACTTGTTGACCTCACCGCAGCACCCGCCCTGACAGCTGTGGGAGGAAAAGTCAAGCACGTGACTCCTCCGATTCGCGTGACAACGCTCGCGCTTCTTATCACGTTGTGGCTGCACCACCAACCGCACACTGCCTATGACGTCGGAGGAAGATGTAGTGTGATGGTTACACCTCGCGCTGAAGATGATGACAGGAAACAAGATTTTAGCAGAGCAAAAAGATGGCAATTTATTTAGCCAACAACACCAACAGGTGCCGATAGGGCTCCAATATCAGGAGACACAAAAAGGAAAAAAAAGGGAAAAAGAAAACTGAAAAAAGAATCTCTACAAAAACCAAATATTCAAAATAGATCAATTACTGAACTCAATAATTAACTCGCAAAAAGAAAACAGAATAAACTCAAAAGACTCACAATTAAACAACTCAATTATATTCCTGCCCAATACTGGCATTTCCTCATGCAGCTTAACCAGATTCACACTCCAGCTCACCTGTACACCAGCTCCCCTGCTGGTACCTCCCAGGCTCGTTTATCCCCTCTGGAGCGCACCACTACCTTGGTCCGACCGACTTTCATCCGCAATTATATATAATAATAATAATTCTACACATATCCATTTCACAGAAAATTATACATGCATTACATGACACCACAAATATTCATTTTTGTAAAAAACAAAACAGAAAAATTCCATTTACATACGTACAACACATACATATAGTTACACTCTCATTTTCCACAACGCGACTCGAACAGTTAATTGTCCCTTGTTGCCTTCCGTCGGGTCTTTTCTGCGAACCAAAAACATCATGGCACTCTGCATGGTAAGTTCACCAGTTCTCGAGCGTAAAACCAACACATGGTCCAAGTCCACTGCAACTTGGCCACCCTAAGCAGCAACAGAAACTTAACCATAATGTGTTTTGTTTCCCCTTACCAACCGCACAGCCCCATTCTCCCCTGTGAGCCCCGTGCTAAAATAAAAGTTTGTTCACCAAGCTTAAATGTTCTTTTGAATCCGGAATAGGGCATCAGTGGACGGTAACTCTGTCACATGCAGTCAGTGTACAGTCGGTTTGTGCTGCAGTAGGTGCCCAAGCATGACAAGGAGGGCACTATTGTGATGATGCCAATGGGAGTTAGGCTGACCTACCCCAGTGAGGCTAGCCAATTGTTGCCTCGCCAATAGGACCAGCCGGGAACGGCGAAGCTGGGAATCAAACCCTGACCTCAGGACCCATAGGCAGCAATTCATCCTACGAGCCACTGTTGCAGCTGCTGTTGTTGTTGTTAACCGCCATTATTGATTTCCTCTGCCTTACTGCAAGTGTCCAGAGTCAGGAGTGGGCATCAGTGGGGAAACCCACTGCTGCAACTTGGCCTTGGTTTGTCCTCATTAATGAGGTGTTGGGACAGAGGCATTCCACCACCCCTCCTGTCCTAATTGCCTCCATCCCTGAGGACACATCAGGGCCAAATACAGCAGTGGGTGGCCACGAGGAGGAGGAGGAAAGCCAGCCAGGGCCAAGGCCAGTGAAAAGAAAGAGAGAGACAGATGATGATTAGCTTTTGCAGCTCATAAGAGAAGACATAAGCATGCAGAGATAGGAGAGCAGAGAGAGGATGTACGGGCTCTTCTCTCTACTGGAGAGATTAGTCAAAAAATGAAAATTAATAATAAATAAAATAATATATTTTGAATGAATGAATTCAAATAAAGTGATTGTTAAATACATTGTTTGTTTTATTTACCCTGGTGTATTCTGTCAGTGGGACATCATCTGGGGCGGTCTCCAGAGTGTATGTGGGGGTGCATTTCTCCAATGTCTACTGCATCGTCCATTGACTGGGTTTGCAGGGCTGACTCAGTCGATGGTTCCCATGTCACTAAGGTGTTTTCAGAAAGAGGCAAGAATAAAAGACAAAGTGCATACAAAATACTACTTCACAACCTTTTTTTGACAAAAGTAATTTCACCACAAAATATTTCAACAGGCAAAACTGTTCTATAAAACATTTTTAATAAATAGGAGTCATAGCCTTTACTTGCCTGTTACAAATAGTCATGTTCAGGGGTATCTCTTTCAGGGCAGACACCTCTGGGGACAGCTGGTCATGCCAGAGAGCACCACTGAATGCCTCCAAACCTTTCTCCCCCTCATCCTCTGCCACATCCTTCTCAGGCTCCTCCTGCAGGGCCACGATGTCACCAGCCCCCAGGGCAGATGTTGTGGAGGATGGCACATGCTGTTATGACCTGAATGGGGGGAAAAAAATTGTACCTCCTGAAAAAATAATTAAATGTTTGATTTACTGTTCCTCAGTATTCTAAAAAATCCTGTTGAGAAATTACTGATATGAGGTACAAAGTTGTGGTGCACCTCCAGCACTTGTAGAAAGATGCCCCAGAACCTTGTCTTCATCATTCTAAAAGCACACTCCTTAATGGAGCATGCCCTTGAGTGATGGCCATTGAAGCGCTGGGCTCCCACACCTTGTACTGGCCTCCTGTACAGCCTGTATAGTGGGCTGTTGCAGAGCACTCTGGAGTCATGCACTGACCTAGGCCAGCCCATGTGTGTGTCTATGAAGCAGCTGATGGTTAAAAACAGCCTGTAGGGTGATTGATGGAAACAGCTTCCTGTTCTTGTAGCAAGGACCATCAGGGCCGTCAATTGCTCCAGCAACTTTCCGGAAAGCCCCGTGTCTTGCCAGCCTAGATCATCCATCCATCCATCCATCTATCCAACCTGTCTTAGCTGATTAATGACAAAACCATTTTTAATATTAAAGAAGGAACAGGAGCAATGCTTATGACGCAAGAGTAAGGGCAGGACCAGCTGGGGACACAAATAGGAAAAAAATACAGACCAGGGTGGTGACATCGCATTAAACATAATTTTTTCTAATATGTTTTGTTACAGTTTCGATATTATCACCCTGTGGTGTCTGCCTTTGCAGCTAGTGTTTAGCAGTTTTAATGAGCTAGATGGTTAGCTACCGGAAGATAGCTAGCTAGCTAAAACTGTGAAACGCTAGCTGCAAAACAGACAAAAAGAGTGATAATATCGCAGATGTAACTAACTATGTTTCCTGCGTTTCCTGCCAATGGTGCATTCATGTACATATTGGAGTTGAAATAACAGTATAAAAAGACAGTAATTCTCAAGCACATTCACTCACCCAGGAAAAAACAAGACGGCAGTTGTTCAATGCAACTTTGGTTCCGAGGTAATCGACCTAGCCGCACATGAAATAGTTGTACTCTAGACTATTATCCACCTTCATCTGGCCAGCCATGTACAGAAGTAGGAGGTCTGGAGGATGAGATCATGTGGTCAAATTGTGGGAAAAATTGCTTTTCACCATTGGAACAGCTAATCCGATTAGCCTGTCATCAGAGTTGCTATTAAATTAGTGAGAGAAACCATGGAGATGCAGATGCCTGTTGTCGATGCATGCTGTGTGCGTATTATCCTTTATTCTGATTGCATATGGAATGATGACCTGGGGCCTCATTTATAAAACTCTGCGTACTTTTGTGCCTAAATAGAAACGTACGCCAAAACCCACGAGTTTGAGTACGCAAAAAAGATTTCTGATTTATAATACTGCGTACGCAACACATACGCATGTCTTGTTATAAATCACAACTAATCCTACAATTGTGCATGCGTGAACGTGCGCCACAACCACACCCTGAAACGCCCACATTTAAGCATATATGGTGCTCCGGAAGTCAAAATCAATTAAGTAAGATCTATAAATAATGTGTAGAACAGAGTAATACATTTTAAATGCAATAATGGTAGCGAACAGGGTAAAAAAAAAAAAAAAGAAACTGTGAAACAAGCTGCGAAATCGAAGCTTTAGTCTCCTAAACAGAGATTAGAAAAAATATAATTTCAGGTGGCCACGGCACCAGGGTAACAAATATAAAAACACCTTGCATGGCAGGAGGTTACCGCGGCTGTCAATTTCTCAGGTATACAGAACCGCACACAGATCAAAATCAATAAAAGATTGTCCGACATCAAGCTTGAGGCAAACAGGCTTGTACTTGCCCAACTGCAAATATATGGGAAACGGGTGGCGGTATGGAGGGTACCATCACTGAGCTCCGTCGATGAGTGGCTGGCTGCGATTATCGGAGCTGATTTCAGAGTGAACGAATCATGACGTGACCCCGGCCATCGGGAAACAACATATGTCGGTGTTATTTGTGCATCGCAAATCACTTGCACGTTCATTGAATGGAAATTCTTCTTATTTACTTACACCTATTCATCCCCTTATTGCTATGTGAGAGCAGTCGATTGTACCGGTTACATAGGGGAAACCGGTCATCGCTGCAAATTGATTTTTGATGTTTCCTCTGTATAGTGGAATTTGATATACATCGAACTCAGGGACCACCCATGTTATGACATGACTGAATGAGGGCTGGGATTTACACGACCGGTCCGGTATTTCCCGCTGGACACTCCCCGTGGCCAAGAACCCCAGAGTTGACAGGATTTTGGTTACGAATAATAATGTGATCCTAATTAATCATCAAGAAAAAGGAAACTACAGGGGGTCCTCGACTTACGAACGAGTTCCGTTCCTACAACTTGTCGTAAGCCGATTTTCGACTTAAGTCGGAATTTATACCTAAATTATACCTAAATTAACACCTTATGTCACTCACACTGTACACACAACACATGAAGAACATATGAAATACAGTAATTAAATGAAACATTAATAATAAAAAAAAGAGAGAACAATTTCTTATCTTTATTTCTGTGGTCGTATTTACGAACTAAACCACTTAGGTCGAAACTCGGTTTTTTAAGTAATTTATGGGAGTGCGTCGTAACCACGAAACCGGCGTAACTCCAGACCGTCGTAACCCGAGGACCTCCTTATAGTGCAAATGTCTTTTGGTCTCTAGGGTGTGCTATTTAGAGCAAATATGCGCCCTGAATGTGCGTATGCCAGGGTCAAACGTATCGTACCGGTACGAACATTCTCACGTCAAGTAGAAGTTTTATAAATCCCAAATTGTGCGTGAAAATCGGCGAAAAACTAATAAAACCATAACCACCCCCAGAAACACTATGGATTCAATGTTTATTTTGTATGATCATATTTATTAAACATGATTATCAGTAATGGTGTGATACTTAATTAGACTAAAATAACAATACTTTGTTAGCTGACCTGTGCTCATTCTTGGACGACACTTGCACTTAGAGAAACCATGGGGACACGGACGCCTGTTGTCACCGATGTTGTATTCATTCTGATTGCATAAGGGATGATGGTCAGAAGCTTTTTCCTGGTCAATTAAAAACCAACAAAACAGCACTCCTTAATCACACTCAGAAACACCATAGACTCAGTAAATTGCAGTAGTGTTATTATTTTCAGCGTTTACTTTATATTGTAATAATAATAGTTTATAGTACAATTACACACAATGGGCCTCATTTATCAATATTTTCGTAAAACAATATTTTCGAGGTGAATTATTGGAGAGACATCGTTGGCTGGAATTACCGTCGAGGGTGACCGCGATCTGTTTTCCCTGGTCTTGGATCAATCACCCTCCAATTCTGAAAGTACATTTTTGTATACCAGCTTTATCGTTGCCATAAATCCTGGGGGGCAGCTGCACCCGGGCCCGCGAGGGGGCATGGTTGGCCAAAGTGGTAATGACACATGCAATTCCAAGGTGAACGAATCCCTAGTTAAATAATTCGTTCAAATGAGAACTATTACGTAATTAGGATCCTCCATAACACCCTCCCTTGCCTTTCCCTCCACTCTGCAGTCCCTCTCCTTTTCAAACCCAAACTCTAACGTCATTTTACCTTGTACAGAAATAACGACAACAATTGTAATATTAATATTTATTTTTCAAACAAACACAGAAAATTAGATCGCAAATTCCACAGTAAATGGCCCAATCAGCTGGCTATATTAGTCCAATTGCATAAGAACGTATGTTTATTAAATAAGAGCCTAAATGTATTTTGACAGTCATATTTCTGCGCTGTTTCGGAGACGCGTTGACTACTTAAGTTTTTCTTAGAGCTAATAGAGCGAGGTCAGCCATAGCAATGAAGACCTTAGCAATGGCTTCTGCTCCTTATTTACAGTAAACGTTGTTACCGTGTTTTATGGAATTCATGTAAAATTCCAAAGAAGAACTAGATATAGAGTTCCAGAAGAAACTCTGTTTGCTTGCCGAGGGCTTGAAGAGTATGTAGGCTACCTACTAGAAGTTGTAATATACTAATATACTTATTATTAGTATAGTAAAACTTTTAGTAGGTACAGTAAACACTGAAGTAGTAGCAGCAGAAGTACTAGAAGCAGTCAAAGAACAGCAGAACTTTATGTTCAAAATCTGATATTGTCATTTAAGATCATTAAACCTGACCAGCATTGCAGTGTCATTATATCCAGAGAGTTATTTCAAAATGTCAAGTCTGGTAAGCTAGCTAACCGGCAAGCATGCTGTATTCTTTGGATAATTTTTCAACTACCTTAAAATTGCAGCGGCAGTTATAATTGTTGCTTAGTAATGTTAGCCACATTAACACGTTCAAAATTCCACCAATGTGAAGTCAATGGAGGCCGTTTTTTAAAGCGTTATAGTTTAAAAAGTATGAATCTATAGCTCAGAAAAATACAAGCAACCTGACCAGTATATTCACGTCAAGTTCGGTATGTCTACCTTGAAAACTGTTGGAGGAGATACGTCTGGAAGAACCAGGAATAATAATAATAAGAAGAAGAAGAAGTAAAGATTCCATAGAAGAACAGTAGTTTGCGCCTTCGGCAAGCAAACTAATTAATTTTATTAATCAGTATTACACAAATGAAACATCACCTGTTTTAATGTTGAATCCAATAGTGATTTATATAACACTTTGAACTGTTGTGTTACTGTATTACTGCCAAATAATTCTCATTTCTACTCATTTTTAATCCAATGGAAAAGTAAAAGCAACAACACGAAAAACAACATTTACAGCCGTGTTTTTCCATTTACGCACGCAATGCGAAAAGTTTAGAGCACTCGTGAAATTTCTTCGGATCCTACGAATAAACTGATATAGGAAAACTTTGATAAATCCCAAATTTTTGCGTAAATGCATTTACAAGCGATTTAAGATCAAATTCTTTCGGCTCACGTTTGATAAATGAGGCCCAATGTATTTGCAGCCACGCATTGGCTGTCTTGCCGCAAGAATACAGGTTACTGCACCGCTTTAAAAACAATTCACAACCGGCTCAAAAATGTTATTGGTAGAACGCAGCTTGGATGCAGCTACCAAGCTGTCTTGCCTCAAGAGTGCCATAATACGCCGCATATGACAACAAAAGAGATTGGTCAAGGTCTGCCCACTCTCATCAAAGCCACTTTCTAATATCCATCATCAGCTAGCTAGCTAAACAGTTAACCTGATATTTGATTCAGCTTTTTTTGTAGTACATAACTTTGAAAGTAAACCTAAATGGTCAAATTGACCCCACCCTTCTGTTGGGAAGGCCAATCACAATTGTTTTTTTTTAATCTAGTAAAATGTGTACAACTTCTCTTCCTTTGATGCGTGCAATAGAGTTGTGTGAATGGCGTCACACTCAGTCACAACAAATGAGGTGAGCATGACGGAGGGGGCAGATTGTATGACAGAATATAGATACAAGACTAAGGGGACACAACACTCTAACTCAGGGGGCATTGCCCCCTTTTGCATCCTCATGGCACTGAAGAGGGGGTTTGCCATGGGGCTCCATACAAGCTAGAACCGCCACTGACAGCATCTTAGTGTGCTGTTGAGGTGGATGGATCCTCCTCATGGTAAAAAAAAAAAAAAAAAAAAAAAACAGACATGTTCTGTTAGATAGTTACAACATTCAATTTTTAACATGGGACAAAACAATCCATAGCCATTCATGATATTCAAGTTGTATTCATCTGTAGGCCTCACGGTGTACTCCCTCCCAGTGGCAGCTGATAAAGTCTCCTCATCATCATTGTCCTCCTGCTCCTCCTGTGGTGAAGATAATTAATAATGTTTGATGTAGGCTACACAAAACCATAAGGAGTATCAAATCTGTTAAGTATTACAATACTACAGCTACATGAAACTGTGCTGTGACAGGAGGCTCAACCAGGCCAATTACCCCATCAGTAACTGTAGCAAGATGAGCAAGGTTAGATACAAACATCAGTGCTCCAGATTGTACAAAGAGTATTACAGTGTTCAGGAGGCCTTTTCCCCAGACAACCAGCAAAACTATGAATGATAAATCTACACTTTATATAGGCACTTGTGTCCTGGAGGTGGTGGGCTCTGATGGGCTATTACCAGGGGTACCTTCCACTGTTCTGAGGGAGGGCCAGCTTCTATGAGAGGTGGTGGGGGTAGCCAGCCACCTGTTTTTCGGGCCTCAGCCTTCTTCCTGCTGGCTAGAGGGAAATTCAACTAACCTAGGCCCAGGGGCGGACTGGGTCAAACATTTAGCACCATCATTTAACATCTTTACTGGCCCACATAAAGGAGGGTGGGCAGGGGGGTAGTTGGGCAGTGTAACAACTTTTTGAGTGGAGGTGCTAGGACACAGACAGTGTTCTCTGATGTCATTGTGACAAGATTTTGCTATTTATGAGTCCAAAAAGTGGACTCCCCCTACATTCCAGCACCCATGCTGGCTGGCTATTTTGAGCTTTGTACCTGCTCAAGCATGTGAGTTATTTTAGTTTTTGTTAGTTATAGTAATTTATTGTTTTCACTTTTTCTGCCTGGAGTTTTAGGCTTGCTAACCTAGGTTGAATTTTTCTAAATTGAAATTTACCAATTGCTCAGCACAGCAGTGTTAGCACAGCTAACCTATCACAACTGGCATGGCCGATGTAAACAGCAAATCACTTTAGAACTGAATAGACATCATTTAAATTGACAAAAGGAATATGTAAATGATATGCTTTTTCACTTAATGTTATTTTAAATATGATGATCACATTTAGATTAGAGTTAGCACCACCAGGCACACACACATTTTTCCACAATACCTGAATAATACTCTGTCTGTAAGGAACATGCACATTTGGCACATCATACTTGGTATTATTTGGAGTATTATTTGGGTGATAAGTCCAACTCGTGTGATTTCGACCTTGTGAAGTAGCTTAATCCCCTTTCAATTAATATTAATGTTGTTAGTGCTAGCATCACCTGTAGCTTGTGTCTCTTCCCCCTCTTCCACAGCTGCAGCTTCACACATAAACACAGTCCCAGTACTTGTGTGGCTGGTGGTAGCCCTGTGCTGCTGGATTAGTGCTAGCTTTATCTTTAGTGATGACAGTGTATGTCAATTCTACATACAAAACTGCATCGCCCTCAAGTTTTTTTCTTTTCTCTTAGTTTTTCCACACCTTCCTTTCTTTTCGTTATTGTGTTTTGGATCTCATCAGTTTACTGCACTGCTAAGGTCCAATATAATTGGCCAGCAGCCCTGCACTGAAGTGGACTGGCCCATTGCATGTAGTGGGCTGATGTGATTCACTAGTAGGTTGTCAGAAAGTGCCAAAAGTGCATCAGCCCTTCTGAAATGTCAGATTGCAAGTCTGCCACTGGCCGACAGCGGTAGACAGCCTGGAACTGATGGCTGTTCTGGACTTTTTCAGAACTTCCCGATGGCCAGTCATCCTCTACCTAGGCCTGACATGAAAAAATTACAAAAATGACATAGCTGTGAGCAAAGTATGTCTTACCATTTTGAAGTATTTCAATGTTTCATCTTTAATTGCTGCAAAGTGTGCTTAGGTGAATTACAGCTGAATAAAAGGAAAGATCATACATGTATATACACACTGTGGCACTGTGGCACAGTGGCAAGTGTAGCCACTGGGCCAGGTGGTGAGCAGAAGAGGAAACACAACCAAGGTTCAACAAAAAAGGGGCCAAAGGCCATTATATACCCCTTTTGGGGAAAAAGGAAACAAGAATTGGAATAAATACAAAATAGGGTGGAAACTCAAAAACAGCACAGCCATCTGGAAAACACAAAACCCAAAAGAACCCACTCAGTCTCTCAGGCTGTGCTTAAATGGAAGGCCTAGTTGAAGGCAAGTGCTCACAGCTGAGTTGATTAGGAATCACTTGCAGGTGAGCCTGCCTGTTTGTGACACCACTTCTGTTGCAGCTCCGGTCAATTCTTCAGGCTGAGGGAGGGAACCAGGAGACTGACAGCAGTACAATGGGAGGAGCTGAGGAGCTTGCTCCTCCCTCCACCTCTCCAGGGGCCACAACACACACACATGCGCACACACTTTTTGATTTTATATTATGTAATACACTTGACTTGGATTTCCTAAAGTTGTGGCAATTTGGTGGAAAGTAAAAAAATGTGTATAAGATATATCATCATATTCTTTTATATATATTTTATTCACATAATTTTAATACACATATTATTTTATTCCCCACAAATTGCCACCACTGTAGGAAATCCAAATCAAGTGAATATTGAATTATTGAACTATGCTTTATGCAATTCATTGTATCAGAAACGTATGCGTTGACTTGCTCTGCACTTTTCTCCCATGCCAGCTCATTCTCTTTGGCTGCTGCTGCTGTTGTGTTACTGTTTTACTGGAAAATATGCTTATAATCCTTTTTACTTTCCGGTTGTGAAGTAAAGAGCTCTGTTTGTTTTTAATGCCATGGTGAATCCAAAAATCTGCGCTCAGTAGATGGTAGCCGTTTATGTTTTCTGTGCACACACTTAATTCAGGTTCAACATACCCTGAGTTGATCAAACTAATTCTGATCAGCTGTTCTGAAACCAAAAACTTGGGATATGTTACCTCAGGTTTGTTCAACCCAGAGTTGAAGTTTAAGTTCAGGTTTTGTTAAATTACCTTTCTGAAAAACTCCCTGGAGTTTTACATTTTAAACTCATCTATAACATGACCATTGAAAAAACTCAGCTCCACTAATGCTAACATCGTGGTAGCTTTTGCACTCTTACCAATATACAGTGTATGTCAAGCTTGGCAAAATGAAGTTAACTTTCCTTACATTCCGTTAATTAACTTTGTAATATTTCATTATACAAATGTGGCAGTAATATTGACAAAACCTTTGACTCATGCCTTTCTAATGTGTCCCGTGGTACATGATAATATTTTTTAATCTAGAGAATTATACAAAAAACAGACTTTGTAAACATTACTCAATCACTGCCCGAGCTGGAAGCATAGAGTGGCTGCCCTCTCAGGAGCAGCTCCATTCATATGGTAAATAATTGATAATTGGTCTCACTGTTAGGGAAAGGGTCAATGCTATTAGCGAGAACATCCACTGTAAACACCATAAAATGTCATACAGATCATACAGATGTCATAGTTCACTGCTCCTGAGTTAAGACTTTAGTTTCACTTCGGAAAAAAATTGCACAACTTACTGCACAGGAAGCACTTAATGCTATTTAGGAGAGCACCGAAGAAGATGGTAACAACTCATCAGGTCCCAATGATCAAATGTGACATGAATAAATGTTCCATTCAGAAACAACAAGAGAAACGTTCTGTAGTTTTTTC
This sequence comes from Albula glossodonta, assembly GCA_019788955.1. Classification (NCBI taxonomy): domain Eukaryota; kingdom Metazoa; phylum Chordata; class Actinopteri; order Albuliformes; family Albulidae; genus Albula; species Albula glossodonta. The sequence goes on from JAFBMS010002702.1 coordinate 22,565, forward strand.
TGCAGCTGCCAATACGAATTACGTTTGTATGTCTTATAAACATGGTAATTTAGCCTGCATGTATGTGGATGAGTATGTGAGTTGTAGGAATGTGGTTCATCTTGTGTTTGAGATCCACCTGTGGGGAATGCCATCTGGTCATGACTTCCGCAGAAACATCCAATTGCACTAAGTCTGGCTTGGCAGACAGCACCTCTCATCCAATTCTCCTGGAGGCCCCGTCCTCCCGAGGGAGCCATACAAGACAGTGCAGAGTTGCTCCTCCTCAGTTGACATTCGGTTCGCTCAGCTCACCCCTTTTTTTCCACTTAGCCTTGGCACTTCACTGCCCGTAGGAGGACATATACTCTGATCCGCCTCCACCAAGTGTGCGAGGTTCAGGAATCTTAGCTGTAGCTAGATGTTCCACTCATTGCTAGCCTGCTACCCTTGCGAGCCCCCCTGAAATGTCTAGCCTGTTACCCATACTCACTATTGTTTCCCCAAAATAAAATAACATTAATCAGGCTTCCCCAACCCGATTAATACCTCCTCCCGTATCCACTACTGTGGGACAGGATTTCATCACCTCCCAGTTAACCACCCACGCTAGCTGACTGTGTTGTTCCATCCTCTAGCTTCAGCTCCCCACTATGGCTGTCTCAAAGTTGGACCTTGATTTATCCAAGGAGCTATGTTTGCATGCCTGCCCAGCCACTTGCGGTGCTCTTATTGCTGCCAGGGACACCCATCCTCACTGTGTTGTGTGCCTGGGCTTTCAACACACCCAAGAGGCCCTAGGCACACCAGAGAAACGCAGCCACTGCCTCGCACTGCCTAGGAGGTGCAGACCGAGAGTCGCTGCTACCCAAGGCAGACCTGTGACCTCCTGGCAAACCCTCCCTCCCTTAGTTGAGCTGTCCAGCCCGACTCAGACTCGGGGTGTTCTGTCTCTGTGTGGAGCGGGTCTGGCTCTGTTACGACTAACGGGGACCAGAATTCTGACATACATAGATGATTGGCTTGTCATGGCCAATTCAGAAGTCAGAGTCATGCAGGACACTCAACAAATGCTGACACACCTGTCTTCTCTTGGTTTCAGAGTAAACCCCGCCAAGAGCAAACTCTCCCCGTCTCTCTCAGTTCCGCACATGTCTCAGACTACAGGGTCTGATGGCATCAGTCTCACAGGTTCTGCCACTGGGCCTTCTGATGATGTGGGACTTTATGAGGCGGGATTCCTCCCTCCACCCCAACCCTATGTGTGATCTCCATGTCCTAGTTATATATGAATATATATATATATTCTGTTAAGATACAAGATTCATTATATATATATACATACATATATATATATATATATAATAATGAATCTTGTATCTTAACAGAATTAAATAAGTTTGGGACATTATTGCATGTTAGTTCCTCACTGTATAAGCTACAAATTGAGGTCATAAACGTAGTACAAAAGTGAATAAGCATAAGCGTGCCAAGCAGTTTTGTCAAAATGGAGGTTTTGGGGTAAAATGTGCCACCGACCTTGGGGAAAATTGAGCCAATGGCTCTTGCCACATTTCACTTTTCAAGAATGCATGGACAAACTGATTTTTTCCTCTTGCTCTTCTACCACCTGTGAGGGATTTGGTGGTTTTTTCAAATCTTTTTTCTCACAGCATCTTTTCTTGGGAAGGATCCTTCATTCATTGGTTTGAATGTGAAAGTTGCCTTACCAAGCATAGGGTGCACTTGAAAAGTGGAATGTGGAGTCAGCCATCGTGCCAAAACATAAACAGTCATAAACTTCCACTTGAGTGACTTCTATCTTATATCCACACACAATCACAGCACACTTTTACACACATACACACACACACCCCCCCTCTCTCAGTTCAATTCAATTAAATTTGCTTTATTGGCAGGGAGGACTGCTGTGAGGAGGAATAATAAGCGGCAAAGGTTTAAGAGACAGCAGCATTAAAAAATAAAAAAGAGAGACATATAACATTGGATGGAATATCAAGAATAGGGTCATTTTTGCATTAGTACCACATCTTCAAATGTATGAGGTTATCATCAATGAGAACTACGCAGAGAAATTAATTATAAGTACCATTAAAATCTGATTTTCCTTTATCAGTTGTTATTGGGTTTGTAAAACAGTAGGTATGCAATATCAGTAATATTTCATCATAGAATCACATTATTTATGCAAATAAGCAATGAAAAAAATTCCATAAATGTTACTACCTTCTATATTAGTTAGCTGGAGACATTTTTCATATGTAAAACATTTTTATATATAACCTATATGAACACTTTTATTTTAAAATGGCCTCAACACATCCAGTTATTACTGATGCACAAATGATAAAATTCAAACTACTCACACACTTTTGAATGCATCCAGAAAAAACCAGTATCTCCACTCTCTGATTGACATAGAGTGGTTACATTAAAGACATTTTTCAAAAAATGGGAGAACAATGGTAAACTACATCACACAATGCAAAGTTTTAATAAACGCTATTGTCAGTTAGTCCTCTTTTTGACATTTTTTTCAGAGCATGTCGAGGCATCTCTAAGTAAAAACACTAATGTACGATCAGTTTAGTGTCTTGATTCACATCAAAAAAAAGGATAGGCAGGACCTTTCTCAAGAATGCTTTGTTGGTGGTTGGACATACAGTGCTGTCAAAAAGTATTTGCCCCCTTACAGATGTCTTCTGTTTTTGCTTTTTTGTTACACGTAAATGTTTCAGATCATCAAATAAACTTTAATATCAGACAAAGATTACCTGAGTAAATACAAAATTCAGCTTTTAAATGATGATTTCATTTATTGAGGGAAAAAAGCTATCCAAACCAACCTGGCCCTATATGTGAAAAAGTAATTGCCATCCCCTTGTTAAATCATGAATTAACTGTGATTAACCACATTTTGTGGAAAGCCACAAAAAAAAGTTAAAAAAAGTTAAAAAGCAATTTCTAAGGCTTTGG
>JAFBMS010002703.1:0-10000 GCA_019788955.1 Albula glossodonta
CACCGGCCCAGCGTCCGCCTCTTTACCCATCATGCCACGGTGTATGGGTTTGGAAGCCTGCTCTGTGTCCAGGCAGAAATGTCCTCTTGAGTGTCAGTGCAGGGCTGAGGGAGTGTGTAGTGTGTAGTGTGTGTGAGAGACGCAGCCCATGTCTGTAACCCGCTGGATTCTCCCCCCAGGCCTCCATGGCGCTATCGGCAGAGCAGCCGCCCGCCTCCTCGCCCCTCCCCGCCGTGTCGCAGCCACAAGTGTTCCAGTCCGTCCCCAAGCCCCTGCACAGCAGTGGGATCAACGTGAACGCTGCCCCCTTCCAGTCCATGCAGACAGTAAGCCCCGCCCCCTTTTAGTCAGTGCAGATAAGATACGCCCCCTTCCAGTCATGTCGATTTTCAGCCCCATGTTTTATGGGAAGAGAATATTATAGCCTAGTAAGTAATTTTTTAGTTATCAGGGGTGAAGGCTTAGTTGTATGAGTTAATCATGTGAGCTGATGGAAGTGAACTGTTTGCTTGTTTCTTTGGGGTGTCTAGTAGCCATACTGTCTGTATTAGAGCTGCTTTTTTCCAGATTTAATGCATGGTTTTTATTGTCAAGTTTCTGCACAACACTTTATATTCACTTGTGTATCCGCTTAAGCTCCCACAGAGTTGAGTAGAAACATACACATCCAGAAACAAAAACAAATTGAGCTTTTCCTTGCATGCAATGTGGAGTATTTTAGTTTATTTGGGGGGAGGGAAAGGAAACGGGGAAAATAGTTTCTCTTTCCTGTGAAATGAACACATTGTCTCGTTTTCCTTACCAGGTGTTTAATCTGAACGCCCCTGTCCCGCCGGCCAATGAGGCGGAGTCTCTGAAGCAGTCCGGCCAATACCAGAGCGGCTACAGCCAGGGTTTCAGCAGCCAGGCACAGCACCCTGTGGACCAGCCCGACATGCAGCCTGACCAGCTGCAGTCAGGTGAGCAGGAGGGGGAGGAGTCAGGAGCATGAGTGACAACTGCAACGGCCAACGTTGTTTAAGTAGCTTATTAGAATGTCCAGTATGCCAACTGTTTTGTTGTATACCATACAGTTGGAAGGTGGTAGTAACTAGTATTCAACATGCTGCAGACCTTGGTTGGTCAATTTAATGCTTTACAGATATCAAGCTTGAGTGTAGAATGTGTACAGATAGGCATTTTGACATTTTACAACCAATTTCCCAGTAACTTCTACCTCACTTGTTGTTCCTCTCTGCTCCCCCTCTCCCAAAACAGTAGTTGGTGCTTTCCATTCCCAAGACCAAACCATCCCCAGCACAGGGGGGCACCAGCCGCTATCCCAGCAGCCCCAGCAGCAGGGGGGCACGGGGTTTGGCCGGCCGGGGCAGTCCTTCTACAACAGCAGGGCGATGCCACGGGGGGGACCCCGAAATGCGCGCGGGATGCTCAATGGTTACAGGGGCCCGTCCAACGGATTCAGAGGTACGTACCCCTTCCCCCTGGTGTAATGTGTGCCCCTGGGTTCCTCCAATGAAAAGGAACCCAAATTCTGGGCCTGGAGAACCGTACCTGCATATTGGGGGACACCGTGGGCAAACAGCCCCAGGATGAGAGACCTGTCTCAGGTGGTCTTTGCTCATGATCAGATGTGATGTACATCATGGCTGGATCATTCTGCTCCCATCAGCCTATCAAATCAGCCCCCTGAATGAATAATAATAAATAACAGCTGATTGACCTGGAAAAATGCTTGGTACAAAAGAACCACCAGAGATTTTTTTGACTAAAATATGCTGTTGAACATAATTATAGTTTAGCAGCGGTGTATCACAACAGAGTTGCATGTTAGGCTCAGTCATAAGCCCGACAGGTGAGGCTAGCAGGTAATGCTGCATCGGTTCACCTGGGATCGTCTTTCCATGGCCTGTTCAAGGCTACAGCCTGACTCTATTCCAGAGGACGTTCACATGTGAATAGAGGCAGAAATAAGGGCAAGTCACTCAGTCTTTTAATTGTTTTATCAAGGGGTAGTTGTATATTTTGTTGAATTGTGCTTGTCGCAGGCGGATATGATGGCTACCGGCCTCCCTTCTCCAACACTCCCAGCACGCCGTACGGACAGCCCCAGTTCAGCACACCTCGAGACTACTCCAACAGCAGCTATCAGCGGGTATGTCCCAGCGAGGCCGCCTATCACATGGGAGAACCAACAAGGGGTGGAGCTAGTGTCTGCCATCAGTCACTCACTGTTTTAAAGCACTCGGTGTTGCTGCTATGGAGAGCTTAATTTTTATTGGCTCAAATTGGTCCTTGAGCAATTACTCTCAGCTCCACCTATTACGGTGTCTGTGAAACCTTACTGTGTAACCAATAGCATTACAATGTCAACAATAATATCCATGGTGTTGTGTTCCTGCCCCCTAGCCCCACCCCCTCCTTTCCCTGGCCCCGCCTCTATCTCAGTTCTGACACTCTCTGTGAAGCTGACTTGACTAGGTTTGGTATAGCTGTGCCTCTGCTTGGTCCGTGAGTAACGTGTGTGTGTGGTGTGTGTGGTGTGTGTGTGTGTGTGTGTGTGTGTGTGTGTGTGTTCTCTGTCTCCTCAGGATGGTTACCAGCCCAGCTACAAGCGGGGAGCAGGCCAGGGGCCTCGAGGTTGCTCTCGAGGTAATGCGCAAGTGATGCGATCCTAAAAGGCTTGCGGACTTTAGGCCACACTGAACATTCAGAAAATTATGAATGCATTTGCCCTCTGCCCACTTATCATTTCTCTTTTTTGTTTTCTCATCAGTGGTATTTTTCAAGGCTCTTTTTGATCAAACTATGTCCTGCTTTGACGATGATATATTTAAAAAAAAAAAAAAAAAATGAAATCTTAAATGTTTTAATGAGTCCGAACGCACCGAGCTGAAGTCGTCAGCGTCAAGATTTTAAGCAAGACTGTTTGAAACAAAATAGATATTCCTGTAAACTTGAAAGATTTTCATTAATTTATTTTTTGTATAAAATAAAACGCAAAAAAACCTGCCACTGCTGGTCCAATTACTGGGAGTTATATATATTATATATATATAAATCTATATTTTTAACTGCCCCTGTTTTGTTATCACCACTTCGTTTTGATTCTAAAAGCATTTTCTTCTTTGTTTTGTAACTTTAAAAAACTCCCAATTCCTCGGTTTGTAAATTGATGTTGCTTCTTGAGAGAAAGTTTCAATAAAGATGTGTTGCATTAACTGCTGTCTGCTGCTAGTTTCTTTTTATTGTCCCTGTTCCTCTCTTTTTGTGCCTCCCCCACCCCACACCCCTGTGTGTGCGCGTGTGTTCTCTAAAGCTTACAGCGAAGCTCTGCCTGTTCTACTCCCTAATTCCAGATAGCAAAATTAACCCCAGCCATACCTTAAACACGAGATGTTTTCTGTTTGGCTAGTACAAAAATTGCCAAGATTGAATTTGATTGGCTGTTGAATTTTATTCTTTTATAGTCCCTTTGGCCAGTTGATTGATTAATGTGGGATTAAGTAGTTGTGAGAGAGGGGCTCTGCTTCGCTGGAACAGAAAATGCCTGCTCCCCCCTCCCCCCCTTTTCATTTGCTCTGCCATGTGCTGCACTGAAGGTGCTGGGGAGGAGGGAATGATGCTGTTGCCGAGGGAACCATTTTTAATGCTGGATTCGTCCATGCCTGGGTCACATGTTCCATATGAAATGTTTTTTAATGTCTCCGATGCCCTAAAAACAGTTTTTATACCGGTGAAGTAATTACAGATCTCTCTTCACCATTCAGCACAACATATTCTTTCTCGGCATACCTCGGTAATGTGGTGAATTGCTTTTTCAGGGTTTTGCAGTCAGTAATGCATTTCAGATGTATCTGACCCAAATTAGCTTTGGTGCATGCCCCGCAAAATGGGAGGGGGTGGTTTAGGTGGGTTGTGGATCCCAGTAACCTTCCTCATCCCCACCTCAGACGCAGCGCTAACCCTGACTCGCCGCTGCGCATCCTGTCTGTCTTCAGCCCTCTGCCCAGCCTTGCCTGTCTGCTGCAGCCCTGAATGCTTGGGTTCCCTGTAAAGTCGCATCTTCATCTTTTCAAACTGCACGTAGATCAACTTCACCAGGCAGCACAGGAAGGTGTTTTTGATGGATCCCAACTAAGAGTGTAATTGGGAATGTGTTTGTTTAAATTACTTTAAATTATACCCTTCAGTACTGTAAATGATTCATTCTTTATTCCTACTGTACGCTCAGTGGTTGCTTGTCCTGCCATGGTGTTGGCATAAAATGAAAGGTATGAAGGTCAGATGGAATCTGTGTTTGCTGCTACTTGTGCTGAGGTGCAGTTTATCTCTTGCTTGCGCTTCTTTCACACATTCTCTGGTGGTTTTCCCCTTTTTGTCTCTGAACTGAGATGACTGGTGTATTATCAGTTACACAGTAGACTCTGTATACTGTTGCTTTGTCTGCCGTGGAGTCGTCTTGCATAACAAAAGCAGCATTCTAAACCATCTGTTTGGATATTTCTCTCACGTTCCGTCAAATAAAACAATATTGGACCCTTAAGTGTATGGCACGAAAATGTTTTTTTTTTTTTTTTTTTTTTTTTTTGTGCCTAGCATTTTTCAGAGAACAAAATCACTCGGGTCTTAAATCCATTCCGCGAGGTCAAACTTCACTTTGTCTTGTTTTGCAGAGCCAGTAATTGCTGCCTTGAAAGTCAGCTGGTTATTAAATTGCATCTCTTTTTCTTAGAATAAATGCCAGCTTTTGTTTTGAGCTTGAAAAGCCTGTGGCCCTGCCCTGGAGATGGCCAGACATATTTGTCATGTCTCAACACAGCGAACTGGCATTCACACCCCTGGGAGGAAAAACATATTCACTCGTCAGCAGGTGCCATGATGCCATGGTTACCATGATGCCATGGTTACTGAGCCAACAAGTCACAGCTCTGTCAGTTGACCGCAGTGCCCATTCAACCAGAGGGGGTGCTGTTTAGGGACGAGCAAGAGACCCCGCCCTCATTGGGCACTGCAAAATCATTTTGTTTTATCCCGTCCCTACAAATGCTGTACAGATCTGAACCATGTGCTACAGTGAATCACTGCCACTCTGGAGGCCACAAAAGCAATTGGTTTTAAATTCTTCCCTCCAGACACATTTATCTAAACCTTATCTATGTAGTATGTACATGCAGTTGCAGTGTGGATTGTCTTGTATTGTATATGACCGTTGAGCATGAGGGGCAGGGCCTGAAACTAAAGAGCAGCCGTCTGATTCGTCAGTCTGAGTGAGTGACAGGTCGTGTGCACCCGGTCCGGGCTGCAGTCTAACGCTGTGTCTGTGTCTCTCTCTGGGTTGCAGGTCGTGGGGGTCCTTTCAGGCCTGGGAGGGGGATGTCCCATATGACTGCACAACAAGCCAACTAACCGCCCACCCCCGCCCCCCTCCCGAAAAGCACCAGAGCCCCCCCAGCACCTTCTGCCTTCTGCCTCCACCCCATCCCGGTACCATGAATAGCCTCTCCAGTGTCCATCCCCGGCCTCAAAACTTGACTGTTCTCTCTGTCTCTGACTGGTTTGTTGGGTTGGGGGGGGGGGTTTAGGGTGTTCTAAAAAATGCCCCCACCCCGCTAAAACAGAAGGACTTGGTGGAGTGTATGAAGGTGGGGGTGGGGGGTCAGAAGCTTATAATGTGTGAAGCCATATCCCCTAAAGACGTCTCTCTTTCCAATCCAAAGCTTTTTCTCTTGCTGTCGTTGCTGTTATATAGCCTTAAAAAAAAAAAAAAAAACAAACAAACAAAAAAAAAAAAGACTTAACTAATCGAGCTGGAAAACGTGTGCCTTTGCTGGTGACTCTGAGATGGAGGAAGAGGATGCTCATATATACCAGTAGGGCAGGGAACAGCTGCTGAAATGCAACGCTGAGGTCGATCTCGCGTCTGGGCGTATCCCGTGCTGTAGGGAGGATGCTATTGGTACCCAGGCTGGGCTTGTTTACAGTTAGACCCCAGACGTCAGAACGTGAAGCCTGACCTGTAGCTTGTTTTACCTTCTCATGTCTGCATAGAAACACCAGGGCTACAGGTGTCTTGAGTGTATGATTTACTGCATGTCTGTCAAACACCAATTCAGGAGAGCCCTTTCCCCCGGGTACCTTGTATAACAAATGTAGGTAACAACTAGAAATGGCCTTATGCTTGACACACATAGTTTATAGTAGTCAAAGTTAATACATCTGAATCACTGCAGCTCTGCTATTTCACCACCGCTACTGAAATAACTAGCTATCTGTCGCTTGATACGACGCACTGGTGCGGATGCTTGCCTTTCCATTGTATGTTTTTAAGGGAATGGGCCCGACCTTGGTGCGCTCCGGTCTTCCCTTACAGACTCCAGAGCTGTGTTCAGCTTCCCTACTGTTGGGAGTGTGGTCCTCAACAGCAGTGGGAGTTTGAACTGCACTGAATTGACAAAAAAGTTATGGAAGAAAAAACTTTTGGTACAGCATTCTGTCAGTTATCCGGGCACCATACCAGTGGTGCCCAAACTGTGATTTATAAAAGGGGGTGAAGTGGGTCGCCAAAAGTTCATAGGGGGAAAAAATTAATTTAAATACGGCACCAATTATAATATACGTTCCGTTGTTTTGACTTCTGCCTCAAGATTAATAAGGATAATAAGTGCAGGGACATAAGAAATAGACTAAAATCAGACCTTTGGAACCACTTCAGCACTTTTTTTGACTAACCTGTAAAAAAAAAAAAAAAAACCCAACCACAGAAGGGTCTCTGAGCCATGGTCCTGGAGAGTTAATGCGACTGCAGAATTCTGCCCCAGCACTTCTCTTCGTTTATTCAGCTAGTCAACATTAGCACTTAGTTGTTGTACCTATACAGCTCTGAGTCTGGGGTTTAAATTGAGCTGGAAATCTTGTCAGATAGGAGCCCTGCAGAGCAGGAGTAGAGTATCTGGTATACATCAGGTGTCTTTACCTTGGATTAGGTGATGATGTACACATTTTCTGTATCTGTATTATGGTTATAAATCTGCCTTTGGGAAGAGCTGAATCAAAGTACTGTGGTTGTTTACAGTTCCTCGATATAGTGCAAATATACAGGCATAGTTAAGGACAATCAATGTTCTCAGTCTCATTACCCCCAATAGCAATGGGGACCTCCTAAAATGTCAGCATGAAAGTGTTTTGTCAGTCTCTGTGTATTGACTATTATTTCCCTCTCGTTCATAACTGTGTACACTGTTATTTCTCTCTGCAGGAAGAAAGGGTTTTTTGCCATTTACTTCTGAAAAGGATTACCTGTACCACAATATTTCTGGAATAAAATGAACTGAAAAGATGAAGTTTCAGCACACCATATATGGTGCTGCATTATACTACCAGTACCTGACAGAACTGAACCAATGAACATGTTTTTCTGGGAGAGCAGAACTTTCTGATTGGTTCATAGAAATCAGTGATTGGCAGCTAATTGTAGCTCCACCCATTATGGGGTTCAGAAAACCTTATTCCACCATCACTATTAAACAGGACACGAGAGTACAGCGGTGAACATTTTTTTTTTTTTTTAAGAAAACACTGACAACAGATTTCCTGTCTCTGGCATTACACTGTCTTTTACTGTAACAAAAAGGGATGGACAACGTACAAACGTGTTGTTTTTGCCTCGTGTATGTGTGTTTAAGTTCCCTTTTGGTTTGAACTTTGCATTGGATTTAAGCCTTTGTGGTGAAAGCAAATTTAAAAAATTACAGCAGAAAATCTTTTTCTAGTCAACCCAGTATATTGGATCCATTTTGTTCTAATCTTTCTGTGGGGGCATTTCTCAGTGATATGTACGTACTGGTAAAAACCAAAGCAAAAAGAGGACTGAATTACAGAATGTTTTATGGGTGTATGGAGACTGAACACTGTATACTGAAAGTAGGATTAAATTAAATGGGTGACTGAAGAAAGGCACTAATGAGCTCACCAGTAAAGAAATATTCTGTTTCACAGCTGCTATTAGCTTGTGCCAGAGATTTTTGGTTGTACAGTTTCCTCCATTTAGTAGCACAAAGAAATGTAAGATTACATGTATGTGGTATCTTTATAAACAAGCGGCACAGACGATTTTACATGATCCAGTGAACGGTTTTGGTGTAAGTGCAGATGAAGGTAGTGTGGCCTGCATCATAAATGTGTAAAGATAAATGGTTGCATTAGTCTTGGTCCAGACAGCGGTCACCTCCTCTTAATAGCTATTCAAAATGGTCTTATTTGGAATTCCTCACCTCTCCATCTTGTGGTGTAAAGGAAAAATAAACGATGTTTTGTAAAATAAATGTGTGTTCTAAGTCATTCATATACTGGACAACACTCGCCCGGAGAGCCACGGGCTCCGCTGGTGTTTGTTTACACCTTAAAATCAGCGACTGATTCAACTCCATGAGGCCGAGCACTGTGAGAGAACTGTGTATTCACTCATCAATTCAGTACTGACTAAAGGCGCACATGTGCTCTCCGTGGGACTCAAAAACGAGGGGTGGCCACCTCTGTCTTAACGCAAATGCTGAAAACGTACTGTAGATTTGGCTAATTAATTTTTCGAGTCGAGAAGTCATGACATTTTATGTCATGCGGGAGGCCAGAACATTGGAATGAGCTTGTCCAGTGAAAGAATTTCCGCATTCTGACGTACACTCCTACGGACCCACCACAAGTTTAGGACAATAGCGTAAACACGCCATGTACATTCCACTTATCCATGGCATTCAGGAACTCAGGTTCAATAGGCATAGCCACAAATCGACCAATAGAAGCCGAATCTAGGAATTTCGACGAAAAAGAAAGGAATAGCGAAACCATGGCCTTGAAATGCCAAGAGACGAGATGAAAACCAACCCTCTGCTACTTTAGATAACTGTACTCACCCATTTCACACAAAAAAGTGAAACAACCAAACAATGTCGCTACAAAAAGTTGCGTAATGCTTGGGTCTGAATAAAAGCACATTGCAAACTTAAGTGACTGTAAACTCTGGCAGACGGTTAACAACGATTTTCAGTCACTTAAATTCACTACACACAATGTTTTCTTTCAGGCAATCGCTTAGGGCAGCTTAGGTCCTGATAGGTCCTTCATCTAAGTGGGTCCTAAAAATGATGTCGCTCCACGTGAAACGAGTCTGAGGCTGGTTGTTTCTGTAGTTATTTGGAAGTTGGGGACATCTAACTTTCCCAAACAAATAAATATTCCATAGCATTGAACTTTGTGGATGGAAAAGTGAGGTGAGTCTTATTTGTTAGATAACACTTTGTGTTCATGCAGAAAAGTGCGTTGTCGCTGGCTTTCTATGATGATGAGATGCTTTTCAGTTCATGCTGAAATGCTGCATGTTGATCATCATGGTAACCAGCGGATACATTAGATTAATACATTAAGACCGAAAGACCGACGTCTAACTTCATGGCACACTTAAAGCGTTTCCGTACGCAACTTTTCGTTAAAGGACGACACATTTGCTCCTTGCTTTTAAGCTAGCTATTAGCTAGCCGGCTTATGTCAAATGGAGACTTAACTGGCTTGCATTGCCTTTGGTGTCTTGTCTCCTCCTGTCTTTAGCTTTCTGACTAGGACTATGTCGGCGTTTCGGAAGAAGGTGGACAATCGTATCCGCGTCCAGATCGAGAATGGCGTGGCGCAGCATCACCGCACCTTGTTCGTGGTTGTCGGCGACCAAGGCAGAGACCAGGTTGAAACCTCGTAGTAGTTTGTGATATGACATGCAGATAATGAAACGCAACGGTAACAAAATGTCAATGTTTCGTAGAGTACAGGTTCCCTGCTTATGTCCTATCACTCTATTCTGTGTCTAGGTTGTCATTCTGCATCATATGCTGTCGAAAGCTACAGTTCGAGCACGACCTTCTGTTCTGTGGTGCTACAAGAAGGAACTGGGTTTCAGCAGGTTAGTTAAGGTTAATAATTTAACCCAGGTCTTACAGGTATATGTGCAGAATAG
>JAFBMS010002703.1:15000-25532 GCA_019788955.1 Albula glossodonta
ACCTGAGCCAGGGGCCTAAACACCTGTACCTGAGCCAGGGCTGCTCACCTGTCCCTGAGCCAGGGGCCTAAACACCTGTACCTGAGCCAGGGGCATATTCACCTGCACCTGAGCCAGGGGCGTATTCACCTGCACCTGAGCCAGGGGCCTAAACACCTGTACCTGAGTCAGGGCTGCTCACCTGTCCCTGAGCCAGGGGCCTAAACACCTGTACCTGAGCCAGGAGCATATTCACCTGTCCCTGAGCCAGGAGCATATTCACCTGTCCCTGAGCCAGGGGCCTAAACACCTGTACCTGAGCCAGGGGCTTAAACACCTGCACCTGAGCCAGGAGCATATTCACCTGTCCCTGAGCCAGGAGCATATTCACCTGTACCTGAGCCAGGAGCATATTCACCTGTACCTGAGCCAGGAGCATATTCACCTGCACCTGAGCCAGGGGCCTAAACACCTGTACCTGAGTCAGGGCTGCTCACCTGTCCCTGAGCCAGGGGCCTAAACACCTGTCCCTGAGCCAGGAGCATATTCACCTGTACCTGAGCCAGGAGCATATTCACCTGTACCTGAGCCAGGGGCCTAAACACCTGTACCTGAGCCAGGGGCTTAAACACCTGTACCTGAGCCGGGGGCACTTTCTTCTGTACCTCAGACGGGTGTATTCACCTGTCTGAGGGCAACCTTTGTATAAGGTTTTCATGAATGGAAACCTCACTAAATATGGTGGGGGTTTTTGTTTTTTGATGCCCTGGTATGAGGCCAGCAGTGTGTCTGTTTGAATACCTCCATACCTTTGTAAGAAGTGCATATGTGTGCTTGGTGCATTGAATTATACATATCTCTGTGCTGTAGTCTACATGTAAGTGTTGTATCCAAGCTGGTAGTTGTGTCCTTTAGCGCCCCCTGGTGTAGATACTATGTGAACAGGGACACGCTGTTCTGCTACCACAAAGCATCAGAAGCCTTCCTGCAGCGTCTCATGGCTCTCTATGTGGCTTCACACTACAAGGTGAGTGCAGTGGTGTGGGGAGCAAAGCTTTATGGGAGTCTGAGTGTATTTAATCCACTTACCAAGCATCATTGAGGCAGAAAAGCAAAAAGTGCTAGAACAAGAAATGCATTCAAATAACCAAAAGAACAAGATATTAAGGTAATTGCATACACCTAATAAAAGCAATTAGAATGTACAGATCATAACAAAACAGAATTATGAAATGGAAAAAAAAATATATAATAAAGGCTTTACAGAGCTGTGCTATGAAGGGGGCTCCAATTCGTCATAAAACGTTGGCACTGATGCAGCAGCCGGGATGTCCGGAGGCAGATTGCTCTGGGCCCGGTTCCAGGGCTTTATGTTGTACATAAAGCAGAGATGAGTCTGCACTCAGGAGGGTTTATCTCCTCAGTGAGATGTTCAGATTTACCCCAGAATGGCCAGCGAAACCAGCGCAGGGTTTCACTAGAGACCCACAGGAAAACGCCATATTCAACTAATCACTGTGCAGACTAGACTTATTTAGGAGCTGGATTTGTGTTTCAGTGCTGGGCTTCGGTTGGGCCTTTTGGGTAAACCTGGAGATGTGGTCATGAGTAAATTTACTGTCCTCCTGGTCTTCTCCCTCCTCTTATCTCTTTAGTGTAAAATCAAATCACCTGTTTTCAACTCTTTTTTTTTTAAATGTATTAATGTATGTAACGTTATACATTTGCACAAGCTACAAATGTGATTTAGTGCAGAGGGTTAACTGGTATGCGTTTCTGTGTTTTACTTGTACCTTTCCCTGTCATATTAAACATTAGAAATGACCATGAAATGTATGCATAAATCCAAATAAGTATGATTTTGGAAGTAAAGATAAATGAATAAGGTGAAAAGAGATGTTTTCTGTAATGAGGTGTTTTCATGGTGCAATCAAACTGTAAATAAATCCTGATGTTTGACGTGTTTGTGTTTAATTTTCTCTCCTGGGTACAGAACTCGCCCAACGATTTACAGATGCTCTCCGATGCCCCCGCCCACCACCTCTTCTGTCTGCTCCCCCCTGTACCGCCTACCCAGAATTCCTTGCCTGAGGTCCTGGCAGTTGTACAGGTAAGGCTTTTACAGTGAACACACACGTGTTCTGTCCCAAACCCATCCCTCGTTTCCTAACCTCACCTCCCTAATATTAATTATAACATTAAAAACTTCATTAAATCTTGTTGGTGATTTTCTACAGCGTGTAAAATTGTAGCAAACCAATGCCAAGTGTGTGCCCCTCTTCCTCTCCAGGTGTGCTTGGAGGGGGAGATATCCCAGCAGTCCATCCTCAACAGCCTGTCCCGAGGGAAGAAGGCGTCCGGAGACCTCATCCCCTGGACCGTCTCCGAACAGGTACGCCACACCTGAACAGCCTGCTATACGTAAGCCACCAGACACATGGAGGGGGTTTCCTGTGTAAATGAATTGTGTGTAAAATTGTAATTTGCTTTGGATGAGAGTGTTAGCTGATTGCCTGAATATAAATGTGAAACTGTGCTAGTGTTCCACAGGGAGATGGATGTTAAGTAGGACGCAGGTAGAAATGGTGATTTTGGGGACGGGGTGAGTTTTTGTAGAAGCTTTGTGGAAATGATGTCAGTGTATCTTGTGCCCTCTCTGCAGTTCCAAGACCCCGAGTTTGGCAGTCTGTCTGGGGGGAGAGTGGTGCGCATCGCTGTGAACCCCGATTATCAGGGGGTAAGAGCCTTCCCACACCTGCACAGTATTTTAGAGCAGAAGCATCACAATGTCTGTCCACCTTGTAAAACATGCCCTATCGTCCAAAGTATTGCACCAAAAAGCGAATCTGTTGTTATATTGTCCTTAAAGCGTTATGAAATATGCTATAGATCATAAATTTGGTTTGAGTAGGGGTGCCTCACTGTGCCCTCCTGCTGCTGGGTTTCACCCTCTTAAACGAGCGCTTGTGCTGACTGAGTCAGTCTGGTGTATTTGACTATAGTGGGAGAAAAGGTAACTCAGAGTTTGCGGTCTGCGTCTGCGTTGCAGATGGGATACGGGTCGCGTGCCCTGCAGCTGCTGCAGCTGTACTATGAGGGGCAGTTCCCCTGCCTGGAGGAGACTGCGCAGACGGGTGCGAGTGAGATCACACCTGTGAGCAGTGAGGTGAGTGAGCCGCCAAGCCTCAGAGTGCAGGTTAAACACACATATCCAGCCACCAAGCCCCACACCTGGGTCTCCTCACTGGCTCTCCCCACTGGGTCAAGCCGGAAATGAGAAACTGTGTGGTTTGAATTTACCCCGTTCAGCTGTATGCATGTGCGTGCAGGAGCACGTGCGCATATGCGTAATTATTTATGCATGTACAAACATTTTTTTTGTGTGTGTACATCTCTGCATTTATGTATGTTTGTGTATTTGTCTGTCTGCAGGCTGTATGTAGTTACACACATGTGTTTGCTTTCGTATGCGCACACACATTTTTGTGTTTGTATGCAGGCTTGTCAGAATTTGTTTTACGTTTGAGTGTACACATGCATATCCGCATTTGTGTTTACACGCGTATGTATTTGCATCTGTATGTACACACGTGGGTGTAGGGTTGGTATGTACACACATGTATACACATTGTGTATGTATGTGTCTGTGTGCAGGCTGTCACTCTACTGGAGGAGGTGGTTGCCCCCAGGAAGGATCTCCCCCCGCTGCTGCTCAAGTTGAACGAGCGGCCGGCGGAGAAGCTGGATTACCTGGGCGTGTCCTACGGCCTCACCCCGCAGCTGCTCAGGTAAGAACCATACCCACCCCTCATGCACATGTTTGGATCTGTGTGTAAAGTTATGTGCTGCAGAAACTGTCTTGTTGAACGAAGAGTGAAGTAATAAATTGGAAAGCTCTGGCTCAGCTGACTGCAGCGAGTAAATCCACCTCCTGACCCCATGCGGCTTTCATTTCCGCAGATTCTGGAAGAGAGCTGGATTTGTGCCGGTTTATCTGAGACAAACCCCTGTAAGTCCCCTTTCCATGTCCTCCATTTGCAGCCAGAGGCTCTGTATCTGTGGCGGAAAGCAGGCGTGCGTGTTCATTTTAGTGAGAGCCAAAGGACAGCGGGGGAACGGACAAGCTTGTCTTGTGCAAAGTACCCTGTCTGTGTGTTGAGCTTCTGCTCATTGTGCTTCTGTAATTCTCAGAATGACCAGGTGGGGGAGCACTTTTACATGGTTTTGTGCTTTTGGTCATTGTCCCCCAACAGTGGTACCCAGTGGAAACTGGGTCATGGGGTTGTGTAAAGTGCACTGCATGAAACAATTTCTATTGATGTTCCAACTAACCTTTTTAAATAAAGAATGTGTGTGTCAAAAGATGCATTTGCTCTGGAAATGGGTTGAGTTCTGTATGGCTGTAAAAGGCATTTTCACTATTGACTTGTCGTAGATTGGCATCTAACTATAACACTTTTGCAGTGTTTTACTCAGTGTTGCATAGGGTAGATTGTGCAGGTCTGCAGCTGTTGTGTTTTTCAGTGTTGTGTCGTACCCTCTGTACTGTAAGTCACTGTGGAAAAGAGCTTCTGCCACATGACCTTTACATGTTAATGTAATTCCTCAGAATGACCTGACGGGGGAGCATTCGTGCGTGATGCTGAAGGAGCTGAGCACAGAGGAAGTATCTGAGCAGGGCCAGTGGCTCTCGGCCTTCTGGAAGGGTGAGAACCCCAATACCATGATACCCTAATACCTCAATATCCCAGTACCCTACGGCTTTAATATTCTAATAACCTACTACACAATATCCTAATATCCAACTAACTCAGTGTTCTAGTACCCTAATATACCAATATTCCAATAAACCAATGTTCTAATACTCTGCTGTAACAAATATTCTAATACTCAAGTGCATCAATACACTGATATTCTGTTGTTCTAATAACCCAATATGTATGAAATGATAAACCGCCTTAGCGAACAAGAAGAGTAGGTCAGAAATAGTGAAGTTGTGCTGACACTCGATCAGCGATCGACACTACAGGTTCTCTGACCTTTCTGTTGCATTGCATCTCAACTCAGGACCTGAAATGCATTCAACACTGAACTAACGGCATCTCTCCCCCCGCCTCGGTCCCCCAGATTTCCGCAGGCGCTTCCTCTCCTTGCTCTCCTACCAGTTCAGCAGCTTCGCCCCGAGCCTGGCCCTCAATATCCTCCAGAATAAGAATGCCAAGCAGGACGTCCCGGCAGGTCAGTGCCCACGCCACGCCAGGCCGCCCCACACTGCCCATCACGGGGTCCCATGGCCCTTTAAAAACCAAGAACATTGTGTAAAAGTCATGTGACTTATTAATGTTTCCCACTATCCTTTACATGCTGGGCGATAATGAAAAAACCCTGTAGCAGAGTGCAACGCACGACTTCCAAATTTCACATTTATCCTGAAAGTGTACGTGAAAATTCCTGGAAAAATGGGAACCCTGTTCACCTGACACAAACCCCACCCCCACCCCCTCCAGCACTCACGAGTTCAGAGCTGAGCGCTCTGTTCAGCCCCTACGACCTGAAGAGGCTGGAGATGTACTCCAGAAACATGGTGGACTACCACCTCATCATGGACATGATTCCCTCCGTCGCCAGGATGTTCTTCCTCAAACAGCTGGGGGACATCTCTCTGTCGGCCGCACAGTGTGTAAGTGGAGACCTTTCCGAGCTGTGTGTTATGTTTGTGTGTGCTGCAAGATGCATCACAGGGTATGTTGCCACTACTGTGTATTAATTGCTAACTGTACTAGCTGTGTACCTCTGTGTTACTATTTAATGCTAAGTGTGCTTGTGGTGTAGCTGCTGTTTGATGCTAATTATGGTGACTTCATAGCTATTATGTAATGGTAATTGTCACTTGCTATAATGCTACCTGTGCTAGCTGTGTAGCCATTGTATAATGCTACCTGTGCTAGCTGTGTAGCCGTTGTATAATGCTACCTGTGCTAGCTGTGTAGCCGTTGTTTAATGCTACCTGTGCTAGCTGTGTAGCCATTGTTTAATGCTGACCGTGCTAGCTGTGTAGCCATTGTTTAATGTTGACCGTGCTAGCTGTGTAGCCATTGTTTAATGCTGACCGTGCTAGCTGTGTAGCCATTGTTTAATACCTGTGCTAGCTGTGTAGCCATTGTTTAATGCTATCTCTGCCTGTTGCAGGCGCTCCTGCTGGGTGTTGGGCTGCAGCACAAGACTGTGGATCAGCTGGAGAAGGAGATCGAGCTGCCATCGAGCCAGCTCATGGGTCTCTTCAACCGCCTCATACGCAAAGTGGTACAGGTAAGAGACGGCACACACACGTGTACCTCATATGCGCACACACCCGCACATCACTGTGAAACACACACATACACACACACACACCTCAGACCACTGAAGGCTCCAGGGCAATTCAACAGGGCAAAACAGGAGAAATCTCCCGGAGTCTAGAGCCAGAAGAACCCCCTTTACCCCGATGAATAAATCTAAATAAACCTGACAGTGAACGCAGTCAGGATCTGCACTAAAGTTAAAACAGCTGATGGGGTTTATGGGCTCTGGGAGGGGTGGGGGGGGGTGGGGTTGAACTCATTTGCTCCTGTCTGAGTCAGCTTTTGGGCTTTAGTGATATTGTTTGCAGGTTTAGTCAAAATATTGAGTGCATTATCACGTTTTCATCTTCACACTGACCTCTGCTCTCTTGGCCTCCCAGTCAGGGAGATGTGCACTCATTGCCTCACCTGACCCCAAAGTTTCCCTCTTATCTCCTGTTACAGCACAGACCACATCCTGCCTGTCTGTTATATGGACAGGCTGGGTCTATAACTGATAGCTTGCTTTGTCTCAGCCCTCTCAAATTTGTGAAGTTTAACATTAACGTTGGTCCGTATCCCTTGCTAGTTCCTCGTCATAGCCTTGTGGTGCCTAATTTCAGACAGCACTTGCTGCTCAATGAAATGAGAACAACATGACCTGCTCAAGTTTACTTTGGCTGAAATTCAAGAGGAAACATCTGAAAAAGGTAATCTGCAGACATAACCCCAGCGGCCCGGTCTGCTTCTGCAGTATTTCAACAGCCTCCAGGAGAAGGCCGTGGAAGCAGAGATGGTGGCCTCCAAAGACATTGCCATGGAACCGACTATCCGAACCCTCAACGAGGACCTGGTATGTCCCGCTGCTGTGGGTTGGAAGGGAAGGGGCTGATGGGAGTTAAATGCACAGTGTACGTGAAAATGCCATCCAAACTCACTGTGGTTATCTGTAGGATGAGGCAGCAAAGGAGTTCCAGGAAAAGCACAAGAAGGAGATGGAGCAAATCAAAGAGATGGATCTGACACAGTAAGTGTGACTTAGAGGTGAAAACTGTGTAACAGTGACAATGTGACAATCCCTTTGTGACATCATAGTTTCAGCGAATAAAAGCCTATTCACAGAAGCTGTCCCTACGTCCGACATTGCATACTAATTAGTGCCTACTAAATTGGAAGTTATAAATTGGAAGTGGTATCAATCCACCCAACAGCCTTGTGGAATAGCGCAGTGTGCAGTCCTTGCACACTGCAGAATTTTTTCGCAATCAGTATGCCGTCCAGGTAACGCTCGCACACTGATTCAGCCGTTTTGAGATTTCGGACACACTACATACTACGCGTAATGATTTTTGGCTACTATATAGGGCGTAGTATGCGATTCTGGACACGACCTGTGTCATTTGTGGTGATGTTATGTCACAAAGCAATGCCCCTTTGTGACATCACAGAGTAACCGAGCTGTGCCCCTTTTTGACCTCATAGAGCTACCTCACTGTGATATCACAGACTGTAGTAGTGATGCAGTGCCCCTCTCTGGTCTGCAGGTACATGATTCGAGGAGACGATGAAGAATGGGATCAGGTATTGAAGAAGGCTGGGCACACAGCCATTGTCAGCATAAAGAGGTGAGGATCAAGGTTTTCATAGCAGTGCTTTGTGCAGGTGGGACACAGTGAGGTGTTATTTCTGAGTGATACCTTGTTCCAAATTTCCAAATGTACAGGTTAACCCCAGGATATTGTCTGAGATGTGTCCATATGTCTACATGGTCTTTAAACTCATGTCCCACAAGTACTGTGTATAAGTGGCGCAAATTTTAAAAATAGCCAACATCATTTAATTTTAATAGTGGCATCAGACAAAGGCAGAGGATCATGCAGAAAAATCCTCTAAGGAACATTATTGGCTCTCACACTTTATTCTCAGAATTTAACAAAAAACGTGTCTGTGACTTCTACTCCAGAGGAATGATGCTCTTTCCAGCAAGGCGCTTGTATCATCATTAATGTCCTCTGCCCTTTGCTACACTCCACAGTGACAAGAAGAGGAAGCTGGACGGCGGAAACAAAGGAGAGCAGTGGCAGAACAAGAAGCTGAAAAGCAAAGGCAAAGACAAAAAGGGAAAGTTTGAAAAAAAGGGCAAGTTTGGCAAGTAAGCCAAGCTGTGCAGACTTGAGAACAGCGGCAGGTGGATCCCCCAGGTGTCTCTCTCTCTCGTGCTCCCCTCAGCTCCATTCTCTCAATCATCTTTTGCAGCAGGAGAGGCAGTTAAGCTGTGGAAAGTACAGAACCGCCAGCGCAATTATTTGAATATTTAATTTTCCAGAGGCCTCAGCCTCCTCATGCTTCTCTGTGCAAATAACTTATACATTTGTATATAAGGGTTGCATAAGCATTTAAGTACAGACTTTCCCTAAACTTCCCAAAACCTCCTGCCGCCCCCTGCACGTTTGTCCCGTCAGCGCTGACACGCGCTATCTCGCGTGCTCGTTATCATCACTGGGGTCCGCGTGAGCATTCCTCCGTTTGCAGGTGTCGGCAGTATACTCAGCATGGAGAGAATCAATGGACCTTCGGCTTGTATTATGTGTGAAGATGAAGAATTGTGGGACTGATTTAGAGAGCTGCGTTTTATTCATTTTTTTATTCTTAAGTTTCAGAAACCCCTGTTACCCGATCTGTAATTCTATGTAAAGTGACATAGCAATGTGACTGAATAAATGAGCTGATTTGGTAACTCCCGGTGCAAGCTTCGTTTTGTGTGTGAAATGGCATTTGGCAGCGCACAGAGGGGTGATCTGTGTGGCAGAACCGATCACATTTTCAGGTGTATTTCTTGGCGCCTGTACATTTTTAATCGACAGCCTACGGTCTGTTTCTGAGCGCACTGCACAATATCTTGAACAAATAAAAATCAACTTGACCTCGACTTCACTGTGCTCCAGAGTTCATTTGGTTCTTCAGTCTGAACAAGAATAAAAGCAATACTGTAAGTATGAAAAAATGAAGGAATTACTGACATGGTTGATCCCATCTGGTCTTTGACCACTTGAATCAGCAGTAGATAATTTGATCGTCTGGCCTGCCCTATTTAAGCGGAACGCCTGCCAAACATCTCCAGTGCTGTGCATATTTCCATGCAGTTCACGCAAGAACCGTACAGCAAGTCCCCGTTCTTTCTCGCAATATTAAGGGAGGGGGGGAGTTGGTTCAAGCAAGCCTAACGAACCAGACCTAATTTGGTCACTGGAATAACCTTGTTAGTTATGTTAATGAACTTTTTTAAAAGGGACTATTTAAAAAAAGGAAACGTGTTGCTCCAGTCCCGTTGTATGTTTTTCTGGGACGCAATTAGTCTCGGGTCAGTGCCTCATCTGACAACATTTTAAAGGAGAGCCGGTGGCACAGCGCCGATATTCGGTCTCAGCGCATCACCCGTAAAGGAAAATCTCATTCGAAGAACATTTCATTGAACACTTTAAAACAATTTAATTCACATTTATATGTAGATGAACTCACTCCGTCTTAATGAAAGCTTGATTCATTTTTGTCTGCTACCGCTTTATTTTGCCAATTACCTTTTGTTGGAGATATACTTTTCGGTCAAAAGACAGAATGAAAATACCCGTGGTTGATTTTGAGGCATACCGAATCGGAGCGGGCGATATACCTGCTGAGAGGCTGCAGAACTTGGGCGAGGAGCTGAAAGCAGCCTTCACTGAAGTAGGGTTTGTGTATCTAAAGAACACTGGCATAGACCAACAAGAGGTAAGTGGAGTGTTATTAAACAAAATTAAATAGTTCATTTGGCCTGGGATGTCTGTGTTGCAATCTGCCTCCTGCTTAAATGTATTATTTTACAATTAATGTTTAAAATGAATGTTAGATCGGTTGTCCCTTTTGCCAAAAACATTGTGTAACTCCGCTTTCAATCATAGATAATCTTGATCTCACCAAAGTCAATGTTATTCTGGCATTTGCGATATGGGTGCGTTTATTTTTATTAAATTTTTTGAGGTGGATGCGGTTATGGACATCTCAAAGAAATTTTTCCTGCTTCCCGATGAAGTAAAGAAGCCATTCAGTCGAAGTAGCGTCGCTAATAACCCAAACCACGGATGGGTATCATCTGAAACAGAGAGGTATCTATCTCGCATCAGGTCTTTAATGCGTAGCATGTGGTTCTCATACGGAGCGCTTTAGGCTGGTCACGCACCCTAAAGCCGCCCGGGT
>JAFBMS010002704.1:0-25502 GCA_019788955.1 Albula glossodonta
ACCCTAACCCTTACCCCCAGACGCCCCCACTATAGACCTCCCGGATCCCCAACCCTAATCCCTATCCTAATTAGGCCCCTGGACCCCTGACCCCAACCCTACGATCAGGACCCTTAACCCTAACCTCAACCAGACTCCCAGACCCCCACACCCCCATATAAGGCACTCCCTGGAGCCCTTGTCCCTGATCCCAGACCCCATACTTGGGACACCCTAGAATTGGGCCCCATAATAAATGCCTGCTTAAGGCTCCAGGTCAATTTAGAGTCTGCTGGCTCCAACAGCGGGATTGCCATTCCCGGCCTCTATAGTGGACCAGGTATTTACATATGGCCCAACAGGCCCGTGCAGTAAAAAGCTTTTTATCAAACATAAGCATCTTTAACAGATTATGACTAAAACAACCTAACCCTAACTGTACCTTGGACGGTTATCCTGACTCTAGCCCTGACCCTAACCCTTATCCCAACCCTAACCTATATGGTACGGGTAATCCTGACCAATACTGTCATTCTGACTTTAGCCCTTATCCCGTCTGCAATCCTGACTGTAAGGCTGACCCCAGCCCTGACAATTTTAACTTACGGCATATACCAAATTTGGTTGTTTACATAAGTCCTCATATGGACCTCAGTCATGATGGTGGTTCTTGTCGTCATCCTCATCCGCGGTCAGACTCGGGCTTGACTCAAAGGGCAGCAACGAATCACTTCATTCCTTTTACCACAATATATTCACATCAAAACAGAATGGTACAGTTCAGTTTGAAAAAACATTTTAAGAATACCCAATCTTCATGGATAGAGTTACAAAATTTCAGGGTGATATCTGCATACAAGAGAAATAAAAATCTACGGGATATACTGGTGAGCTCCAGGTTTACTAATGAAAAAGAAATGAAGCAATCCCAAGAATACAAATATTTTCAACAGTTGTCATATCTGTATAATGAAAGGATGAAGACATGGGGTGCAATTCCACAAAAATTAACACGGGAAACAAAAAATGTGGTATATGGTATGAGGTGTGGGATATGCGGTGTACTATACATAGGAGAAACACAGGATAATGTGGAATGTAGACTAAAGCAGCATCTATATAATATTACAAAGAATACATTAAAGACATTGCTTGTGCAGCATTTCCAAATACATGGGGTTTCAGACTTACATATTGTACCATTGGAAACGAATCCTTGGTGGACCAGGGGGGAAAGGAGAGCCGCGGAACGACGCTGGATCAGGAAATTAGGAACTCTAACACCGGAGGGTTTAAATGAAAAATGTTGATAAACATTGAAAAGGTAAAACATGGACTCCCCAACCAGAAACCTTGGACAACTTTTTATTAAAAGGATATGGAATTTTTAGAAACAATACTTTTTGCTTCCTTTTTTCTGTGGTCTGGGTCAGAGGATATACGTGTCTATAGATATATATATATATATGTGTGTGTGGGGATGGGTGTGTGGATGTGTGGTGATATGTAATTCTTGTTATGTAAAAATCATGAATTTATGGTGGAATGGTATATTACAAATAGATAGATGGATGACATGGGACACAATGATATGCACTTAGAAAATCAATTCAATAAGGAATAGCATGGATTTAGCACATACAAATAAGATTAATGCATGATATTGGTGAATGGTGTGAGTCTATGGATTGTTAAAGGTCCTTTTTTGTGAATAGAGATATACACGGATGACTGTGGTTGGAAAAATATCTATCTGTTTGTTTTAACCCATCCTTTTTTAATGGAAATTTAAAAAGAGGTGTACAGATAATATGAATTGGGAGGGGAGACAGCATTTTAATTGGAAAAATGGTATTTAAACTACATTTTATGACATTCTATTTATTTATTTATCTATTTCATTCTTGTTAAAGTGACATAACTATGAATTGTTATATATGTATGTGAACAGGTATATTTATATAGATGTTTGTCAGTATATATGTATATTATGTGAATGTATTATGGATGAGATGGAAGCAAAGAGTATGATGAAATTCCAGATCTTGGAGGGGAGGGAAGGGGGATAGTTTACAGAAAGTGTACTGAACATAACTGAGTATATTTTGATCCACCCTCGTGAAAGCACCCTCCATTGTGCATACACTGACAAAATAGTGTTTTTCCTGAAAAAAGAAATAAAGTTTCATTTTGAATAGTAGGCCAATGCACAAAAACATGAATGCATGATGATTGAGAATGCATACTACTAACCTAACCCTAACCTTAACCCCTAACCCCCCCATAACCCTAACCCTAGTTATTTACTTGTATGTGTATCCTGCGCATTTATTATAATTTCATGTCCTAATAATGAGAAAAAATACCTTAGTTTTGTCCTTGGTTATTGTGCAGCAATTGTCATGTTTTCTTTTGTATTTTTACTATTACAGAACCACACATAAATAAACAGCATTTGAGCAGGAGAACAGGTTGGTGGTTTTTGACAACCCTTCATCCAGAGATTGGTGACATACTGTTCTAACCGGACACTCTATAGAAGAGGTGGAGACGTTCAGTATGGAAGTGAATGAAACTTTAAACCAGATGCAGAGAACTCAACTCGAACTGAAATCAAAGCTAACCGAACTCGAAGGGTATTCCTGTCGCAACAATATAAGGATCTACGGCATAAAATAAGGAGCCGAGGGCACCTCAATGATTCGCTTCGTGGAGAACCTTATTCGAACTGAACTGGGTGAGGGCATCAGCCCAAACTAACTTGGTATTGAACGCGCACACAGAGATCTCAGACCCAAACCAGCTGATAGTGCTCCCCCCCCGAGATCAATGATCATCAGATTCCTGAAATATTCAACCAAGAGCGCGGCATGGAAAAAGACCATCATGGTGGACGGGAATAGGGTTTTTTTTCAACCATGACTGTGCAACAGCTGTTATGGAAAAAAGGAGGGAATATTTGCCAATTAAGAAAGTACTGAAAGAGAAAGGAATGAAGTTCCGCACACAGATGACAAAGATGCGCATTTTCCTGGACTCCGAGACAGTCACATATGATAACGCGGATCAAGCTGGAGATGATCCACGAGCAAAGGAGTTCCCGATTCCACCAAGACCCAAGGGCAGATCGAGGGAAATGTCATGGCCCCACTTCAGCTGGGAACAGGTGAAATATTCCTGGTGCAGAGACAGCAGGGAATATCAGCAAAGGATCCGGGACAAGCTCCGCGGATTTCATCGGGGGACCGACACAGAAGCCGAGGACCGTCAATCCACATTGTTCCATCACAACACCATCTATCCTGTACACCTGGTGATGTTTTCATCTTTATAATTTTTTTTTTTTTTTACTGGACAGAGACGTTAGGCTATATCTCACAGCCCATTTGAATAGCTTTCACTCCATTATCTCTCCCAAACGGTGTCACAAATTAACTGTTAAGTGTTAAAGGCACACTTATGCAATATTTCAAAGTCATAAAGGGCAAAGCAAGTAAATTAGTACACTATTGAGCACATTTCTTTTCCATGTGTGTAGGTTCTTCATTGAACGCCACTCTGATTATGCCAGTAATATTGCTGGTCTGGACCTATGTCATCCATTTAGTGTCTATTTTACACGTTGTGCGCCTTATCATAATACAGGATACTTTTTTGATTTTCATAGGCCAAGACTTTTGTATCACTTTAGTTTCAGAATTAGGCAGTCGGTCTGTAGTGTTTGAATGACAGCCACCCACCCAAACAACCTGAGGGGCCCGCAACTTAGCGGCTGAAACATCCCCCTATACAAGAGGTCCAGGGATTACCTCTTTCATGGAAAACCTTTTTTTGTTCATTGTAACATTTTACTGTTATGACTGTTATGTTATTACTGTTCATGGTTCTTATCTGCTGTTCTCAGGGTAAGTGAGGGAGTGTCTAGGAGAATATTGGTCTAGCTGAGTAACAAAGATTTTAAGGTTATCGCACTAAATGTCAATGGTTTGTCGACTCCTGTCAAGAGAAGTAAAGCAATATCCAAAATAAAGAGGGAAAAGGCACAAATTATATTTTGGCAAGAAACCCATCTATCAGATCAGGAGCATGAAAAGATAAGGAGTATGGGTTTTAAACATACTTACTACTCATGTTTTAAAGCAGGACGCGAGAGGGGCGTGGCTATTTTAATGCCAAACAAGGTTCATTTTGAACTCCAGTCAGAGAAAAAAGACAAGGAGGGCAGGTTCATTATGGTAAAGGGTAAATTAGATAAGGACGTGACCCTGTTGAATGTGTATGCGCCCCCAGGCAGCAACAAAACATTTTACCAGAGAATATTTGATTTAATAGCGTTCCAAGCCGTTGGAGTCTTGATCTGTGCAGGAGACTTAAATGTAATTTTGAACCCAAAGTTGGACACAACTAATCAAAAAAGGAAAATCACTCCTACTGAAAGATGGATTAAAAGGAGAATTCAAGACCTGGGTTTGAAAGACATTTGGAGGGATTTCCACCATCAAGATAGACAGTTTACCTTCTACTCAAATCGTTACAATGCATATTCAAGAATTGACTATCTATTTGTGCATAACTCTGAGAGGTATGTCAGGAGATGAGCCTGATGAGCCGCCGTTTGGGTGAGTTTCTTCATTGGTGATTGGGGGCACGCATGCGGTATGTGGATCAGGGTGGTTTGTCTCCCTTGTTTCGCTTGATTGGTGATCCGGCTCAGCTGTCTCTTGTTCTCTCTGCACAGGGAGTCAGGATAAAAGAGCGGGGGATGAGGCAGCTCGCACTCAGGCAGCTTGGAAGGAACCTGTAGTGTGTTGGGTTTTTAGACAGGGTTATTTTTGTTTATTTGGAAGTTTCATTTTCTTTCGGTTGTTGCTTTCATTATTTATGATTTTTCAGGCTTTTGCCGGAGTTTTCGTTGAAGGTTTGGTTTCGTTTTCTTTTTTCGGTTTTGTTATTTTCCTTTAGGTTTATGTGGAGAAATCCCGCAGGGGGATTGCTTTTTAGGTGTGCGTGCTGTGCAAGTGGAGGCAGGGGACTGCACACCTGGGACCGTGCCGGTGGCCGACTGAGGGAAGGGACGGAGGAAACCGCAAGATCCAGCGCTAGTGGAGGGAGAAGGCGACGGGCGGCAGAGCTGCATACCCCGGGCTGGGCAGAAGGTGAGCGGGGGTGTGCCCCCAGTGGTGAGAGGGACATGACTCACTGAGTTTAACAGCGTATGTGTGTCCCTGCTCTTCCCAGTCCACAGAGGGGTGACCCGGTGTTTTGCCTCTCCCTCTCTAGCCTTCCCTGTCCCAGGCCCAGCGGAGTCAGAAGACTGGGAGCCCATCAGCGTGCGGCCATGGCGGTTCCTGGATGCTGGAGGAGTGGTCCCGGG
The DNA here is from genome assembly GCA_019788955.1 of Albula glossodonta. Taxonomy (NCBI): domain Eukaryota; kingdom Metazoa; phylum Chordata; class Actinopteri; order Albuliformes; family Albulidae; genus Albula; species Albula glossodonta. The sequence goes on from JAFBMS010002704.1 coordinate 5,354, forward strand.
GAAGGGTCCAAATCTGGACACAGAGTGGAGTGAGTGTGGGCACAGGGTTATCCTGATTGGTGGTTTGGTTTGCGGTGCAGGTGTGGGAAGTCCCTCTCCCGGGAGTTCTCCCACGAGGCACAGGGCCAGCCAGTAGGGGCTAGCGGAGAGAGGGGGGAGTTGGAAAGGGGGAGAGGGGTCGAAGCGGGTAGTTGCCCGAGCATGAGTTTTTGCTGTTTTTTTAAAAAAACACAAAGTCTCTGTTGACCTGATTCCCTGTGTTTTGGTTGTTTGTGTGGGTGGGTCCCAGTACCTGTGTGGGAGGGTCATCAGGGGGCACTAGTGTGACTCCTGACAGGTACAGACTAAAGGAATGTGAGATAAACCCGAGAGATATATCAGATCACTCCAGTGTCCACTTGAAATTACATCTAGACACTAGACCCAAAGTGACAACATGCAGATTAAATGTAAGCATGTTAAACAGCCCTGAGTTTAAAGGGAAAATAAAGAAAGAATTAAAAACATATTTGGAAGACAATGATGATGGTAATGTGAACCCAGTGATGTTGTGGGACGCCGCAAAAGCAGTCCTGCAGGGGAAAATTATATCAGAATCTGCGTTCATAAAAAAAATGAAAACTCAAACTGTTAAACTTGCAGAAACAACTAACAGGACTGGAACAACAACATAGTAAAAGTAAAGACCCACAATTACTTATACAGATGAGACCACTTAAACAAGAAATAGACAAGATGTACTTTGATGAAGTAAAGAAAAATCTCAGGTTTACAAAACAAAGACACTATGAGGCAGGCTTGAAAGCTGCCAAGCTGTTAGCCTGGAGGCTGCGAAAACAGCAATCAGAGGACACAGTTTATAAGATTAGGGATCCTGCCACTAAAAACGTTACATATAAACTAGCAGGAATACAGAAAGCATTTGAGAAATTTTACCAGACCCTGTATCCTCAACCTACACTGTTCGAAACCGCTAAAGTAGAAGAGTTCCTGAGTCAATTGTATCTGCCCTCCTTGGGGAAATTGCAAAATGAAAAATTAACAAAAGAAATATCAGCTGAAGAAATCGATAAGGCGATCTTCTCCCTGAAGTCTTCTAAGTCTCCAGGGACAGACGGATTTCCAGGAGAATGGTATAAATCACTGAGGGAGCAATTAATACCAATGCTACATAAAAGCTTCAATTACACCCTGAGGGAGGGAGTCATCCCCCCGTCTTGGAGGGAGGCTACCATCTCTGTGATTCCAAAAGAGGGCAAGGACCCGAAAGAATGCGGCTCTTATAGACCGATCAGTGTTTTAAATCAAGATTATAAATTTTATGCAACTATTTTAACGAAAAGAATAGAGGAAGTGATGCCTTTTTTGATCGATGAGGATCAAACTGGATTTATTAAATGTAGACAAACACAGGAAAACATAAGAAGGACCCTCCACACCATTGAACATATAAAAAAGGAAAAAATTGGAGCTGTTCTACTTAGTGTGGATGCGGAAAAAGCATTTGATTTGGTGGGGTGGGATTTTCTTTACACAGTTATGGAAAAATTCAGCTTCCATGAGAAGTTCATTAAAGGCATCAAAACTCTATATACGTCCCCTGTAGCCAGAATTAAGGTAAATGGAAGCCTTTCAGAAACTATCCACCTGCAACGCGGTTGTCGCCAGGGCTGCCCAGCCAGCCCAGTGCTCTTTAAAGTTTTCATTGAACCTCTCGCTCAAGCTGTCAGACAGAATCCTGACTTGGAGGGCATCACAATAAAAGGTATAGAATACACTATGTCTTTATGCGGATGACGTGTTGGTCAGCCTGAAGAACCCAGAGTCAGGAATCCCAAGACTAATGGATTTCCTGCAGGAGTATGGATACCTGTCAGGCTACTCCCTTAATGTTGAAAAAACACAAGCCCTGACGTTCAATTTTGTACCATCATTAGAACTTAAAAACAAGTACAAGTTCAATTGGGACTCTACCTCTATTAAATACTTAGGCGTTAAATTAACTAAGGACATACCACAGTTAGTCTTTGAAAATTGTGCAAGAATTAATTCACAGATAAAGGAAGACTTAGACAGATGGCCGTCTCTGCCCCTAGATCTTGGTAACAGAATTATGACAATAAAAGCAAATATTTTACCCAGAGTACTCTATCTGTGTCAGTCCTTACCTGTCTGTGTCCCAGATAGCCAATTTAGAGAACTTGGATAAGATGATATCTTGTTTCATTTGGAGTGAAAAAGTTCCCAGGGTGAGATACAAAACTTTACAGCTGCCAAAGTATGGTGGGGGGATGGGCTTGCCGAGGCTCAAAGATTACTATTCAGCAGCACAAATAAGACCACTGCTGCTCTGGTGCAATAAAGACTACGTTGCAAAATGGAAAGATGTTGAGTTATCATGGTCAGACAGGCCTACACAGAGTTTATTAGGGAACCCAGTGGAGGCTAAACAACATGATATCCAGAGCCAGTAGGTTAGATTCTCTATAGAAATCTGGTTTGGCCTGGTGAAATAACTTAATATTCAGAAAGAAATTAGAATTTTAATGTGGCCAACCCAGGATCCAGATTTTAAACCAGACATAAATGATGGAGGCTTCACTCAATGGGCAAGATAAGGACTCTCCACATTATGTCTATTAGTCGAAGACCAGGAATTCACAGACTTCAAGACCATATCTGATAAATACAGCCTTACTCGGCAGGATATTTATAGGTACCTCCAAATCAGGCACTACTTTGATAAGAACATTAAACAGAAAAATATATCAGGCATTACTAAATGTTTATCAAAGCATATAATACAAAACTGTCCAGAAAGATCATTGGTGAACTATATAGACATATAGCTGAATTAAGAGGTCATTTCACAAACTATATTAAGGTGAAATGGGAAAAAGAACTGGGAACTGTAATTACTCTGAAGACTGGACAAATGTAATTAACAGACAAATCACAACTACAGCCTCACAACTGTAGAGATTTTTCCTGGAAAATTGTATCCGATTTTTCATAACACCAAAGCAAAAGTCTAAACAGACAGGATTACAACCTTTATGCTGGAGAGGCTGTGGACACGGTATGGCAAATCATTCACACATATTCTGGAGCTGACCCACTCTTAAATCCTTCTGGGAAAGAGTTCAAAGTATTATGAGTGAAGTCTTGCAGTATCATTTTAATTTCACCTGTTTATCGTTCTACCTGGGCAACATAGACACAGAATTACCTAAAAAGACAGATACCTCCTAAAAATCTTTATGGCTGCCAGCAAAAAAGCCGTAACAAGAAAATGGCTCAACACAGAACCACCCACAGTTAATCAGTGGGAAGCCATAGTTAAAGACATCCAAACAATTGTACTACTGACATTTAGTCTCAGGCTACAAAGAGACAAAGGTGATGCCCTCTGGGAAAAATGGAGCACCTATATCACAAGAAGAGGTGATAACCAGCCTTATGCTTTATATATTTTGGTTTAAAAAATGACAACACTGCTGTAATGTATGTGACATGATCTACTCGCAACCCCACGGTTCTCTCATGTTCTGTTTCTATGAGTGTTCATAAGTATGTGTGCAACTGTGTATATATGAATATGTGTATGATCATTTAGACATATGGGTGTAAGTGAACATGTACACAAGCAAGATCAGGTGCACAGACATACACTCCTGGTCAAAAGTTTTAGAACACCCTAGGTTTTCCAGTTATTTATTGCAATTTAAGTTGTGCAAGTCCAATGAATAGCTTGAAATGGTACAAAGGTAAGTACTGAACAGCCAGAGGTTAAAAAAAAGGTTTGGTTACCCAAAACTGAAAAATAATGTACATTTCAGAATTATACAAAAAGGCCTTTTTCAGGGAACACGAAGTGGGTTGACAATTTAAAGCTGTTCTGCAGCAATGAAGGTTGAATCAGCCTTGAAAACTGGTGCTATTAATTCCTACAGGTGTTCCAACTTTTCTTGATTACTTACAACCCCCTCTGTCTCCATAAAAGCAGTGCTGGAACACACTGTGGTACCAGACCCTCATGAGCATCAGGTGAACAGTATTGTACTGCAGAAAGTAGTGTGTTGCTACAAAAATGGCGAGAAAAAGGCAATTAACAATGGAAGAGAGACAGACCATCATAACACTTAAAAATGTAGGTCTTTCCTACAGGGAAAATGCAAAGAAAGTCAAGGATGGTTCCACATTGTGTGACATCAACTGTCAAACAATGAGGAGGAAGTGTGATGGTCTGGGTTAGTTTGTTTTGCTGGATCCAGGGTCGGTGACTTGAGCAGAGTGAGCGGCACCCTGAACCAAAACGGCTACCACAGCATTCTGCAGCGCCATGCAATACCCTCTGGTATGCGCCTAGTTGGTCAGAGGTTCATCCTACAGCAAGATAATGACCCAAAACACAAGTCCAAGCTATGCCAAAACTACCTCAGGAAAAAAGAACAAGATGGTAAGCTTGAAAACATGGAGTGGCCAGCACAGTCTCCAGACTTAAACCCCATTGAGCTGGTTTGGGATGAACTGGACAGAAGAGTGAAAGCCAAGCAACCTAAAAGTGCCACACATTTATGGGAGCTTCTGCAACAAACTTGGGAAGAACTTTCTGAAGAATATTTGATTTCTATTGTAGAAAGAATGCCATGAGTGTGTTCAGCTGTTATATCTGCCAAAGGTGGCTACTTTGATGAGTCTAAAGTTTAGAATACATTTTGGTCTATAAATTGATTCCATGATTTCTCAAATTTTAACTCGGACAAGGGGAGTGCCATTGCTATCATGGATAGGACACAATACATACATGAGGCACACAGACAACTTAACACAACACATTACAAAAGATTAGACAGACCCATATACCTATTCTGCATTCAGCCAGACAGCAAACAGAAAAAATAAAAACAACATGGCCAGGATCCTGCAAAACACAGATGTGTTCCAGGACTACACGATCATATCGGCCTACAAAAAAAAATAAGAATCTCAAAGACCATCTGGTAAGTACAAACTGCCAGAAATCAACACTGTACAAACACAGGGCCGGGTATTTTACAAACCAGCAACCATGGTCAAAAATAACACCACAAACACAACATATCTCATTAAACAAACGCTTACAGTCCAAACAAACAACTGCATACATGTCATAAAGTGTAAACACTGTGACATAAAATATATAGGAGAGACAGGGAACACAATTAGAACTAGATTATCACAACACATATATGATATCAAAAACCATAGGGACACAGACACACATCTAGTAGCTCATTTCCTGCACCATGGACTAGAGGCAGTAGAAATATCGGGTCTGGAAACAAATATTAACTGGACACCAGGGGACAAACGGAAAGTGGAAAAACACTGGATTTTGAAGCTCAACACCATGTTCCCGGGTGGATTAAAACAAACGCACTTAAAATTCAACACATCAACAAATTCTTCCTACTCAAAGGCTCCAGTACACCGAATGGCCAGTGCAAACTTTTCTTTCCCAAGGGGCCCTCACAAGGGGCAACTTTGGGGAAAAAAAAAACTTTTTTTCTAACCTAACCTTAAACCTTAACCCTAACCCCAATTGGACCCCCAGGCCCCCTGGACCCCTCTGGCCTCCCAGTCTCAAACCCTAACCTTCTGACCCCTTAATCCTAACCCAAATTGGACTCCTGGACCCCCGCCACGATAGACCCCTTGGACCATAGATAGATGACCTGGACCTCTAACCCTAACCCTAACCCGAACCAGACCCCCCCATGGCACACTACCTGGAGCCCCTTCCCCTAACCACAGTTCCCCTGCTTCAGACCACCTCCAACTGGGCCCCCTCAAAGAAGGCCTGCTTAAGGCCCCATGCTGACCTTAAGTCTGCAGGCTCCTAGGGTGGGGTCACCATTCCAGGCCTCCAAAGGGGGTCAGATACTTATAATACAACCCAAAAGGCTCATGCAAATACGAAAAAAGCTTCACAAGCACAGTCATTACCAGAATTTCCCTAAATAACCTAATCCTTACCCTTACCCCTAAACCCTAACCCCCACCCTGGCCTTGACCCTTACCCTAACCCTGACCCCAACCAAGGCCCTCATCCCAACCAAACCCCTGACCACAACTAGGGCCCTAACCACAACCGGACCCCTGACTCCCCCCTCCATCCTAATCATAACCCTGACTTCCACTATGACCCTCAGTTTGTTTACAATTTGTGTCCCTGCCAGCTTCTTCATCCAGATCCTACCCCTCACTCCAACCAAAACAAGGACAAAGTTATTCCATTCATCACATCATACTTTCATCAGAACCAGAATATACACTCTAGATTTAAGATAAACCTTACACATACCCAAACAGTATTTTCATCTTTACAAGGATTTAGAATCATATAAGCATTTAAAAGCAATAGAAACTTAGGGGATATATTGGTCACTTCCAGATTTCACAACCCAAATCACCGGGAACAGTCAAGGAACAGAAATTCAACAATTACCTTACCTGTACAATAGGAAAATGGACAAACTGAGTAATCCAACAGAAACTCTCAAAAGCAACAAAAAATGTGGTTTATGGGATTAAATGTCAAACGTGTCATTTAATATACATTGGTGAAACACAAAACTCAATAGAACAGCGACTGAAACAGCATCTGTATAATATCGAAAACAATATCCTGAAAACAATTCTGGTTCAACATTTTCAAATGCATCCTGTCGTGGGTCTGTGCATCGTTGGGTTGGAGGCAAATTTATTGTGGACCGGGGGGAAAGGAGAGCAGTGGAACGAAGGTGAATATCAAAATTGGCAACCCAAGCACCAGGAGGCCTAAATGAAAGATATGGGTAATAACTTATAAAAAAAAAAGTATACATGAATTTCCATTGACGATACAACTTACAATGAAAGAAATATGGATGAAACCCTGACATAAACTGAAAAGAAAAAAATAATACAACACATCCAGAATCACTGATTTTTTTTCATTGTCCTCTCTTCATGGTCTTGTCTTTTGTTTGCCACTATCTCTGTTATTTATTTTATGATTTATAATTGCAAATACTGATATGTATTGGATGAGTAGATTAAGAAAATAGACAGACATTTAGCAGGAAAGCACTGCTACACCAAAGCGCTAAATGGAGTGATAAAAAATGTTGATTAATCACTGAACATGAAGAATTGTGCATGCATGAGGATTTTTTTTTAAATGGTGTGAGTATACACATATGATAATATACAATATGGTTGGGAATATTATGGCACTTATTGACATGAACTATATGTCTATCTATTGATGATCTCTATTTGGTAAGTAGGAATAATATTATTTATAAATATTTATTGATATATTTATTTATTTTTATTTATTATTTATCTATAACTTTTTATAGCACTTACATACACAGAAGATGCATACTTATACATTCGCATATGTGGGTGTATATACATGTGTGGGTGTACATGTATGTATATATATACGTATATATACACACACATATATGTGTATATGGGCATGTGCGTAGGTGTATGTATGTAGGTAGGTATGTGTAGGCATATGTATATATAGATATATGTGTGTATATGTGTGTGAGTATGTGCATGTGTGTGTGTTAGATGAATACATGGATATGCAATAGAGAATATATAACAGAAGGTATTGGATAACACTGACAAAGAGGCAGGTGAAGAGAGAACATGTCTGGAATGTGGGACTTCTCCATATACTAGTCAAAAACATATTCAGTAATAATGAAAAGTTAATTAATTGGTTTAATGAATGATACATAAATGATATGACGGTTATATAATGAAAGATCCAACTTCGGGATGTGCTCTCACAAAGGCGAAGATCAAATTAATTGAAATAATGAAAAGGTTTTAGTCTGATAGTAGGCCAGTGCACAAGAACATATTCTATGACTCCTATAACTATGTCCCAAAACCTAAACCTAACTGTGACCCAGACCCTAATCCTAATCCTAACACTGACCCTAACCATGATAATCAATCATTTTCTTTTTAACCTAACCCTGACCCTAACCGAGATTGGCAATTTTCTTTGCCTCTGAAGAAGCATCTGAGATGTGAAATATTAGAAGTATTTATTAGCATTTCCTAGCCTTTGTTGCTGAAAAAGAGAAGAACAAAGAACAGTGTTTTTCATTTTATCTAAATAATTTAACTAATAAAGAACTTGGATTGTGATCTGGCTGGCAAAGGGCCCGGCTCCCTAAGTGGTGAACACACCCTGACAGGCCTTGTTTGCTACAGGCCTCTTTTGGCTAAACAGGTGAAGATGCTTAAAGGACTTTAGAGTCCCCCTGATTTTGTTTTGTTGCTGTCTTTTTGTCTTCCTTTCTAAACAGCGCAACAAATGAACGTGGCAAGACGACGTTGGATACAACTACTACTTTTTTACCACTTCATTAACTTTTTTCTAGTCACCGAATCGACGAGTTGAACTACAGACACCTGGGACCTGAAAGAAAGGAAGGAAAAGAAGAAAACAAGACATCATTCCTGGGGATAAACAAAGCTTATAAGCGCTTATCTGTGAGAGGTACAGCCATCCTGGTCTGGGTGAGTTCCTCCTTTCCTGTTACGCCTTGCGCGTTAGGGTTTCTGACGCGAGCTAGATTAAAAGGTATCGGGTTGAGTATATGCACTGTTTTTATCCATGTTTTAAGATGAATAAAGGGGAGAATCCACGTAGAACGCAGGGTAATGGTGTAGCATTAAATATCCCCCCGGTCCACAATTTAGGGATTCACTTAGCCCAAACAAGGTTGCAGCCACACAGTATTTTAAACGTATTCAGGCAGTATATCATGGGGATATCATACAACATGCAATGACGTCGGGTAATTTTCTGCCAGGGATGATGAGACAAGTATGCAAACTTACTGATTTTATTAAACCATCATCCCCAACAGATGAGACAAAAGTTATTGAAAATACGAGGTTGTGGATGGAACATATGTGTATTTTGCAGCAACATTGTAAGAACATAAGAGAGATATGTTGGATGAAAATTGATGTTTTTAATGACACGGCTTTGCATACGGCAATTAACTGGGCTCAGATTGGGTACAAGAATAGACTGACAGAAAACACGATTTAGACAATTGCTTATAACAGAGACATTGGTAACTGATACACAATCAGCAACAGAATTGGAAACAGATCCACTGTATCCACCAAACCCAATCGAATTTCCGCCATTAGTGGAAAAATGGCAAGAGGAGAAATTTGGCCTGAGCCCATTGAAAAAGCGATTTCCACACAGAAGAGCAAAGGAGTGATATAGTGGTAATTGGGAACAAGTGGGGGGTGGTTCTGTCCACTCGACCAGGAATGTACATGTTGCAGTGAGTGAGGAGTTGCTGGGTTGTGCAGAGAGGGAGAACTATGGGGGGTCTGCTGTGGTGGAAGAGGAATCCCTGTTTTCAAATGGTGTTTTACAACAATCAGTAGAATCAGGTAGAAGAGCATCAATACATACAAAAGAAACTGTGTAAACCATTAGTAATGACAATAGCTCAAGTGCATCATAGAGAATGTAGCCAATCAGAGTTATTGGATAAAACTGTTTTTGAAGACATCAGCTGTGGTAATAAGGGACTTAATAATGTGAGTGTACAACTAATAGAGGACATTTCTGTTTGTCCACCCACAGGTAACACAAATAATCCTGAAAGAGAGCCAATACATCATTTGAACACAAACAGGGACAAAATGATGAAGGGAAAAGCTGGAAGGACAATTGTCCATGCCGACTCCCTATATGAACTCCTCTCCAAACCTACAACAACTAGTCATTGGTTCTGTAGTACAGACACTCTCTTTGCCAATAGAACAGGAAATAGCCCTATGTTATCCTACCTATCATAGCAGGACAGATAGAAAGGTTTTAGTTTGGAATGTTACAGCCAAACAACCTTTATTTTTTTTATTGGAGACTCTAACTTAAATTGAATCCCACCACAAAAGTACAAAAATATACAGATTGATAGTTTACCTGGAGGCAACTTTTTATCACCTACATGGAAGTTTAAGGAAAACTGAAATCAACATAAAGGTACAAAAACTAATTATTTCTTGTGGGGTAAATAATAAAGATCAAGTTCCGAGATGATGCAATCAAGCAGCTTCAACAGACATATAAGACAGCAAAAGAAAAATTTCCTAATGCAAGTATTTATATTCCAATTAATTTCTCTATGAATTTGAGAGAACAGCAGAAATCTAACTTGAAAGTATTGAATAGTTACATTAACACTTATTGTAATGCCCTTACAGAATTGTATCACAGGGACTTTACCACAGCAGACAATATCCACTGGACAGCAACAAAGATTTTTATTCATTGGTGTCAACAACTTGGTTTATAGAAGAGGGTGACCAAAACTTAGGCCCTCGCCTTTCGCCATCATCCAATGGTATGTACCTGTCAAGGATTTTTAAATTAACAGCTGCACAAGTAAAATTATTGGAGAGAGGGTTAACGTTCATGCCACAGCCCAGAAATGAGAATAGAGGGGAGCTTATTAGGGATGTCCATTAGTACCACAGACGCCTGAAATTACTAGGTTATTTTGCAAAATGCAAAAATGATTTTGAGTACTTACCATTTACATTGCCTTCCACTTGGGAACCCAAGGAGGACTGGGTGGAGGAGGAAATCAGACAATTGATTAAAACTGATCAAAAATATTAATGGAATATGACACAGTTGAATAAAGATATTGACAACTTAAGTGACAGTGAAGAGAGGCGATGTGGGAATTGAAAATGAATCAAGACATTATGATTAAACCAGCAGATAAAGGGCAAGTATCAGTATGTGTATGAGGCCAACTGACAACTGGGTAATTCAAAATATTATAAACTCCTTTCAGTTAGCTTACAGATGCAGACACATATGCAAATCCGAGGCATGATACTAGGTCTGTATGAGAAGAAATATATTACTCATAGACAAAGAGACTATTTATTTGGCCCTGATCCACCAAGAGATAGGATATATTATTCACTTCCCAAGATACACAAGGACCCCCAGACTTGGACAGTCCCTAATGAGATCCCTCTGGGTAGACATATAGTTTCGGATTGTGGTAGCAAATCGTACAATGTTGCTCAATATATTGACCATTAGTTGAACCCTCATGAGATTTATATTCAGGATTCATATGATTTTATTGCAGAAGTGTTGCTGTTACGTCTGTATAGTTGCCTGTGTTATGTTTCTTCTCCCCCTTCCTTTTTTTTTTGGTCTGTGCGAGTTCTTTCTAGGACCGTAAAGTAGTGGGCTCCGCATGGTTCGCTGTGATTGGCTGTGGGATTGAGAGCGGCAAGTTTGAAGGCAGCATGTCCGACTACAAGAGGGGAAGAGGTCGGGGCTGTAAGGGGGTGGAGGCTTGTTTTCAGTTGTGCTCTGACAAGAGACAATGTGGGCCTTTGTTCACTGTTTAGCAGCTACTCTTGCCAGCTCGCCCGGAGCTTTTGTGTGTATTTAGGTGAAATTCTCTTGTTTATTATTATTATTCTTAATTTTATACAAGTTTAATATAATTTCCTTTAACGCTATTCGCCCACAGTTACCTGTGAAGGGGGTTAGCTTTGTTTTGGGAAATGATTTAGCAGTTGGAAAAATGCCTCCTCCTTTACCTGAGGTGATCGAAAGTCCCAGTGAGTCACACAGTTCAGTTGAGTTAGCCTTGGAATTCCCATCAGTGTTTCCTGCTTGTGCCGTCACACGGGCACAATCGCATAAACTTGGGGAAACAATTGAATTGGCCGATACCTTTTTAAACTGTAGCGATCCTGTTTCGCTTGAGCCGTCACCACAAGTTGAGGAGATGTGAGATACGCTGTCCACCGCTTGCGGTACTGAATCGGATTTGATAAAGCCATGATTTCTCAGGAACAAAGAAATGATTTATCCCTTGCTAAGTGTCGTTCCTCAGCTATGTATAAGGACGAAATTTCATCAAAGTCTGCTGTTTATTTCTGGGATGCGAAAGGTATTGATGCGAAAAAGGACACTGTCAAATCTGGGTGATTTGGGATGGAATTCCATTTTTCAGTTGGTTGTCCCACAGACATTTTGGCAGCAAGTCTTGATATTAGGGCATGATCATGACTTGTCAGGTCACTTAGGAGTTACTAAGACATATAACCGCATACTCCATCATTTTTTCTGGCCTTGATTGAAAAGTGATGTTGTAAAGCACTGTCGCTCATGCCACAGTTGTCAGCTAGCTTGGAAGCCAAATCAGATTGTTCCCCGTTCTTTGACCAATTCCACTTATTGGTGAACCATTTGAAAGAATTATTTTAGACTGCGTTATTCCACTACCTTGAACAAAATCTGGTCATAAGTATTCGCGAAGTGTCATGTGCAGTGCAACTAGATATCCAGAGGCTGTGCCTCTGAAAGCTAAAAGCCAAGCCTGTAGTAAGAGCGCTAGTTCAATTCTTCTCTACATTTGGCCTACCTAAGTTCATGCAGACTGACCAGGGCTCTAAGTTTTTCTCTCGTTTGTTCCAGCAGGATCTCTCTCAGCTCTCTATCACTCACGTGATGTCCAGTGTGTATCTTCCTAAATCGCAAGGAGCCTTAGAGTGGTTCCATCAAACTTTGAAGTCAATGCTACCTACATACTGTTTAGATTCTGCTAAACAGTGGGATGAGGGGATACCCCTTCTTTTATTTGCTGTGCGTGAGACCATTCAGGAATCGCTAGGATTTAGTCCCGCAGATCTTGTGTTCGGACACACTGTTCGTGGTCCTTTGAAGTTGCTTTGAGAGAGGTGGAAGTCAGATGACAAAGTTCACAGCAACAATGTGCTTGATTATGTGAGTTCTTTTCGTGAGCGCCTCCATCCTGCATGTGATGCTGCTCGAGCCTCTCTATTGTCCACACAGAGTAAGATGAAGTCTCCCTTCGATAAGAAGTCTGTGTCTAGATCTTTCTCCATAGGGGAAAAGGTCCTTGTGTTGCTGCAGGCAAGATTTTCAGGTCTTTATGTTGTGGAATCAAAACTGACTGAAATGACTACGTCATTCATACTCCCGAAAGAGGCGAAAAACTTTTGCCACATAAATATTCTGAAACCGTATGTTTCGCGAGAAGCCAGGCCTGTTGATCAGTCAGCCGCACAAAATGAGCCTGTCCTGCCTGTTGCTTCAGTTTCTGTGCCGATGTCATACTGTCCTGAGGAGGATGGTTTACGTTTACGTGATGTGCAAATCGATGGTGTTCGGTTGCAAAATTCTGAGATTTTGGAGGACTTGGGTTCTCAATTGTGTCATTTGTGTGAGGATGCTTGTAGTGATAGTTAATCTGATCCATTCTTATTCTGCTTTGCTTTCAGATGTGCCGTCTTGCTCAAATGTGATTTGCCACTACATTGATGTGGATGAACATATTCCAATAAAACAACACTCTTATAGGGTAATCCAACGAAGCAAGCGGCTATGAAAACTGAAACGAAATGACTTTCAAAAAAAAAAGGGAGGGGGAGAAGAAACATAACATAGGCAACTATACAGACGTAACACCCCCACCACTAAAATCAACATCCCATGTTGACTTACAGTGCCAGCTGTCTAGAAAGACCGAGACAATGTATCCGCTAGCACACTCTCCTTACCTCATTTATATTTAATGTCAAGGTTAAAACTTTGATGAAACAATGACCAGCACATGATACGCTGATTAGAGTTCTTCATTCTAGACAAAAACACCAGCAGATTGTGGTCCGTGAAGACTTCCACGGGAAGTGGAGTGGAACCAATGTACACTTCGAAGTGTGCAAGGGCTAGTATCAATGACAACGCCTCTTTCTCGATGGTGCTGTAATTGAATTGATGTTTAAGAAACTTCCTGGAGAAGTAGCACACAGGGTAATAAATTCCGTGGGAATACTCCTGCAGTAGCACAGCCCCAGTTCCAGTTCCACTAGCGTCTACTTTCAGCTTGAAAGGATGCTGAAAGTCAGAGTTTATATTGTTAAATGCATCCTGATAATCAGCAGACTGCACAAACTCCCTTCCGAAATTCTTCTGATGAGAATGAGAGCCTTAGTATTGATCCTCCCGTTGTCTCTCAACCACCAGCAGTCAAGTTACCTTACAAAATGGAAAGTTATTATGGTCCCTCTCCCCACTTGAATGACAGGTTACACTTAATGCTGCTAATGTCATCAAAATGGTTCCAGGCCCCACCAGATACACTGTCAGCCATGTCCAAGACATAAGATCAGCGTTTGAGCTCTTCGTAACACCATCAATCGAAAATGATATACTTGAGAGCCCAAACGTAATACATGTTTCTGTCTTTGATAAAAGATATAGTTTTTCTTTCCAAATGATAAAAATGACAAAATAAAATTTAATTAGAAATAATATAAAGCCATTAAAACAGCAAAAAAAAAAGGTCCTTCTTTTCGAGTTAGGGTCAAACTGAGAGAATGTATGGTGATTTGCAGATGTGTCCAATGGTAGGTATTTTGGGTGTTTGCCGAGGTTGGGGGTGGTGGTGGTGGTAATATTTAATTTAAAGGGTTATTTAGCTGGTTAACTAAGAAAGGTAAAGTATCTGTCAAATAAAAATGGGTAGCAATTTTAATTATAATCATTGCCTGGAGGTTGACATAGCTTGGGTCAAATTGAAACCAAGGATAAAAGGTGTTAGCAAATTTGAGGACAGTACGAGGGTTAAGCCCCCACCAATAGCAGTAGAAAGCGGATGACAACCATGAGGCAACTGATGTAGAGGGCAGCTTTCGCTTACGGACACACCACGCTGAACGCGCCCGATTGTGACGTCAGAGGTGTAGGATTGTGGCTGCAGAAGTGGGAGAGAGGCTCCCACAGTGTTTGTTCCGTTTATTTTCTTTGTTTATTATACTAGTGTGTTGGTTTTGTAGTGCATAAGAGGCCAGCTGTGAGCCATCGCAACTATAGGCCTTCGTTGGTAGGGGTAAACCTCCAATGCCACGCCCTAACCTCCCTGCACACCTCTCCTGGATTCCAGAAAGATATGCCCCAGAGTTTTATCCTGGACTTGAGATGGCAGCCACAAAGTCAAAGGTGCTTACCAAGTCCAGGTGCCACAAACCCTCAGGAGGTACCTCTCGGGTCCCCTGCCAACTCCAGCATGCAGCCTTCCACTTTAACGAGCCAGCTCAGTCTGTGGTTTTCCTATGTTCAAAGTTTTGGTTTTTCCTAAAAGTTAGCTGCAGTCTCTCTTCCACCGTTGGTCTCCAGGTGGTGGCATAGAAATACCAGCGCTCTCTGTTCTCAGGTCTTTTCTTCTTTCTGCTTCTCTTCGAGACCACCATCTTCCACCAACTTTATACCTGCTGGCACTCAATCACTCCGCCCCCTTGCCATGAGACCCAACCAAACACTTAAAGGGACAGGTGCACCTTTGCATGACTCCATCTCAAGCCCAAGGATCACTACCATCACCAAAATATTCTGCAGCTAACTACTAAATAATTATTTATCTTTAATTATTGCAAATTTTAAAACACACTTAATACAGGACTTAAGGAGGCAACCCTACATGTGCACACGGGATCCAGAGCGGCGACTATGGCCGTAACACTAGTGTATTGATTTTGTAGTGCTTATTTTTCTTTTTGTGTTTGTCTTTTTCTCCCGAGCAGTTTATCTGCCGAGGGGGAGAATTTTCGTGTTTTTTGTAATTAACGGCAATGGATAACAACGTGAATGACTCAGGACTGGCAACTCGACAAAGAATTATGGATATGGACTTGACAGGAATGGCTAGTTCTAGAATTCGGATCAATTGTCTGAACATGGACTGCGAGTTTTGGATCAAGGTGAAAGTTCTAGTAATACAGCTGTTAATGTGGTTTTTGAACATGGCATGGATTCAAGGGAAAGAGTTTTGAAGGGCTGACGGATTGATGGCGCTGAGAAGGACTGCGGGGCTGGGGTGGAATTGTCGACGTGTGTTGGAGTGGAATTGGCGACTGGAGAGGAATTCTCTCGCCAGTTTACTCCTGAACAAAGAGAAGAAGCTGGGGGTTTGCTTAACGGTGTTGGCTCGAGCGTTTTGGACAACAAAAGTAGAAATGATAAGGGGATGGAGAAAATGAGAAGACAACAGTTAACGAGAAATTACGGCAGGGAACTAGATATCAGAAAACCTATTCCAAAGGCGTTACGCTCATTTTGGAATTGGATGATTTGCAGGGAATAACTGCAATGGACGTTATTGAGGTTGTTTGATGCAAAGCTGAGCAGAGGGAAACTGATTGGGGTAAGGAGCCGACCCAACAATGAGTTTGACATAAGTTTAGAGAAAGGAGGATTACTGCCAGCCTCTGTTGGACAGAGTGCAGGTGAAGGGACGCGTTTGTGAGGTGCACAGATTGTGTGCTATGGAGGTAATGGTCTCCTTTTTGAACTTGCCGACTTATATAGAAGACTCGGTGATTGTGGATAAGTTGGAAAGGTGGGGAGTGACTCCGATTTTACCTCTCCGCAGGCATTTTTACCCAGGCACTGCATTGGCGAATGGCACACTTCTTCTTCTTGTCAAATTCCCGAAAGAGGTTGCCTCGTTGCCTTACAGTGTGCGCTTCGAGACGGGAGACGGACCACAGTATTTTCGGGTCATACACGATAGGCAGGTGAAGATCTGCCGTTTGTGTATGAGCCCGGATCATGTGATGCGAGCATGCCCACAGTTTGTTTGCCGTGAGTGCTTGGAACAGGGGCATTACGCAAAAGAGTGTCAAGCAGCGCGCTGCCCGGACTGTCGCAGGGCTTTCATGCGCTGCTCCTGCGGGCCCGAGGAGGAGGTGAGTCTGCGTGAGAAGGAGGTGGGCGCAGTGGATTTGTCTGCCTCACTGAATGCGGAGCAGATGGATACTGACCAGACGGGACCTTTGCAGCAGGTGGAAGCTGGAGGGTTAGCTTTTTCCGAGGAAGGAGGAGACTGCTCGAACAGGGAGAATGGAGGACCGGAACAGCTCGTTGTCAAGGTGGGCACAGAGGGACGGGAGAGAGGTGTTGTGGTGGCGGTGGAGGGCGGGGGAGAGCAAGAGCTAACGAGTCTGGATCAGGAAATGGATAACTCTGCATCCGAGGACGAGAGGAAATTGCAGAGATCTGAGCAAAAGGGAAAAGACATGGCAACCGATGATACTTTTTTGGATTCTGGTATTTTGGTGTGTGTTCGACAAAGGAAGAAGGGCAGAGCTACAATAAATATTGACAGGGTTTTGAAGCTACAACGAGAGAGGAGAGAGAAACGGGGACTTAGAACTGCAATCGTTCATACTAATAAATATGACGCTTTGTCGGACATGCCAGAATGATCGGACATGTAGGAACTTTTTTTCTGTTCTTCATGAGCTGTTTAACTATAGCCTCGATAAATGCGAGAGGCTTGAGGTGTGTACAAAAATTTCAGAGACTTTTGCTTCAAACGATTAACTGTGCTGTTGTCTGTCTGCAAGAGACATATTGGAAGGATGAAATGGTTGAACTGTATAGACGGGTTTCGGATGGGGATTTTTATTTCAATAATGAGGTGGATGGGAGGAGGGGGGTGGCCACGTTGATACGGAGGGGTGTGTGTGAAAAAACTGATTGTATTTTTCTTGACAACTGTGGTAGGATGCTGTTGATTAAAGTATTTTATAATACAGAGGAGATGATCTTGTGTAATATACCTTTCTGCTGCCTTCGACACAGTCGACCATCCCATCCTCCTGTCCTCCCTGGCAGCACTGGGGATCTGCGGCACAGCCCTCGACTGGATTGAGTCCTACCTCTCCGGTCGCTCCTTCCAGGTTGCCTGGGCCGGTGCGGTATCGCCACCTCGCCCCCTGGTCACGGGTGTTCCTCAAGGCTCCGTCCTTGGTCCCCTCCTCTTCTCCCTCTATACTCGTTCTCTTGGCTCTGTAATCTCTGCTCATGGTCTATCTTACCACTGCTATGCTGATGATACTCAACTCTACCTCTCCTTCTCTCCGTCAGACACACAGGTTTCTGCTCGCATCTCGGCTTGCCTGAGGGATGTCCAGAGCTGGATGGATAAACACCATCTTAAGCTCAACCCAGGCAAGACCGAGCTGCTCTTCTTTCCTGCTCCTTCCTCTCCCATCTTGGACTTCTCCATCTCGCTTGGGGACACCCTGGTTTCATCCTCATCCTGTGCGAAGAACATCGGAGTGGTGATCGACAACAGGCTGTCACACTCCGAGAACATCGCGGCGGTGAGTCGTGCGTGCAGGTTCTTTCTGTACAACATCCGAAGAATCCGCCCCTTCCTCACCACCTACTCTACTCAGCTTCTGGTCCAAGCAATGGTTCTTTCCCGCTTGGATTACTGCAACTCCCTTCTTGCAGGTCTTCCAGCGTCCGCAATCAGACCCCTGCAGCTCATCCAGAATGCTGCAGCCCGTCTGACCTACAACCTTTCCTAGAGACACTCATGTGACCCCCTTGCTGACTGCCCTCCACTGGCTGCCTGTTATCGCTCGCATCAAATTTAAAACTTTGGTGTGCATACCAGGCGTTAAGGGGACAGCTCCAGCTTACCTCCAGACGATCGCAGCCTACACCCTGCTAGACCCCTCCGTTCTGCCACTCTGGTCGCCTGAGGCAGCCCCCTCTCCGCTCCTGCACTTCCAGGTCACGTCGCTGTCTGTCTGGCACCCCGGTGGTGGAATGATCTTCCGTGGAGGTCAGAACAGCAGAGACATGGCCATCTTCAAGCGGCAGACTGAAGACTCACCTCTTCAGGCTGCACCTCTCCCCTCCCCTCCCTTGCTCTTTGTAATGTGTCTATTCTATTTGCACTTATCTGTGATTGTTTTTAAAACTATGCTCTTATTTGTGATTGTTTTACTAGGCTGTTTAGCAAGTTTGTAGTCTATAGGGGAGTCCTGATCATTCGATCACCTTGGCACTTGGGACTTTACCCTCTCTAGGTTATCTTCGCACTTTTGTACTGCTCTTATGCACTTTGCCTTGTAAGTCGCTCTGGATAAGAGCGTCTAACAAATGCCATAATGTAATGTAATGTAATATACACGCACACCTAATGTCGAAGATGACAGAGTACGTTTTATAAAAACATTAACGTTTGGCGGGGTGGAATGGGGGGGGAACAACGTTTTTAATAGGTGATTTTAATACTGTTTTGGGAGGAAGGACATTGACGATAAGAGGGTTTTAAAACAGGACAGGGGGCGAACTGAACTTTTAATTTAATTAAGAAATATGACTTGGTGAATGTTGGGGGGAAAGGAACAAAGACGTTAGGGATTTTTCGAGAGGAAGACAGATTGTGAATGGTGTTTTAAAACAAAGTAGGATTGATTTTATCTTGTGTGAGTGGCAAAATGACAGAATTTTAAAAAAAGGTGTTTATCGTCGTTACGCTGAGAGTGACCATGATTTTTTATTTGTAACTGTGGATTTTAGTGAAGTGGAAAAGAGGGTCACTGAAGTGGAAAGGGGTTTGGGTTTTAAACAATGAGTTTTTAAAGGTGCAAGGTAGGGACATCTCGGACACAGTGAGCAACATCAGGGACGCAATGTGGTATATCAACGACAAAAAGGAACAGGGTTATGTTATTAGTGTCGATTTTGAGAAGGCTTTTGATAGGGTGGAGCATGCCTATCTTTTTAAATTGTTGGAAGTGTTCGGTTTTGGTCCGAACATGCGGCGATGGTTAAAATGTCTCTACTGTAAAGCTGTCAGCTGTATCAAGTGCAATGGTTTTTTAACGGATTTTTTTCCTATTAGAAGGTCTATTAGACAGGGGTGCCCACTGTCTGCTATGTTGTTCACCTTGGTGGCAGAGCCTCTGGGTTTAGCCATCCGTGCGGACAGGGGGGTGAGGGGGTTTCATGTTGGGGATTCAAGGAAGGAAATAAAGATTTTACAATATGCTGACAACACCACTTTGATTGTACGGGATTCTGATAGTATTCAAGTAGCAATGGGGATCCTAAATAAGTATTGCAGAGGGACGGGTGCGAAGGTTAATCTGGAGAAGACGGTGTATTTGAGATTAGGAGGTGTTGATAGTTTAGAGGGGAGACTACATTTTAGGGAAGAAACTAGTGATGTTAAGATTTGGGGGATACGGATGG
>JAFBMS010002705.1:0-25492 GCA_019788955.1 Albula glossodonta
CTGTCCTGTCTGTTTGACTTTACAATATTTCACTTCTCATTTGACCAAAAGCTATAGAAGGCATCATTCATCCTGCTGTTTATGGATTTTTTCACCTGAATCAAGCACAGACTTCCCCCCCCCCTCTATTATCAAACGTTTTCCCCAACACAACATTCTCAAGCCACTCAAGAACACAGAGAGAGAGAGAGAGAGAGACGTAACACTTGGCAGTTTGTGCAGTTTCTCTGGCCTTTCGCTTTCCCTTACTGAAGCCACTGTAGCTGCAGTCACATTCACTCGCTCGGATAAAAGCAGATAAAAATCCCTTTCGATGCCTGCCATTCTGTAACCTCTCTGCATTACTGGCAGTATATAACAAACCTTTCCATTGGATGTGCTTTGGTAAATTTGATGATTTCACGTGATTCGTGAATTGCCTTTCTGATATTATTATTAATAGTATTTGTTCTTGTCCTGCAAAGATGTGACTGCACTTATCCTGCCCTCGATAAATAGCAAAATAAAAAATAAACATTATCAATTTTATTAAAAACTAATCAATTTTATTGATTGCATTTAAAATCACGAGAGATATGACTGTCAGTCACAACCCTTGGCATGCATGAATGAATGAACCAATGAAGGACTGAATGAATGAATGAATGAATCAATGAATCAATCAATCAATCAGTCAATCAATCAATCAATATTGATCAAACTCACCATGTAGATGTCGTAACTGTATCGGTGCCTTGCGCGGAAGTGGCCGATGAGATTTCTGCTGAAGTAGCTGGGGTCTCCCCAGGAGGTGGATGCACATATAGGGCAGACCTGCAGGAAGGAACACACCTGGTCATTTTAGCAGTCGCGCTCGCCCGAAAATACTTACAGAAATGCATAGAAAACCAGCTGTCAGTGATCACATCCAATGGCAGTGGTCACTAAAAGCTCACCGGACTCAAGCTTGATGTTTTTCCAATTGTGTATTACACCCCGTAGTTTGAAAATGGTGAACATGAAAATATGAGTATTTTTCCCTGAACGAGGCAATTGACAAAAGTCTGATGTATTCCAATTGCAATTTTCCATATGCCATGAGGTTCTAGCATACATCACTACTGTGACATATACCTACCCTATGACACATATTTACCAAGCAAAAAATAGGGCTGTTACTTTTTCAGCCATACCTATGATCTCATCTAACATCAGGGTATGATGGTATTTGTAGTTCCTCAGCACTTAATGACTACACGTCTAACTCAGCTCACCTGGTTTCGTTGTTCTGAACTTGTGGTGAAATAAGAGAGGAAACAAAACCAGCATGCATTGTAGCCCTCCAGGACCTGAGGTGAGGACCAGTGGGTTTGATAAATCAGCCCAGAGGAGAGTGCTCCTGGTTGGGGCTTACCGCAGGAGTGTGGGCCCTGGCGTGGAGGAGGATGCAGTGCTGGACCAAGGCCATATCTGATAAACCCTGCTGCTGGCAGTAAGGACAGCAGTACACAGCTCCCAGGCTGAAACACACAAGGCCAAAGAACAGGAGAACATCAGAACATTGCACCATGAGAAGAGAGGAGGATGAAAAGAACATTAAATACACAAAAAGAAGAGCATAATCACAGAACGTTAGGAAAACTTAACCCAAGAAGAATGTAGGAACATCAGAACAGGATTACAGAAGAATGCAAGAAAATTAAAACAAGACCATAACACAAGGGCCAGAGATCATAAAAACATTTAACATTAAACATTGTTGGCATAGAAATTTGTATCTTTAAAAATACAATACATTTTAAAACAATTAGCATCTTTAAACTCCATAAGACAAAATATGAACATGATTTAAAACATACTACAAGATGTTTAAAACATGACTTTAAACATCACTAACACTGAAATTTTAAGAATATAAAATGACTATAAAAAAAAAACGAAGAACATGAAAACTTGAGGGAGGGGAAAGAAAACAGAACAATACAAGGGCTCTGGAAGAACAGGAGAAAGTGTATTGATGAAAGCAGACTGGGAAACCCAGCTGGGAACAGTGCAAAGCCTGCTGTAGAACAACCCTCTGCCAAGGGTCTCTACTCTATATATGAATTCCTACAACACCAAAACTAAGACTGAAAATATCAATCCATTACTGATTATTTCAGCAGTTATGACACAAGTGATATTCCAGCCACAGACTAGATTGCGTCTTAATAAAAAGACCCAAATGCCATGCTGAGAGTTCTTTGAAAATCAGAAACAGGATGCCGGAAACAGCAGGATATGAGTGTACTCCAAACACCAGAAAGCAGCCACTCTCCTTACCTTCCTGTCAAAGATGACAGCGGCGGTGCGCCCACCCCAGGGAGAGTCCTGAAAAAAAGGCAAGAAGCCACATGCTGAGGACCACTTTAACATCCTGAACCAAGAGCTGGATGGACATGCCTAATCTGTGTCTAATATTCTCTCTCTGTATTCTCTGTTTCATACTTTTGATATTTAGCAGAGGCAAGTATCACGAGTACCTTACCCAGCCTGCATT
The DNA here is from genome assembly GCA_019788955.1 of Albula glossodonta. NCBI lineage: Eukaryota > Metazoa > Chordata > Actinopteri > Albuliformes > Albulidae > Albula > Albula glossodonta. The sequence continues at coordinate 2,519 of JAFBMS010002705.1, forward strand.
TTAACACACTAGTCATGTACACAGTTGGATATTTTACCGAAATAACTGAGGTGGGGTATAGAGGAACAATGGCAGTGCCACCTCCACCTGAGAATCAAACCTGCAACCTCTCACTTTCATAACATGAAGCGAAAATACATTAATTCACCCAATTTTCAACATTTGTTCTTTTTTTGAAGTATTACATTTGTTTAAGGAATGATTTTAGTGAAAAGTTTTTTGAAACATCAAGACTCTATGTAAAGATTGCAGTGCTCTTGGTTGGAGCTAAAATCTCAACTTTAAAGTGCAGAGATGGATGCTTGTTTGCTTAGATGTTTACCTAGAGGGGGCTGGTGTTAGGGCTCTTCCTCCGCCCCCGTTATGGACCCCCAACAGGATTCGGGAGTCAGGGGGCGGGCCGTACTCGTCGATGTACGCCTGACAGTACTTGTAATGGGTCCTCATCTTGCTGAGAAGACTCTGAGAAAAGACATCAACATTGTGCTTTTTTTCCCCCCTCTTAATTTTTCCCTTTAACAAGCATTCCATCTGTTATTACGAGTAATCAAGATCCATTCCATTCTGATTCTATCAATTCATGGAATTAACAGAAATTCAATTAAAATTCCAACCTCCCCCAAGTGGTCAGCAGGGGTCACTATTGAGCAATGAGATACAGAAACCACCTCAAACTCAATCTGTCCCTTGCTGTGAGACACTATGGTCAACTCTTAATCATCCTTTGGGGCTGCCAGCCACAGAGACCAACACATTTCCTCTATTGACATGACTTCACACTGTCAGGGTGGCTCAGTGGTTAGCACTGTGGCCTCTCAAAGAGAGGAGCCCAGAGCCCTGCCATGGGCACACCCTTTCCGTATAGATCTCTACATATTGCATTATCTCCCCATGGTCTTGTTGGCTTTCTCCAGTGTTTTCCCACAGGCCAAGGACGTGCAGGCTACGTGGGTTACACATGCCAAATTATGTGTGTGTACGTTATTATCTGTCTATCCCAGCCGTGTACTGGCCACCTGCCCAGGATGGCTCCCTGCCCTTTGCCCATTGCATGCTGGGATAGGCTCCAGTTTCCCTGCAGGCCAAGATTGGCTGAAGCAGGTATGGATAATGGGCGTGTCCGGTCTCCTCAGCTATTTTTGGCCTTTATTGAAAAGGGGAATTCAGAGCGAGAGTAAGGGACTCCCCGGACTGTAGACTATAACATATCATAACACACATTCCACTATTCACTGAAAAAAATGACAAATAATTCAGATTATGATTAAAGGGGAATATGATTAACACACCCTTAATCACCCAAAAGTACATAACATTTACTGCAACTCCACTCAATTACAACAGTATACACACCATTACACATAAGCAAATATACAATATTCACCACAACTACACAACATTACCTAAAACTAAACAATAGTTACAACAGACTGTACAATTACTAAACACTACACAATATTTACTAAAGACTGTACAATTACTAAACAGTACACAATATTTACCACAGACTGCACAATATTATCCAACACTACACAATATGTACTAAAACTACACATTATTACCCAACATTATACAATATTACCCAACAGACTGTACAATTACCAAACACTACACAATATTTACCACTGACTGCACAATATTACCCGACATTACACAATATTTATCAGACTGCACAACAGTATCCAACACTACAAAATATGTACTAGAACTACACAATATTACCCAACACTACACAATATGTACTAGAACTACACAATATTACCCAACACTACACAATATTTACCAGAGATCCACAGGCCCTGCAAGGGCCCCTCCTCGCCCTCATCTGCTGCTGGACATCCTGAGCTTTCCTCTCCCGCTCAGACACCGGGCCCCTGCACAGGGGGCACTGTGGGCCCCCCGCCTGCACAGCCGCTTCAAAGCAGCTCCGGCAGAACCTGCAGAAGAGCGGACAACGATCGTTCCGAAAAGCACAACTGAAGCAGCTATGATTGATGTTAATATTGATAACAACAACAACAACAACAGGAGCAGCAGCAGCAGCAATGTAATTATGAGTAATAATGATAATCATCATCTTGAACTGCTGGAGTATAGCACTTATGTGACACTCTTCTGCCCTGGAATGCCCCTTACAGAAATGGAATATACTATAAGCACGTTGAAAACGTGAGGAGGAATATACTGTATGTGTTTTAAATACACAAAGCAGCTGTAAAAACCACACTTTTGTGTATTGGACTTGTTATGTGTTGCTTTAAGGAACCTACACGTGTCGACAAGCCCTTGTCCGAATGGGGGTCTTCAGGACGTCGTGGCAAATGGGACAATCGAACTCGTCTGAGGGAACATCGTGTGAATCTTGACCGCTGGTGCCGTTATCCGTCTGTCCGGTGAGTTCCATGGCAATCGAAACCCCCTGCTATCAAAGCCAACACCATAGTCAAACAGATCGAATTTACGTGAGGAAAGATAAACCACTAGGCCAGTTGTTTTAGTGCTGGTGTCTGAGCTAATTGCTTGCTGATTTGTATTTTACTGTGGATTGACCAATGAAGAACCAAATCAACCAAAAAAGGAAGTATCTTTTCACTTTGTCAAGATGGAAACGTTCAGTGTAGCCTTTGTGGCTACTACCTGTAGAGCTAGCACAGACCGAGATGTTTTTATTTGCGCCTGTTACATGATAAACTCTGAAGTATTTAAATATCAGTCTTTTAAAAACTTTCCCCACCGCCCCCTCTCAATCCTACTGTAAAAACACCCACAGCAGCATATTACAACAACAATTAGACGGAAAGCAACGAGTAAATACCTAACTAAACGAAAGCAAATGGAAAAATTAATGTATGTGCTGTTATCAACACACATCGTACAGAACTGCCTCGTAAACTGCAATTAAAGCGAGCAGAACGGGTAACATGTCCAGCATTTAAGTTATGTTAAGCAAGAGGAGCACATACATACGCTACAGGTAACTCACCTGTGTAGATGACAGCTTTAAACTCATATGACGGTATTTATTTTGAGACTGGGCATTTAAAGTCACTGTCGTTGCTACATGCTTTCAGTTTCTCTCTCAATTACAGGAAGTACGGAAAGCACCCTACATAACGCAGCTCATATGCTTTAGTGGATTCTTCCAGTACTTCTGTATTTAGACATGGGCTTCCAAAGTCCAGATTCTCACTACAGCTTTCACATGCAGCCCCATAGTCACAATATCGGTTTGTCCATACCTTCCCATGTTTTCCATGATCTGAAATGGGATAAACAGAATGTTTAAACTAATGCGCACCTCGCATCCTCAAAGCGTGCTTGCACAACTCTGAAAAAGCCAACAAGAATAAAGTATGAAGCAGCTGATAAACTTCGCAGAATTTTCAGTCAAGGTAATTGTATCAGTAAAACAATTAAAAACTGTGGATTGATTTTCTGTCGAGATATGTTTAATAAAGCTGGTGTCCAAGAAAGGTAGTATTTTGATGAAACAGGTGGAATTCCACTTAATTAGAAAATGTATTTCATGTAATTGAGACTGTAGCTGCGCACACACCAGCGGGATTTCTTCTGATCTTAAAAATCCTCATTAGCAGTAATGCACGTGCCTCCGGTACACGTGACGGTCAGTCTCCAGGTGCTTCCCATGGGGAAACTTCCTGCGCAGCGCATAGGTGTTGTCTCTGATACAGTCACGCTCGACTGTTACCAAGACATGCTTCCAACCCAGTAACTGTGGCTAATGAGTGAACTTTAAGGCGAAGATCTTCATAACTTTTATTAAACGATGCATCGGGTAAATTTCTGACTGCAATCTTCATGGTAGCGATCTAGTGCTGCAGAAGACATGCCAAAAATTGATTTGTTCAATTAATTTGTGTGCTCCCGCTTGCGGGTGTATCGTGGGAATTGTCCGAGAAAGTGTCAGGGGGGAAAAGCGTGACAACGTGGAAATTACCTTGCTGTTTTCTGGAATCTTCAGAATGTAAATAGGTGTACTGAATGGTTTTAATGTTAGATACCATTTTGTAACGTGTGCACTGGACGGCGTATGTTTTCGACCTCAAATGAAACCGCTTGGCATCGCACAACATGGATAATAATGAGGTTATAGCATGTGAATAAACAAGAGTTTAAGCCAACTCCAAGTTGGAGTCAAGTTTGGGCAGAGGACAAGACCAAGGAGGCACAACAACAGTTCAAAGGGGAGATCCAAGAGCAAAAAGGAGTAAAACAGCTAAATGGTTGAGATTCAGAAAAACACGACAGTCAGAGGAGGGGGGGGGAGACAGGCGGGGTAACACACGGGTACAGAATGTTGTCTTTGAAACAGGAAAATACTGAGACAAACTGACAACGGAGACAGAGAAACAAAGAGTTTAAATACAAAACTAAAGAGGTTAAATCAGGAACAGGTGAGAGAACAACCAAACGAAAAGGGGCAGGTAATCAGGTAATTAACAATGAAACGATCAAGCGGGGAAAGGAGGGCGGAGCAAACACACGAGGAAAACGTAAACACAAGCACATGGCACGGAGACGGAGGAAGCGCAAAAGGAAAACAACAAAAACTGGGTAAGAGGCCGGAGTACTGTCAGTATTCTTTCACCATTAGATAAGGGTAATCACATTTCATGTTACTGATTGAGTGTCTGGTGTTGGGCTAATCTGGCATTAAAGCCTGTTCCAGATGTTGTCTGGTTTGCCTGACTGAGTGCAGTTAACTGCGGTGTTTTTCTTTTACTCAAGCCATCAGTTGTCAGTTATTTTTGTCATAAAACTTGATAAAAAACTGATCCTTGGATCCATTTTAAAATCCGCACAAATGTGTTCCACCTGATTTTATTCGTTTCTCCTCTGAAATGAAACATATTCCATCTGGGCTCGAACTAATTTTCAATAGAAAGAAACTAATGCAATTAGGTGTACCCGATTAACATGAAAGTTTGATACAAAATGAAAGCTGTTTTCAGTGGTGTGGACCATTGATTGGAACGTATGAGATTAATTTGTTCAGAGTAATTTAGCATAACCATCAAAAGTAAAAAAAAAAAAAAAAAAAAGACATGTGGCTGTAACCATGACAATTACAATTCGTCTCTGACCCCCGACCCCCATCAAAGTCATATTAATAAAAAAAAAGTGTGTTGTATTTCACATCTTACATCAGATATAAGAGGCATGAAGTAATCAGTGCTGTGCAGTGTAAATGTAAATGTGTCCTGTAGTCTGGATCAGTTAATTGATTATATGTTATTGTATATTGCTGTTATTGCTGTAATATTTTAAATGTAATGTCATGTAACTGTTTTAATGTTCTTTGCTGTCCTCTTGGCCAGGTCACCCTTGTAAAAGAGACTTTATTTCCCAGCTGTTTTTTTTTTTCCTGGTTAAATAAAGGTTAAATAAAAATCTAATAACAAACTGAGTCTAATGATTATTAATACAAACGTAACCATTGGCCGGATTGCGGAGTGAAGGGCTGCAATAGGCACGGGTGACACTCGAGGTGAGCCATTTTAAACCTCACTGGGTTCCTGATCCTCTGGCTTAATGCGTGTGGAAGAACACATTTCATGGGCTGTGATCACAGGAGAAGACAGGTGCCACGTGGGGGGATTACCTGTCTTACCGTCAGCCAGAGACGTGCCTTAGCATGCATCCACAGGTTGTTTAGGCTCCCCGGGTAGCCTGGCCTGTGGTGGTGTAAAATAAGGCTCAGGAATCTGTCCTTGTAACTCAGAGGTTGCAGGTTTGATTCCCAGCCAAAGTGCTGTCGTTGTACCCCTAAGCAATTTACCTCACCTGAATTGCTTCAGTAAACAGTCCAGCTGTATAAATGGACGGTGTGCAATATGTAAAGCTAACAGTCACTTTGTTTAGGAACATTGCTTAATGTACCTTGCGTATTCATGTCACTGTTTTCAGATCAGTGGTTTGTGTTTTATTTTTCCAGATTGCATGCTACACAAATTGGCATACACACACTTTTACGTTTAATTTTTTTATCCATCCTTAATTTAACCAGGGAAAGCTACATCAACTGAGAATTTGGTTACCACCTGGTGGAATCCATGTGGGTAAATATTGCAAGAGACTGCACAGCCAGTCAAATACAGAGGCTATTTAGGTGGCCAGATGTAGACCGCCAGTTGTTTTGATCAGGACACTGGGGTTAACACACCTACTCTTTCAGTAACACCATGGGATCTTTACTGACCATTCTGAGCCCAGACCTCATTCAAAGGAGAGCACCTGCATCACTCTGCTGGGGTATTGGTGTCCCCTTTTAGTGCAGGAGGAAGAGTGCCCCCTACTGGCCCACCAACACCTCTGCCAGCAGCAACATAATTTCTCCATAGGTCTCCCATCCACTTAGAAACCCAGCCTATGCCTACTTAGCTTACACACACACCCTGGGGTGTGTGTGTAAGCGTGACACTTGAAACTGTAGTTTTGGTGAATTACCTGAAGACCCATGAAATTAGGATATTATAGAGGTAGGGAGTTGGAGATTTCAGAATTACATACCGGGAGCTAAGAATCTCATGAGCATAAAGAGTTTAAAATGCATAGTAAGGGGATAATTTATAGACAGACATCTGTCTGACGCACACATTAATATGATATGTGGTATTATTTTTGTCTTGATTTTTAATTTTTTTATATTATTTTTTGTGGGAACAGGTTTTTGTCTCATTGTTTCTCTGTTGCAGTCCACACCACGTGCTCTGTTTGGGACGTATATCTCGTACTGCCCAGCAGAACCAAAGAGCCACTGCACTGGTTTTTGAGGTGTAGAAAATGGAATGAAACACGGCAGATGAAATGTTGGGCTCCTGTTTTTGTCTCAGAGTCCTTGAGATGCCTCTGCTCACAGACAGGCAGTGTTTGAATAAAGGCAAATCGATATGTGACTTGCACAACACGAGCCTGGTTACAGTTTGTGACGTACAGATGTTAGCTAACGCATCTTTTTCTTCACAACCTTACTGTTTCCACAGAAAGCTGTTCAAGCACATGTCTTTTCAAATGTCATTGTGGAAGAGACAGAATCAGAATGTGGGATAGACAGACTCAGATGTGGGATAGACAGAATCAGAACGTGGGATAGACAGAATCAGAATTTGGATAGACAGAATCAGAATATGCGATTGGCAGAATCAGAATGTGGGATAGACAGAATCTGAATGTGGGATAGACAGAATCAAAATCTGGATAGACAGAATCAGAATGTGGGATAGATAGAATCAGAATGTGCGATTGGCAGAATCAGAATGTGGGATAGACAGAATCAGAATCTGGATAGACAGAATCAGAATGTGGGATAGATAGAATCAGAATGTGCGATTGGCAGAATCAGAATCTTGATTCCTTTCCAGCCCTGGCTAAGCTGTTCACAGCATCTGCCGTATTTCATGTTACATATTTCATGTTATATTTGATCTTGTTGTACACGGCTAGGCTAAATGAACTGGGAACACAATACATTTGGCCTGACATGCAGAGTGCTTTAACACACATTAAAATACAATGAATGACTGTCTCTGCCACTTTGACATTTAGGCCTACAGCTGTCAAAACGTGATCAGCATGAAACGTTTGTAAACTGTTCTAACTTCTGTAAACTTGTGCAAACTAATGGCCGCCTTGGGCTTGCAGGCCCCTGACCAGGGATGGAATGTCAGGTGTAATGTCAGTGACAGCCAGTCTAAAATCCTGGTGGACATTCGGTATGTTGCGGGATTTTGTTGTTATAGTCACAAGAGCACTGAAAGCTGCTTCAGAGAGGGAAGCATTGCTAAATGGAAGAATCCTCCATGTGGTTGTGGTGGGCGCTGGTCGCCCTCAAAGAAAAAAAAATATAGTAATTAAAAAAAATAAATAAATAAAATAATAATAATAATTCAAAGCAGATATCTATTTTCACATTTTATTTCATAATGAAAAGGTCCAAGCATGTGTAAGGAATAAAACAGAGAAAAGAGGATCCTAATCTTGCCTGGGGCACCAAATGGCTAGAGCTGCCCTGGACGCACGAACAGACGCTTTTTTTCCTTCTATGTTTCTCAGACATGTCTACTTTGATATTTCACCCATGGACTACGATGTTTTGACACACCAGGATCCTGTGAGAGCTGGCTAGCTGTCGTGAGAAGATCAATAATTGTATGATGCGTGGATAGGCCTATCTTTGCTTTGCAAGCGCTAGTTGCGGGGACTACATCTGAAGCTAGAATGATGTGGGTAAATTGAACAAATGCAGCTTTTCAAACAGACACACTTAAGGATTTCTATAATTGTCCAGTGAATGAATTATTTCTGATTAGTGGAACATGTTTTATGGATATACATTTGACAGCCTCAAAACATGTGAGGCGCTGCGCCTCCCTGCAATCTCGCGGACCCCAAGGTTGAGAACCAGTGCCCTCACAGATATATGTTTTTTTAAGGTTACTGCCGGTCCTTCGTTTTGCGCGTGGAATTGCATGGAGTGGGCTTACACGCAGAGCCTTTGAAGTTCTCCATTTCTTCATAAAGAGTTTGATTTTTCCACCGTAGGCCAAAGGATGGATGGAAAACTGAAACGCGATGAATGTTCAGTAATAACACGCCCCGCCAGGAAGAAGATTATGAGGAATAATTTATTACCCCCCCCCGCCCCCCCCACAAGCACACGCACACACACACACATGCACACACAACACACACACACACACAGGCACACCCAATCCAAGTGCTAATATCAGTTCTGTTTTTTGTTTTCTACCATGAGAAAGACACACACACGCAGGCACACACACGGGCGCACACACACATACGAACACACACACACACCCACGCACACACATGCACACACATGTTCATACACTCACACACATCCACAAACACAAACGCACGCACCCATGCACACACATGCACATATGCACTCACACACACATACGCACACACACACATATGAACACACTCATGCACACACACACACCCAAACGCATGCATACACACACACACACACACACATACACACACAGATATGCACACACATGCACACACATACACACACACGCATACACATGCACACACGCACACACAGACCAAAATACAGCACACACACACACGCACACACACATACACATGCACACACGCACACAGACCAAAATATAGCATGCACACACACGCACACACACACACACACGCACACACTCACACACACACACACACACATACACACACACATGCACACACGCACACAAACACACACACACACAGACATTCTGCCTCCTCACCTCCACCTATACTGAGAGAATTTGCTGAACAGCTTTGTAAAGGAGAGGGGAAAATAACAGTCCTCTCCATTCATTTTATCCCAAGGAATTTTATGCTTTTTTTAAGTTTCTGACGACCAGTGGGTGAAGAGGCAGAGAGAGGGAGTATTAGGAATATTCTACCAATTTTCGTGAATTACAGGCTGGCACTGCTGAGTACAAGCCTCAGGCATAAGTTAATATTTCATTTTTCATATTTACAGGAGCTGTTCATTATTGACTTATTGTCATAAAGGGAAATCTCAACATGATACTGAAACTGAAACAAAGAACGGCGGGGTGGGGGGGGGGGGGGGGGGGGGTTGGCGGTCGACTGATAGGGGAATTCTAGTCTTCAGTGGCTTTGATCGATGAAACAACGCTTATTATTTCAACTGCACACTCATCTCCACAAGCTTCAGACTTCCATGTCAAAAACAAATTCTCCATTAAAACCATGTAATCTTTCATATTAACCAAACTCTGCCTTCACACATCATACAAAAGCCATCAATTACACATACAGTACAAAATGGTCATTACACACCAGTGAGATAAATTCAAAACACTTCTGTAAAATCTGTTTCTGTAATGAATAATGGTGCTTGTGTTTTTTCCTCCCAGAGAAAAAATCTTAAAAATGATGAACACAATCTGAAGAAAGTAAATATTTATATAATTTCAAAAATTTCAATCCCTTAATGTAATGTTCAACACTAAACTTTTGAGTTGTAAGTTGCTCTGGATAGGAGTGTCTGCAAAATTCCTATAATGTAATGTACACTGAAACTGAGTGACAAAGTAAATTTTCCGTAAAATGTGCTACTAATAAAGAACATAAAATACAATAAGATAATGCCCACGTCTATAAATATAAACTAATGAAAATAAACTGTTTGTATGTATAGAAATCACACATTTATTCTGCCTCAGCATCCTGTCTCTGGTCAGAGATCCTCATCAACATCACAGGCGATGTTATCCTTAGCCAGGCAGCGGGGGGGAAGAACTCTTGTATGCCTCATCCAGCCCTGGAGAGCCTCCACCATAGCTTGGAGGAGGTGAACATGGATGTACGGATCGCGGTTATAGACCTTCTACCTAATGCCAAAAAAACTTCTCTATGGGGTTTAGGAAGGGAGAATATGCAGGGAGAAAGATATTGTGAAACCTGTGCTGTCACTGAACCAGTCACAAACCAGAGCAGCCCGGTGGAAACTGACTGTCCCAAATGACAACATGGAGCAGCTGCTCTGGTTGTGCTGGCTCCCTGCGGTCTGGTCAATACACATGATCTCACAGACCACAGAAGGCCCGGATTATAGAGGCTACTGGGAAGTGGCTCAGATTCACTCATTGACATCCCATGAGCAAAGACATGGTCATCTAGAGTTGCATGGATCTCATCAGCTACATCCTCAGTCAAAGGCATTGATTTCATTGGCCATTAGCTCTCATTAAGATGGCACGCTCAAAGCTGGACTGGTAGATCTCACCCAGGATGCGGTCTCATTGGCTGGGGGCGGCCCATCTGCGGTGGTCTCTGAGCATGTGTTGGCCGGGCCTTCTCAGCTGTTTGTCTGAGCCCCACAGCAAGTGGATCATGTTCCATTACCTCGATTTACTTTCAAAGTAAACTCCGCAGGGGGTGGCAGACCTACCCCATCCAATTTAATTAAAATTAATTCAGATTAATTGAGGCAACACGGAAAACGTGGTGAAGTTCACATACACGTTCCTCCTCATCGAACTCTCTCTGTCCTCTCTCTCTCTCTCGCTTGTCCTTTCTTTGTCCTACTTCCTTAAATATGTGAGCCCTGGCATCACGATCTGTGCATGTGACTGCCGGGCTGATGGAATTGTTGGTGATGTAGACAGCTTTGTTTACACATTTCATCCCTGTCCTCTTTTTTCTCTGTAGTCCAATTATCACAAACACAGAAATACTAGAGTCCAAGGAAGGTTTTGCAAAATTGCTATTTTAATTCACAAATTGCTGTGAAAATAACCAAAACAATTATGGTTAACAGCAGAAAGGGGGCATGGCAAAAAAAGCATTATTTGCTATACTTGGAAAGGTTTTTTTTTTTTGTTGTCAATTTCAAAAGAGCAAAGAAAATGCCACAAACATCAATATAACATGTTCAGTGCATTTTGCCTCTCATATTCTTCCACTTCTTTATTAACACATTCAATTACATATCCTTAAATCAAACACATTGACAACGGTGACTCTTCACTCACATGCAGAAAACATGACAGATTATTTGACTAGATGAAGTTCGGCCAATCCACCACACAAAGGACACGAGGCACATAGTTTTGCTCAGGTATCACAGGTGGTAAAAACACACGTGACACAGCAGTGATTGTTAAAAGCTCTTCCTTTGATCTCAGTCAGGTCACGTGCGTAACACACACACACACACACACAGTACTGTGCCACAGCCCCTCTGATGTGCTGAAACTGCAGATCAATGAACGGTTCTCCAGCTCGGTCCTGGGGGGCCGCCGTGTGTGCTCCCTTTTCTCTCCATTTCAATTTTGAGCCCCCTCTTTTGTAACGAGCATGTTAATTGTTGTTAATTAGACATCTTCTTAATGTCATATGGAGATTTTAATGTCATATGGAATTTACCCATTTAAGCCATATGATGCCAGAAACAGGCCCCTGTTTCACGTCCCAGAACTTCTAATTAGTCAGATAAAATAATTCTTTTGTGCTCTGGTCCATAATGCGATAAGGCTGATCCTTCAGAATTTGCCATTATAAGGACATCCCATTTTTAATTGGTTAATTATTGACTGATAGGTGAAGCAGTGGAGTATAGTGAGAGGGAGACACCTCACCATCAAAACTAAACCACTGTAAATTGAAAATCAAAAGCAAATTACAATGAGTCAAACCTGCACTGTGTTAAAATAAAGTACCGTGAGGAAAAACACTGTAAAACAGAACTACATGGGGTCAGAAACTTTAAACAAACATTTATCTCGAGAGTGGCTGTGACAAAAACTGTCATACGTTGGGTACCCCAGGATTGAGTCTGAGGACTACTATTTTAGATGACTCCCATATCTTAACGTTGAAAATCACATTGTTGTTGGTAATTCACTGCCACTATTAAAAGGTCTGTATTTAGTATTCACTGTCAGTCAACAGACAGTTTACCTGCATGACTAACATGTCAAATTCATGAATATTCATGAACATTGTGTTTTCTGGACTGCCCTCCATGGACAGGTAAATGCCCCATAAGATATGCAAAATGAATCACATTAAAGCAAAACCCCTTTTTATTGCAATAGGTTTGTCTCTGATCCACAATTTTTTTTTCTTATTTTTTAAAAAAAATATTTTGATTCAATATGATCAATATTTAATATATATACATATATACAAAATATATAAAATATATATACGTGTGTGTGTGTATATGTGAGTGCATATGTGCATGTGTGTGCATGGGTGCGTGCGTATGTGTTTGTTTGTGTGTGAGTGTATATACATGTGTGTGCATGTGTGTGCAAGTGTGTGTGTGTGTGTGTGTGTGTGCGTGTTTTCGTGTACGCCTGCGTGCGTGTTGGGGGGGGGGGGGGGGGGTGGTCAATCGAAAATTCTGTCCAGAATCACACATGTGGGATGGACTCAGACCTAAGAAAAACGTTTTGTGTGACAGTTAGGAGCTGTGTAAGAATCATTGAGCGCCCTCTATGGTACACACAGTGAAACTGCAGCAGAAACTGCTGTATCCCGGGGGAGAACACTGGCTGATCAGATCTATTGAGCTGCACCAAAGCAGGACAGACATTTCAGGGTCAGCTTTCCGGGCCCCAATGCACGCATGTCGGATGTAAAATCCCAGTCAGACAAAACTGCTTCATTTATGTTTTAGGAACAGGGAAGACTTTCATATTCAGAATGACTTACACAGCCTAATATTTTGCACACTTCTCGTCTATACAGATCTCACCCTTCCCATTTAACCTCTAGCCTCTACAGTGTAGCTTATGTTGGATTTTATGTTCTGTTTTAGGCATGTGAGCTACAAGCCCAGCTCCCAGACCATTACACTATACTGTAACCTCTGAGCTACAAGCCCAGCTCCCAGACCATTACACTACACTGTAACCTCTGAGCTACAAGCCCAGCTCCCTAACCATTACACTACACTGTAACCTCTGAGCTACAAGCCCAGCTCCCAAACCATTACACTACACTGTAACCTCTGAGCTACAAGCCCAGCTCCCTAACCATCACACTACACTGTAACCTCTGAGCTATAAGCTCAGCTCCCTAACCATTACACTACACTGTAACCTCTGAGCTACAAGCCCAGCTCCCTAACCATTACACTACACTGTAACCTCTGAGCTACAAGCCCAGCTCCCTAACCATTATACTATACTGTAACCTCTGAGCTACAAGCCCAGCTCCCTAACCATTATACTACACTGTAACCTCTGAGCTACAAGCCCAGCTCCCTAACCATTACACTACACTGTAACCTCTGAGCTACAAGCCCAGCTCCCTAACCATTACACTACACTGTAACCTCTGAGCTACAAGCCCAGCTCCCTAACCATTATACTACACTGTAACCTCTGAGCTACAAGCCCAGCTCCCTAACCATTATACTACACTGTAACCTCTGAGCTACAAGCCCAGCTCCCTAACCATTACACTACACTGTAACCTCTGAGCTACAAGCCCAGCTCCCTAACCATTACACTATACTGTAACCTCTGAGCTACAAGCCCAGCTCCCTGACCATTACACTACACTGTAACCTCTGAGCTACAAGCCCAGCTCCCTAACCATTATACTACACTGTAACCTATGAGCTACAAGCCCAGCTCCCTGACCATTACAGTATACTGTAACCTCTGAGCTACAAGCCCAGCTCTCTAACCATTATACTATACTGTAACCTCTGAGCTACAAGCCCAGCTGCCTATTACACTACACTGTAACCTCTGAGCTACAAGCCCAGCTCCCTAACCATTATACTACACTGTAACCTCTGAGCTACAAGCCCAGCTCCCTAACCATTACACTACACTGTAACCTCTGAGCTACAAGCCCAGCTCCCTAACCATTATACTACACTGTAACCTCTGAGCTACAAGCCCAGCTCCCTAACCATTACACTACACTGTAACCTCTGAGCTACAAGCCCAGCTCCCTAACCATTATACTACACTCCAGACAGCATGCATGTTCTCAGTTAGCGGAGGACACTAATAAACCTTCCAGTCACTGATGTCGTGCAGCGGATGGAATAAGCTACCAGCACCCTTCATTAACACTCATTATCATATGTGTGAACTCGAAACGCATAAGGCCTTATTCACAGGGGTATCCAATTGCTTTGATAGAGAAATATAAGTTTGAGAGGCGTTTGCTTGATCTTTGGATATCTGTGTCAACTTGCCTTTTTAAGCTCTTAAAAGAAGACTCTTTGGAGCTGTGGAATGGTTTGAGCTGTCGAGAAGAATGTGTCTTGAATGGTGTTGATTGAAAAGTGGAAGGCTTTGGGTACATTCAGTAAAAAGCACTTTGTCTCTTCTCAGCTGACAATTTTTGGTTGCCGGAACATCCCCAGAACATTAGGATAAATGTTCCTAGGACATAAATTTGTCCTGTTTCTTTGACAGACCTTAGTCAGAACTATGCTATTTAATTAAAACAGACTTCTCCGCCAAGCTAAAATCCTACATCACAAGCCTGTGCGCATGTATCATTAATATTTCTTCGGCTGAAATCAGGAGGAAGGTTTTGTGGGGTTGGTTAGGGTTAAGATTAGGGTTAGGGTATGTGACTACTTTCAGAAACATATGGACAGGTAACCTTGCTGTTTGCTGAGCTCACAAAAACCTGTTCATTCTTTGCTCATTAATAATCTGCCTGCACTCTTTATCAATTGCAGTAACCTCAATGTATTTGTCCTTTTTCATTTGATTCCTTCTGTGCTTCAGTTTTGAAGAGGGGGCATGGAGTTAAAGAGTAGCCCATCCTATGGACTGTGCCATATGGTCTCACTACAGAAAACAGTGATCTGCAGAGAGAAACACTGATAAAGATGCTAAAGGCGTGTAGAAGCAATTGGAACAAGAAGATTCTGACCTATTGTGTTTTTTGCTTTCTTATGCAATCTCTACTACGCATTGATCAGTGCACAAGAACACAACAAAAGTTCTTTCAGGTCTTTTCAGAAGCAGAGAAAAAGTACAGGAAGGTCACAGCCATCTTCCCCTTGAATGCAGTTTCCTGTGATGGTGGGAGCTATATGTAAGTCAAGGACAGATGCTTGTTCTCTTCTTGTAGTGTATTAGGAGTTGAAATTGAGTTTTGATGCTGAATAGGCATGACTACTGGAGATTGATGGATGACACACATGTACACACATGGATAGGGAAAACACACACACACACACACACACACACACACAAAACAAATTCAGGCAAGAATACACTTACGAGGCTTCTGGGTAGCTCACACTGTGAATACACTTTCTCTGTGATCAGGGGTTTGAGTCCTGGTTACATCATTACTGGATATGGCTAAAGGTCCACACTGGTGAGGCAACCGCTGGCCCATTCTCACTGCGGGGGGAAAATAGGGGGTAAGGCAGCTAAGTTCTCTCTGTCTCACCACCCTTAACAGCCACAACTGGTCAAGAGATCTGATCAAACACAACGGCGTACCTTGCAGTTACACCTGCTACACCTGCCTTTCTAACCTAGTCAGGTGTGATCATGAGTAACTCCTCAACCCGTGGCAAACGCATGAAGGTTTGTGCTTGAAAATTGAAATAATGAATAATTTCTCTGGCTTGTTGAAGAGTTCTGGCCAGAGGGCAGATGCATCTGAATAGCCCAATGCATTTATAACACGCAAATGGAAACGATCGTGCACCTCTTGGGCGAGCTGATTGATTGTCTTCATGGTAATATCATTCATGGTGTGAGTTCATAGCTAAAATGAATCAGTCCAAAGGGCACACTGAGTGCATTTCATTACATTA
The DNA here is from genome assembly GCA_019788955.1 of Albula glossodonta. NCBI lineage: Eukaryota > Metazoa > Chordata > Actinopteri > Albuliformes > Albulidae > Albula > Albula glossodonta. The sequence goes on from JAFBMS010002705.1 coordinate 18,852, forward strand.
AAATGACATTTTCACAAATGCTCCTGCCTGCAATTCAGTTTTACTTGAGATAGGGCTTCCAGATAATATGAAAATTACATATATGCAGAATGCAGAGTATATATAATCTATACATACATTAAATTGGAATTAATGCATAACTATTCTGAAGTATGATGCAATTTTACACATGGTTAAAACATGTTTCAAACTTTTCTAGGTGTGAGTTAGGTGGGTGGGTTAACCTACTGTGGTGTGACAAACCATAGCAAAATGCAACGGAAGAGTAATTACATTGGTAAAGTGATAAACACACACACGCACACACACGCACGCACGCACGCACGCACGCACACACGCACACACTCACACACACACACGCGCACGCGCACGCACACGCGCACGCACACACACACACACTCACACACACACACGCACGCGCACGCGCACGCACACACACACACACACACACACACACACACACACACACACATACACACACACACACACACACACACACCTCCCCTCACATTTGGACTTGCAGGGGAGATAAGCAGGCCTTTGCAGCCCAGCAGTAACGAAAGCGATGTGGCGGATTCTGCTCGCGAATTTGCTCTGGCAATTTGTAGCGTGCAAGAACCACATCAAACCCTACAACAAAGGGCGGCTCCGGCCAAAACTTCCCGTCTTCGCTCTCTATGGAAGCTTCTGGAATCTGTAGTATCACACCAGGAAAAAAATGTTCTCTGTCTTTTCCACCTCTGTATAACTGGCAATTTTTTCTGGCACGTTTGCTCTGACTCTTTTGCAGGATTTTGATCTGCAGTCCTGCAATCCAAAGGGCCTGGCAGCTGATGAAGGAACTGAGTCTCCTTTTATTTTTGTTTTTTTTTTTTAAAACAAAATATGCAAATACACCACAGACATGGCAACACATATTGGGTCTTGAGTACAGTAAGTATGTGCTGAAAATGCCCTGGAGTTCTATTCTCTATAGTCCTGTGATAAAGTGTGCCCTCAGCTCTCATCCTTGGATAAAACCTTTCCATATTCAGTCAGAGATGCCTGAGGTCTTTGTACAAGCTCTGTGTCACGCTCGTCTCACTCTTTGGCAGATATAGTTTTTTCTTCAGGAGGAAAAAAAAATGGGCATCTGCTGTAGCAAACAGAGGCCCCAAGGACTCTCGGAAGCAGTTTCTACTAAAACCATCCCCTTTGTGCAAGAGCACAGATGGGCTTTCAGCCTCCATCCAGGGAAAGCAATCAACAAGTGGTACTCTGTGACCTTGAGCTTTATCCCATGACCTTGGTGCCAGGGAGACTGCTGAAAACAGTGGAAGGGTCTAAGACAGTCCTACTGTATCAGTGTGGTGTTAACTTGAAGCTTTTTACTTTCCACTAAAACACTCTTACATATGGCTGTCGTTGAACTGTAATTTTCGTTAAACATAATGAAATGACACGCTTCAAATTCATTCTGCACTTTGTTGTGTACAGATCAGTTAATTTAAATAGTAAAAAATCAGCCATAGGGATAACACTGAAATCATGCTTCTGCTCACAGAAATCCATAACGCATTTTGAAACAACCCATTACAAAAGATAACTATAGGAAAAAGGGAGGCGTGGATTCTTTCTCACACCTTTTTTTTCTGCTCTTTCTCCACAGGCAAAACCAGATCGGCTGCAGGCCGGGCTGTGTAAAGCCGCTCTTTCACATTGTGATGAAGAGACCGTGGCCATTGGTGACTGTTCATTTCATGGCGGTCATTGTTCCTTATATTCTTTGTTCATATATATATATATATATTTTTTTTTTTTACAGGGGAACTCAGCTGATACAGTAATGTTGCACCAAAGGACAACAAACAAGAGGGAGAGTGTGACAACAACAAAGGAACAAAATAATAAAGAAAAGAATGTTTAAAGTGGTCCTAACAAAAAGATAATGTGATGTTTATGTTTGAAAATTACACAGTTGCTCTCAGTTTTTTTTTTTTTTTGAGTGGGGCGGGAGAGAGGTGTGAAGACCAGCAGTCATTGTGTTTCAGCTCAGAGGTTTTCATTTTCTTGACAAAAAGTGTCTTGAAACTTGTTGTTTAGTACAGAAGGGTTCAGTCAGTTCACTGGTGTAGGACAGGGGTTCACAAACTGACCTCTCCAGGTACTCCTCCTTTAGTGCTGGATTACTTTCAACCACCCCCTACATTAGTGCAAGCTGTCCATTCTTCCTAACTTGACATCTGTTAATGTAAGTTGAGAAATCAGATAATTTCAAATTCCTTCAAAAATAACTATCCTGTGAACTAATTACAGGTGTGAATGTGGAGTCCCCTTTCAGCCATACAGCCCCCTGGAAGACTTGGAGGGAAACACACAGCCTTTGAAAGAACCAATCAGAGATGCTCCTAGCTTTCCTGTGACTTTCAGCAGAGCCAATCAGAGATTCTCTAAGCTTCCCTGTGACTTTTAGAGTCCACTCAAGCGCTGAACTGGCCAGTTTCAAATGACATTTTTTCTCTCCTCTGTCACAAACAAGGTGAAACAGCAAGTTAGCTGCCACTGAAGTGACAGAAGCATGATCAAGTACAGGGTAACAGGAGTGATGGCGTAGGAGTAGAGCTGTCAGACCTCCCTGCTTTGTCCGTAGGACTGGGAAGCATTCAGCACCATGGACAGCAGCTGCCTCACCCAGGGGTGTGTTCGACTGACGCTGATTGCCAGTCGACCAGGAGTAGATTATTTGTATTTATTTAACCTTTATTTAACCAGGAAAAGTCCCACTGAGATTAAAAAATCTCTTTTTCAAGGGAGACCTGGCCAAGACAGGCATCAGCATAAATAAAAAAAAATACACAGTTACAGACAGACACAAAAGGAGTGAAACACAAAAGGACACAAAATTAAAGAAACTAAAAATCAAGCACAGGGTGCTGTCATTTCAAAAGAGAAATTTAAAGGAGTCAGTTTCATAACCAGGTAAAATGAAAAATATTGACATCTTAGGGAATCTGCCTGTAATTCTTTCATTTTGGATTTAAAAGGATTTAACAAAATTAATTCACTGAGTTTCAAGTCTTTTTGCAATGTATTCCATGTTGAAGGTGCAGAATACACAAAAGCCCTTTTTCCAGTTTCCATGCGGACATTTGGGACAGAAAATATAAAGTCCTGAGAATGCAAAGAGTATTGTCCGACAATATTTATGTTTGTGTTTGGGTGTATGTGTCTACCCATGGATATATTTATGTATGTGTTTGGGTGTATGTGTCTACCCATGGATATATTTATGTTTGTGTTTGGGTGTATGTGTCTACCCATGGATATATTTATGTATGTGTTTGGGTGTATGTGTCTACCCATGGATATATTTATGTTTGTGTTTGGGTGTATGTGTCTACCCATGGATATATTTATGTATGTGTTTGGGTGTATGTGTCTACCCATGGATATATTTATGTTTGTGTTTAGGTGTATGTGTCTACCCATGGATAAATTTATGTATGTGTTTGGGTGTATGTGTCTACCCATGGATATATTTATGTATGTGTTTGGGTGTATGTGTCTACCCATGGATATATTTATGTATGTGCGCATGTGTTTATCTGTGTTTATATGTTTGTGGGTTTTACCTGTGTTTGTATGCATGTGTTCATGTGTATTTATGTATGTGTTAATGTATGTGTTCGGAGGTGTGTGTATGTCTGCTTACTCATGCATCTTCATGCATGCATTAGCTACCTGGCTTGTGAATCGGGGCTGACACCAGAACATCCCAGCACTGCATGGGGCCCGAGGAATCAGCTGGAAACCTTAGTCCGACCGAGCTCTGACCTCAGTGCCCCCCGCTGTACCCCCCTACATCTCACTCACGCCCCCCTGCCAAGGGAAACCTCCTCGTACCCCCATATAGACGCACGTTCACCACAGGGTCTCTCCTCTCCCCGCCAAGGGAAAACTTCCTTGTTCCTCCATATGCACGCCTGTTCACCGCGGGGTCTCTCATCCCCCTTTCACACGTACCCTCCCCCCTGCAGCCTCCCTCTGGCAGTCCCACCCTTTATCCTTTTTATCTTCTCCGTTACGGAGGAGAGAGGCCAGATTACTGTCAAGCACCCCCCCACAGCCCCCACCCACACAAATACACACACACGCACACACATACACATACACGCACACACACACACACACACAACACAAACACACACACACACACACATACACACACACGCACACACATACACCACATACACACACACGCACACACACCACATAACACACACACATACACACAAACGACCACACCACAACAATCACCACACACCACACACACACGCACACACAAAACCACATACACACACACGCACAACATACACACAACACACACACGCAAACACACACACACACACACACACAAACAACACACCATGCACACACACAACACCACATACACACACATGCACACACATACACACATGTACACACACACACGCACACACTGAGCTCTGAATGCAGACTCAGGAGCGTATAGGGGAGAGGGAGGGGAAACATTAGGACTTGTGTGCAGAGAGATAGAAGAGGGATGTTTTTTGTAAACAAAAAAGAGGATAAATGGCAGGGCCAGGAGCTGAGGAGAACAGAGGACATGATTCAATCAAAACCATCTTGTCTCTTAATGGCAGATGCAATTTGATCAAAAATGATTTTACATTTCAGCATTATTTTGTCTGAGTATGCTGTGATTTGTTGGAGACAAGAAGAATATTCCTTGAAATTCATTCTTGCAATTCTAAATTACAATAGCACACATCATTAAAGACATGAAAATGACAACAACAGAAACAGTAATTCCAGGCACACAGTTATGAGTTATGAAACTGACAAATAATGCCACTATGGATCTGTGCATTTTTAAAATCATTGTTATGTCACAATTGATGATGTCACAGAGTCTGACCCTCTCCACCAAACAAAGAGCCTCCATCCTAAGTTGTTGTGTCATGTGACACTGAGCAAATGCACCTGCACGGTGCAAAGGACTTAGCAAGTGTGTGAGCGATCACAGGCCCGGCATGACTAAAAAGAGTGAGGTTTTGATGTGCTATTTGATCCTGCTCGTCAAGCAGACGATTTGTATGGCTCCATGACTCTTTCATGCTCGTTTTTTTTTTACTTTTAAGAGCACCGTCTGTGCATCAAGCTACTCCATGTTTCAAGTAAAAAAAAAACAAAAAAAAAACAGTGAAGCATAAGCGTTTAAACTACCCTGTACTGCAATTATTGTTGGGAGTCATCTGCTGGGTGCAGGAGGCCGTGGAAATGAGCAGCTGTAAATTGATTTACATTCTTTACTGAAATTGTGAGAAATTGAATTCTGTAATGAATGGTTGCAGGGCTGTCTTCCTCCTATTGCTGATGGGTGGGTCTTTGTGCTGTAATTGAGAAGGAGCTCAGTCACACATGATGGCCTTACTTGTGTAATGAGGGCCAGTTTGCTGTGACTGACTGCATACTTGTCTTTTATTTAGCTGGGGCTAAGCTGAGAATCTCCCTTAATCTGTGCGCGGTGTGTGTGTTTGTGTGTGTGTGTGAGTGAGTGTCTGTGTGTGTATGTGTGTGAGAGAGAATGTTAATTTATTCTTTATTTATCATGTACTTAACCTGGTAGTTTAAGTGTTTATCTATTTAAAGAACTAAAGAAAAGTGGAAAAAGATTCAAATTATTAAAAATAACAGCTGTAACTAAAGAAAAACATCCATATAATGTGGTCCATGTAAAATAATAATATCATAATATATACTAAATATCATATAAACATTTGTGCTGTGAACTTTGGTCACTGTACATGAAATAGCAGGGCTGCTCAACCAGTTCATTCTTACTATATTAGTGCAGCTGGTATCACTTTGGTAGTGATCACCATGGTGACCACTTTCATTTTTGAACTCTTTTTTTTTTGTTACTAATTATGCTGCATTATCATAATTCAGCATTTGTTCTTATATTGATTTATTATTTTTTGCAGTTTTACTGATGTAACTGAGGATTTACTGCATATGTTTTGTTTTTTCTATTGAAAATCATCTTATTTGAAGCATTTTTGATGAAATCTTATGTAAAAGTGGTTATTATTTATACGTTTTAACATGCGCAGTGTTACTGTTCTTTTTTCCATGGAGTTTTGGGCTTCTGTGAAAACTGTTGATGAATGCTTTATAAAGCTGTAACATAATGCTCAGAATGACTTATAATTGTCTTGAGATCTATGAAAGTTGGTGCTCCATATTTTTGTCCCCTCACTGGGTGCTCAAAGGAAATATTAATCACTGGGAAAAGAACAGAATAAGCACAGAATGTGTCTTTTGCACAAGAAAACTGCCTCCGGAAAAAATACAGTGGCCCTGGTTTCCAAGTTATTGATCATTATGAATCATACACCAAAACCAAAAAGAGACAGCTTTGAATTTTATGAAGATTACACAGGCATTTGCCGGGGGCACGATCAGTGGTCAAAAATGTCTGCCCCCAAAGAAGGGAGCTGTGAGGAACGGAATCACGATGGATGCACACAGCAGGTAATCTGTTTAGATTGCTCTCCAGCAGCAAAACCCAGTGCTACATTTGGTCAGCCATGTACGGCACAGTTTCTGTACATGCAAAA
>JAFBMS010002706.1:0-25481 GCA_019788955.1 Albula glossodonta
TCCCTCTCTCTATTCCCCCCTTCTCCACTCTGTGTTTCCTCATGCTTTCTTTCTACCTTTACCTCTTTCTCTCTCATCTCTCTTTTTACATTCTTGCTCCTCTATCTCTCTGTCTCTCTTTTTCTGTCTCCTTTGTTTTCGCTCATCTCTCTCCCCTCCTTTTTCTGTTACTTTCCAACTTTCTCTCTTTGAAATGTAGTTTTGCAAAAGCTAAAGCGACACATACAGGTGTCTGCGCACACCTGAAAGCGATGGAAGGGGAACTTGAGTTTACCTTTGTGACTTCCTCTCTATCGCTCCATATTGTTTTCTGTAGTGATACCTGAGAAGAGTTTTTCAGTTAAAGTGAGGTGTGGTTCCTTAGTATTTTATTGTCATTTTGTTGATATGTTTTATTAATATTCAGATTTTGCAGCATGTACTCCTTTTGACAGCTGGTAAATAAATAGCTTTTAGATGTCTTTCTCTTTCACCCTTTTTATCTCTCTCTTCTAGTTGTTTGATAAGGTCAAATACTTTATGTATATATTATTTTTTTTAATTTTTCACAGGGACGACATTGGGAAAGCTATTTAGCAGCCTCAACAGCCTCCCCCACCCCTGCCCTTTGGATAAAGCCCTGTGTTACCTGTTTTACAGGTTCTCTGCATCTTTATTTTATTGATTTTTATGAGTTTTTCCTGCTTTTTTGTCTTTTTTTAAATGAATTTAAACAGGGGAATCGGCAATGAGCAGCAGTACCAGTTCAGAGCCGGCAGAGTTCAGTGAAAGGTTTTAAGGTTTTCTCTTGGCAAGACCAGACCGCTGGGGGAGGGGGGTGTTATGGGGTTTGGGAGGGGGGGGATGGTAGTGAATTCGTGGCACATCTGTGAGTCGTCCTGCCCAGCTCGTTGCCGTGTCACAGGCTCTCCTCTCTTTACGGTCCCACAGTTAATATTTTATTAGCCTCGTAAAGAGAGCGACTCAAAAGGCTTGTCTTCAATTTTAAAACAAACACTGGTAATGATGGATCATTTATCAACCTCTGCGGTGTGAATATCGATCAGCCTCGCCACAGATCCTCTGCCAGGGTTCTGAGAACTCAACGCGTCTCTCTGCTCACAAAGTCCTCCACCAACAAGACTGCTTTTACAAAACCCGAAGAGGACTTTTTATTGATCACATCTCAGGCATTTAGCTGAATTGGTTTCAGTTTTTGCACACTGTTCATTTATACAGCTGGATATTTTTGCTGAAGCAATGCAGGTGAAGTCCCTTCCTCAAGGGTTCACCGGCTGTACCCAACCTGTGATTTAAACCTGCAACCTCCACGTAACAAGCACAGCTGCCCAATCATTATAGTGCAGCAACCCGAGCTGAGTCCAGCATGATCTCAGAACAGAGCAGCGTTGTTTTAAAACATCTTAAGTCTCCATGAGTAGACACATCAAACCATGAGCCCAGAGTTTAAAGATAGATCTGCTGAAACAACTCAGAATCTGTTGTTATGGAAACAGTTGTTTAAATTTAAAAAATTTTAAGATAAACATTTCAAAGAGATTTTTTGATAACTCGTCAGTTTCTTCTTGTCTGGAAAAAGTTTTTATCTGAACAGAACTGTTCAACGTATGAATTTTTTAGTCCAGTTAGACATTAGAAACAAAGATTTGGCTTGACTGACACATTATGAATAGTTATGGAAACAGCTGAATGGTTAATTGTTGTTTTGACATGTAACTAAAATGCTTGCATACAGTCTTATTTAACATTACATAGATCTCTAAAAGTAAATATGCATTCCTTCCGTTTTTATGTCACTGACTCCAAATACGCAGCCTGGTGTTTGCCAGGTCACCTGGGCACTGTTCAGCTTGACAGTTCTTTTTTAAACATTCAAAAATGAAACTGCCATGTTTGGAAGGCTGGGATGTAAGAGGGTAAAGTGCAGATTCTTTAGACCTGTTTTACACACACAGCATGCACACAGCTGACAAATCAGATTTCTGTACCGGCACATGTAGCTGTGTGTTCATACTTGATTTTTAATGCTCTGCATAACTGTTTCCCAGAATTTACAATGAGATCACAGCTCTTACAGGATCTTCCACTGACTGGGTGACCAGCTGTACAGCAGCGTCTCAGCTGCCTCACGCTTATGATGGGATATTGTAGAGAAACAATGCCGGAGACGGGAGAGGACATGTTCTCAACTATTCATCTGCAGTTTTGATATTAGCAAAAATCTCATACCAACTGCCTTCAGATTCTAATCGTATAAATGTGTTTAGTGCGTCATTATGAAATACATGTATGACATTTTACATAAAGTCTATGGTCAGGATTCAAGCAATATATGACCTTAACGTATGCTTAGAATTGAACTGAAGTGTGATACTTTCTGTCTCCACAGCCACAGTTAGGGACTCATGATCACTGAACTTGCTAAAAACTCAAACTTAACTGTATGCATAACTTAAGGACACATGTTGATTGAATCCTGTCTTATGCCACATTAACAGGCAGGTGTAAACGTAACTGTAGACACACCTGATACTTGGCTACTCAGAGCTCTTTCAGTTGGTAAGAGAAGTTTCCGAGCACTGTGTGACCAATCAGAACATCCTCTGCTGCACTGCTGTGCTTGGTCACACCCCCTTTACTCATTTTCAGGAGAACGTATCAGATTAGACAGCAGTGGGGTGGAACTTTCAGAGTAGCCAATCAGGACCTGTTACTGATATGTTCTGGCCAATGTTTGCTCTACACCAGTGCTTGAGATTCGTGATGCCGTTGTCCTATTTGCCCTTTTACTGCCTTTTCTGTGACCTTTTTTGTCTTCTTATCACGCCTGTCTGTGTTCAGTTTATTGTTTTCTGTTTATTGTAATGGTGATTCAGTTCTGTTCTATTCCATTCTATTCTGTGTCTTTCTGATCCTTGCTCCTTGCTGTCAGCCAGGCCTTCTGCCAAACTTTCCTTGTAAATTTGAATGTGTTTGTAATTGTTCAGCCTGTTTAAATGAAGGTTCAACACAAATAAAACTAAGCAGTGAATAGTGTAGGGAATATGGAGTTTATTATCTGGTGATTGTCTATGATCTGTGAGTGAAGCAGAGCGTGAGAGGGATGTGTCAGACTTTATTCTGTCCTGCTGATGTCATTTCTGAGACAGAGCCCTTTGCCACATGTGTGTTTCTAATAACACCTCTTTGCCTCTCTGACCAATACCAGCCTGCATTCTGTCACCGGCCTCATGTCACCAGCCAATCAGCACAAAGCAAGCTTTATCACCTGGGAGGGTTCCTCACCGTGTAGATCAGCAGCTCACCTCCCTGATAGGGGATAGAGAGAGCTCACAGCCTCCTGGGGCCGGTGAGTCTGTGTATCTCAGCCTGGGTCTGAGCTGTTTTATGTCACTCCACTGCAGATCGTACCAGTGGCTGCTCAGCTTAAACTATGCCAGTGGATGGTCCAAGACAGTCATTAGCCGGAAGCGAAAATGGAGCTTAGCAAGAAACATTAAGAATGTCTGTCGCAAATGAAAAGTACCTAGTTACAAATAGTTTTGATTCAAGCTTTGTATCCAAATTTTAGTGTTATTTTAGGAAATACAAAAGGGATGGGGATGCATTTTCAAAACCTTTGTAAGACAATATAAATGTATATTGAGATGAGCTTTTTAAAAACCTATAATTCTTAGTGTATAGCAGTGGGAATTCAGACAGACTGTTTTTTTGGGTATTTCATAACCAAATAGAAATGCTTGTCTGAGAACTCAATGAAGTTTAAGAGTTAAAAGCTCAACTGAGAGGTTCAACTATCTGCTACTGTTTTGTGTGTGTGTGTGTGTGTGTGTGTGCTCGCCTGTGTATGTGTGTGTCTTTGTGTGTGTGTGTATGTGTATGTGTATGTGTGTGCCTGTGTGTGTGTTTGTGTGTGTAAGTGTATGTGCGTGTGTGTGCCTGTGTGAGTGTGTATGTGTATGTGTATGTGTGTGCCTGTGTGTATGTGTATGAGTGTTTGTGTGTGTATGTGTATGCGTATGTGTATGTGTGTTTGTGTCCTTGTGTGTGTGTATGTGTGTGTGGGTATCACGTTCCTCGGTTGTCAGTGTCCTGCCGTCCGCTCCACAGGGCCCGTCCTCCACGATGCTTGAGTCCTTCATTAGTTGAGAGACCCCGCCTGACGAGCTGGAGAACAGAGCAGCACAATTAAATCAGGTCCTGCTCCCCGCCTGAGCACCACCGCCGCGACGTGTTAAAGAAACCGCTGTGTTTTTATTCCTACCTTTTTCCATTAAAACCAGCTCAAACCTGCTAATTGCGGCCCTTCTGCCAATCAGCTGGTAATTACTGGTATCCTGCCTGCCTCTCTTCAATTGGATAATCTGCTAATTTTAGCACCGCTGTGGCTGAAACAGCTGGAGAGCTGAGCCCTGTGTCAGAGAAGAGTGTGTGTGTGTGTGTGTGTGTGTGTGTGCGTGTGTGCGTGTGTGCGTGTGTGCGTGTGTGAGCGTGTGAGCGTGTGAGCGTGTGAGCGTGTGAGCGTGTGAGCGTGTGTGAGTGTGTGAGCGTGTGAGCGTGTGAGCGTGTGTGAGCGTGTGAGCGTGCGAGCGTGGGAGCGTGCGAGCGTGCGAGCGTGCGAGCGTGTGTGAGCGTGTGAGCGTGTGAGCGTGTGAGCGTGTGAGAGTGTGAGAGTGTGAGAGTGTGAGAGTGTGAGAGTGTGTGGGAGTGTGTGAGTGTGAGAGTGTGTGAGGGTGTGTGTGTGTGAGTGTGTGTGTGTGTGTGTGTTTTTTTTCATGTTTTTCTCAGGTGAGCAGACAGGTAATTGCACACCTCCCCATGTGTACACTGCAAGACCTGGAGAGCAGAGAAAAACCACACCGGCTCTACCCTCATCATCTTCATCACCATCATTATCATCATTATCATCATTATCATTATCTGCAAGTGTGTAGCCATGGCTGATTATTTAGTGCAGGCTGGGAACTTTGACAAAAGGAGGCTTGATATGACATGACATCATAACACACTCATGACATCATAACATAGAATTCACAAATGGGCTGCATCAAGAAGGCCAAGTGCAAGGAGCTTTCCCCTGGTAGGGAAAGCTGTCTGTCTCCACAGGTTTATTGCACAAATTTCAGCAATAAATCTTTATGTAAAATTCCAATAATTTTGCAGAGAGAGAGAGAGAGCGTGGGTGATGGCAAAAAGTTTTTATGTACGTTTAGAATTTATGTACAACCAGTAAACCAAAAAGTAATCCTCTGGCCATTTCTCTCAGTAATGTCCTGATTTCTCAAAACAGCCCTTAGAATGAAGTGAACTCATTATGTGTTAATCCTGCAGTTTGTTAGCATGCGCTAATGGATTTCCAGCCCACTCTCCTAATAAATGGGGATTGGGCTGAGCAGCAGAGTGGGGGTGTCTCCAAATCCAGGCGTGTTTGTGTTTGTTTTGTTTTGAAAAACTGTAGTCTCTGCGGGTGACACACACACACACACACACACACACACACACACAGCGAGAGCGGGAGATGCACTGCCCCACGACGCCCATGCACAGGCCAGAAAAAGCGAGAGAGAAGGGGGATCAATTAGACAAAAGCCACCGCGTCTGCTACTGACAGCCACTTAAGGAATTAGCCCTCCGTATACAAATCACTGCTAACTAATTAACTAAATTGTTGTTAATGGTGAGCGCGCGTGGGGGCAACCACACTCTAATTGCAAGCAGAATAAGAGCATATATAAATTGGTGCGCTTTACTCAGTGGTGGTGGCCACAATTAATTACATCTGGGTGGTGTGGGGGAGGGGCATTAAATGAAAGAGGGATAACTTATTCTCCCTCCAACAGGATACATTTTTCATCCGCAATCTTCATCAGTGCACCCCCATCCCAGTGCTGCTTCATCACTGGTGGCAAGCTCCACCAACCAGAGCCAGCGCACCCACAAACCACCCCCCCCCCCCCCCCCCCGCGCCTTCAGCACCCAACAGCCTGGCCTCCAATTGGTATAATTGCAGATTGCTTTTTATGCCAGGGGGCGGGAGGGGAGATGGGGGGTGGGCGCGTGTGACAGGCCAGCTGGGAAAGAGGGAGAAGGCTGTAATGAAAAGACTGATAGGATCTTCACACGTCAATACCGACAACAAAATGAATCCAAACGGCATTCAATTAAAGCCTAATTATCCGAGGTAGAGCGAGCCACGGGAAACCAACACAAACAACCCTGCTGGGGTGGGCTTCAGCTCAGGTGCATGTACAGAGGGAACTCCCATAGCGTTTATGAGTATTATGGGCTAATCTCACCGAAATGCACCCAAATCTAGTCTCTTTAAGGGTGTCCACAGTTCAGTCAAAACAGACTTCATATTACATCATGATTTTCTCTGAGGGGTTTATATTTCATTGGAGATAAGCAAACGTCCTTTGGAATGTGTTTTCTTCCTTTTCTTTCCTCGGTGCAGTGGTGAAGCAGCCAGGCTGAGAAGTTGCTGGTTCACATCTAGGGAAGAGCACAGCCATCATAAACCTCTGGGCATTTAAACCCAGCCTGACATATGAAAATTAAGGCCGCATATTGAGAGCATGTTCACACACATATTAGGACATGTGTTCATGTGTATTTTGGCTGTATACTTATCTGGCTTTAGGGCAGAGGCATACAGAGACCATTTCAAATGGGAAGCATTGAAATAATTTATTAAGAATGACCATTACATCAAAACCCAGAGTGCAAAACCTGCATGTCTAAGCAACACAGACAAAGGTCTTGCTGGGGTAGGTTAGGCTGTTTATTTATTTATTTTTTATTCAGCAGGAGCGTTTAATGGAGAAAGAAGCTCCGGTCTGTGACACCGCTGACCTTCATGAGTGAAGATGCGGAGTCTCTTTTATTGGTGTAGTTTTATTTATTTGGCTCGTGGTGCTGCTAACTGACAGCTGATGTTAAAATAAGGTGTAGGAATCGGTGCTCTCAGGTTCCCGCACAGTTTAAATGGGATTTTTATTGTTATTTATTTGTCTGTTGTCCTCGAGTCTGCTCTCATTGGCCGTGGCTCAGTGCCTGCCCCGCTCAAACAGCGCAGGGTGCGGGGGTCTGTCCCCATCATCTGCCCCCCTCTCTGGATGCGCTGAAGGGTAGTGAGATTTACCCAATGAAATGGCACACAGCATACACCTGTGTGTACTGAACCAGCATACACCTGTGTGTACTGAACCAGCATACACCTGTGTGTACTGTACCAGCATACGCCTGTGTGTACTGTACCAGCATACACCTGTGTGTACTAAACCAGCATACGCCTGTGTGTACTGAACCAGCATACGCCTGTGTGTACTGAACCAGCATACGCCTGTGTGTACTGAACCAGCATACACCTGTGTGTACTGTACCAGCATACACCTGTGTGTACTGAACCAGCATACACCTGTGTGTACTGAACCAGCATACCCCTGTGTGTACTGAACCAGCATACGCCTGTGTGTACTGAACCAGCATACGCCTGTGTGTACTGTACCAGCCAGCATACACCTGTGTGTACTAAACCAGCATACACCTGTGTGTACTGAACCAGCATACACCTGTGTGTACTGAACCAGCATACACCTGTGTGTACTGAACCAGCATACACCTGTGTGTACTGCACCAGCATACACCTGTGTGTACTGCACCAGCATACACCTGTGTGTACTGCACCAGCATACACCTGTGTGTACTGTACCAGCATACACCTGTGTGTACTAAACCAGCATACGCCTGTGTGTACTAAACCAGCATACGCCTGTGTGTACTGAACCAGCATACCCTGTGTGTACTGTACCAGCATACGCCTGTGTGTACTGAACCAGCATACACCTGTGTGTACTGAACCAGCATACACCTGTGTGTACTGCACCAGCATACACCTGTGTGTACTGCACCAGCATACACCTGTGTGTACTGTACCAGCATACACCTGTGTGTACTGAACCAGCATACCCCTGTGTGTACTGTACCAGCATACGCCTGTGGGGGGGGGGGGGGGTTTGGGGGGGGGGGGTGGGGTTACTCGGCGGCGATTCTGGAACTCGACGTGGAGCTCTTGCCAAAACCAACAGCGATAACGCCGGGGCTGCGATCTCCTGTGGGAACACAGACAGCGGCACCAACATCACCAACAAAACAACACGAAGGCACGGCCAATTTTTTCCTCCTTAGTGTTTTTCTCTCCCTACTTCTCTCTCTCACATTTGACAGTATCCTCTGCTGCAGTGCTCCAAACGAAAAAAAAAAAAAATTAATTAAAAAAAAAAAAGCAAACAAACAATGACATCCCCCTGGAGGTTGGATATTACACAGACAGAAAAGTAGCCAAGCAGTCGCAGACTATGACAGGTCTACCAGACTTCAACAAGCGCTTGATTTAATTAATTGGCACTGAGCAATCAGATAGATGAAAGCAGGGCCTGGGGTGATTTCCAAGCTCCTGGGGGGGTGGGTGGGGGGGAGGGGGGCAGGGATGGGGGGGCATCCTCTCACATCTTGAATCTATCGTTTATTATAAGCTTATTTATCTCACCCCTGCACTCTTCTTTGCATCCCTGAGTAACATGCTGAGTGCGGATGGGACTGCATCTGCAGAGTAACATAACAGCGAGAGGCAGAGCAGTGCCACTCTCTAACCTGTTTAAAGGGTGACCTTACCCTCAGTTTCTGTCCCACTCCTCCTCCTCTTATTTCCTTTTTGAAAGATGCTCAGAAGTGGGGGGGGGGGGGAGAGGGGATGGAGAGGGAGACAAGAGGAGAGAAAGAGAGAAGGATGGAGAGATGGAGGAAGGGGCAAAAGAGAAATGGAGAAAGGGGCGTGTCTGTTATGATGTGGGACTTAGGGAACATCTCCCCAAAAGGCTCATAAGCCACGCCCCTTCCCTGCACACAGTTGTTGCACCCTAAATGTGAGAATATGACAGACAGCGCTGAGGAAGGACAGAGGGCCTCTGGGGATTGGGCTGCTTCGCTCCAATCAGCTCTTATATTTGGGGTCAAAACTTTCTAACATACTGCAGTGTACACATTTTTTTAAACCAAAACTCTTCTCTGTCTGAATTTTGGTGCGTTCAGCTGTAAGCAATAAAACTTGTCCAGATTTGGCTCCAAAATACTGATATCAAAACATTTGCACAGAAATTCTGAGATTATGACCTGGGCTGATGTCTCTATGAACAAGTGATATAAATCAGTGTGCGCAGTCACACTTACATCATGGAGACCATGACAGGACGCTGTGCTGCAGTTTAAAACGCACTCAGGAAGAAAGAACTAAAAAAAAAAAAAAACAATTTTAATGTTCCAAACTCACGGTCCGATGGCCAGGCAGAGTGTATTATGTTGACTAAAGGTCGCCATGTTTATTTCAGAGCTACAGGGTGTCGATTTCACACTAGTAGAATAATTAGACCGTTTCAAGGCTGCTATAAACTCCATTTCCCAGGTATGCCACAAACCTGCGTTTTCAAATGAATGATGCTCTGATTGTGTGGTATTATACGGTCTGTTTTGAACATTGCACCAGGAATCTGAGTGGTAAAAACTGGGCCCGTCCTCTCGTGTTCTGTGTGAGGAGGCAGGACACAGTCTGTTTGTTATGTGAAGCTTGTAAGAGTTTTGAAACTTTCCCATGAATGTAAATTTCCATTATTTTTTGAGATTCAACAGTTGAACAGATATTTTAAATGAAGCTTGAGAAAAACATTCATTCAGAACATTCATAAAATGTTTTTGGTGCACATCCACTACCATCGTTTTTCCTGAGTAAATAATAATTATCAGAGAGTGCTGGCATGACGTGAGCATGGATAACTCCAGAAACGCTTTTGTTTCTGTGACTGTGAATGTTCTCCTCGCACTCTCTCACAGCAACATGACAGCCTAACGGGATAGCTGAGGGAGGCTCCTGTGCTGGGTAACCTGTGCTGTGGCTGTTGGCCGGGTAACCTGTGCTGTGGCTGTTGGCTGGGTAACCTGCGCTGTGGCGTTTTGGCTGGGTAATCCTGTGCTGTGGTGTGTTGGCTGGTTAATCCTGTGCTGTGACATGTTGGCTGGGTAATCCTGTGCTGTGGTGTGTTGGCTGGATAAACCTGTGCTGTGGCGTGTTGGTTGAGTAAACACATGGTTTGGGCCGAGGAGGGGCCCAGTTCAGACCCAGTTCTGGAGGTTTATTCCACCATCCAAAGGGAATTCAAACCAGATTTCCCCGTAAAACTGGCCTTGTGGGAGATGGGCCGTGTCTCTGCTGGTGAAAGCTCATTTCGGAGAAGCACAAAAAAACTGGCCTGTGTGCCAAGAAGTAACAGCTCTCAGAAATACAAATAAAATAACAAAACAAAACAACCAAATATCAATAAAGAAATAAAAAGGATGTAAAAATGAGTGGGTGGTTTCTGTCACATGTGTGCATGTGTATATGTGAGTGTGAGAGGGTGTATATGTGAGTGTGAATGCTCTGTACAAGTATATAATGTGTGTACCTGTGTGTGCTTATGTGTGTGCATTCCTGTGGGTGAGTGTGCATGTGACTGTATGTTTGTGTGTGTGTGTGTGTGTGTGTGTGTGTGTGAGTGTGTGTTGTAGTGTGTGTGTGTATGTGTGCTAGTGTGTGTTAGTGTGTGTGTGTGTGTGTGTGCGCAAGCTTGTGTGTGTGTGTATGTAATGTGTGTGTGTGTGTGTGTGTGTGTTTGTGTATGTAATGTGTGTGTGTGTGTGTGTGTGTGTGTGTGTGTGTGTGTGTGTCCCAGACTCATGTCATGAATCTTAATTGCTTGCACATGTGGAGAGTTTTCACTGTTCAGAATGAAGTCTTGCTTTAAGACCGAGGAGAGAAAAAGAAAAAGAGAGAGAGAAAAACTTTGCACATGAGTTAGACAGACAGACACCCCACCCCCCCCCAACCCCCCCCCCCCCCAAAAAAAAAAGGCAAGCCCTTTCTTCCTCTCCCCCCGAGCTTCTGGAGGGGGTCAGAGGTCGTCATGAGAAGATCATTGCGATTGGCCACAGGCTTATTGTTTTAAAAGGGGGGGGGGGGACACCGAAGCTCCGTTGCAACGTGAGCTCCAGCGGATCAAAGCGCTCAACAGGCTCGCTCAAATTCCACGGGCCTAGCACCCCGAGCCTCAACTTCCAAAGAAATCTTCCCCTATTACGCTACCAAATGTGAACCATTCACCCTCCATCGATACATATCCCCAGCCCGCTCCTCCTCCCCCTCACCCCCACCCACTTTTTTTTTTGGAACAGAAGGAAAATTTTTCCTAACTGAGGGAACCATGGACAATTTCAGTAATGTATTAGCGGGCAAGAGCGGAAAAGTGCTTTTAATCTTGTGTAATTCTATACGGGGCCAAGTGGAGAAGTACTGCAGACGGAGGAATTTAAAGGGAACATTTAAACCTAATGAGCTCAAATACAATGTTGCTACCAATTGATTAGAGAAATTTAAAACACCCCCGCCATTTAAGTTTACCAGTTTCAGGGCCTATTCTGTTTTGTTAATGAACAAACCTTTGAGATGTATTTGCTGGCAAAAAAAAAAGGAAAACTTCTTTTTTATTGCTGAATCCAGCAGCCAGTGTGATCAGGGTCATCTCATGAATTTCACATGTGAAATGTTCTCAAACACATGTGATTGTGTTATTATGTGTGAACGTGTGTAGTAAATGTTGCTGCATGTGATCACCTGGCTGAAGCATTGGATCAGGGGACATGCGTGTGTGAGTGTGTGACACATGCGTGAATAAATCAAACTGGTACACTTGAGATGGGGAATTTAAGCATTATTTTTTTGGGGAGGGAAACCTCGGGCATGCCTCTGCCCCCGGGCTGCCCGCTGTGTCCTGCGTCTCTCTGACATGCGATATCATCGGCGTATCTGCGCACCGTCTCTGTGCACCGTTTCGGGCTCGTCAGCAGCCATGACAGCAGGGCCTTTTTTTGAAACGCTCGGCTAAATGCATCTGAATCGCTTCCCCCCCACATCTGCACCTGCCTCCCGCATGCCGCATGCCTTGCTCCCGTTGTTGTGTTGAGCTGCAAGGTTAGTCTAACCCCTGTGTATTCCCTCTACAGCAAGACAGCTACACACCCCTCCCCTGTCTGTGAATGACAACTGAAAGCTGATAACCTCCAGTGAAATTAACAAAGCAAAACATCGCCTCGTTGTCCTCCCCACAGAGTGGCGTAGCCGCACACCCCAAGTTCATTCTCACCTTTAAGTGTGATTTTAACAGCAGATGCATCAATTATATGCTAACGGAGAGGGCCATTTTTCACACGGTTAAAATATGTCAGTAAAGAGCTCAGATTCTGTCGATGCTCCAGCGCTAACTGTGCCCTTATAGCGCTGTTAAAGAGGACCGCTTTATTTCTGCATCTGAGTGAGCCAATAAGCCGGCACTGGGTGGACTCTTGATGCCTGAACACTTGTCCTTGTCGCTGGTTTTGAGAAATCGGGCAGGGCTGACCTGGGTCTGAGAAACAAAGACAGTGGGGGGGGGGGGTGACTTTCGGGAAGCTGCATCACAGCCCAGATTTGTGCCGCCGCCTGCTTGTGTTTCCCTCAGCGTGGAATGGAGCATCGTTTCCTCATCTCTGCTGCCCATTCAGTTTCCAAAGTCAGGGAGAACCGCAGAATTCCACTCTGCAAACACATGGGAATTCTGGGAAAAAGGAACGCTGCTCCCTTTGCCTGTCGATCCAGGCTATGGAGCATGGAACATGGAGCATTTCACTTAGGGATTTAGGCCTGCAACAAAGAGGTTGCAGGTTTAATTCTATTGTGGGGGCACTGCCGCTGCGTCCTTGAGTAAAACTGTGAAACCTGAATTTCCTCAGTGAAACATCAGGCTGTATAACATGCACAGATCTGGACACAGGCATTCATGGCTGTCTGACTGTAAATGTAAACCATGCAGCCCAGCGTTTTACTGTGCCAAAATGCGCTTAGCTTATTTTTATTTAAATATTTCTCTCTTCTTTTGCTGTTAATCAGTACCAGAAGGATAAATGCAGACTCTCAGTTCTGACAGTGGGTGGGACCTTATGCATACAGTGGGGTTGCCAAGCAATGGACGACACACACAAATAACTTGGGCTGATTGATTAAAAAATATATGTCATAATTATATTATCCACTGTCTGGCTCTTTATGAGCCCGTCATATCGTACCTAACACTGCCTTGCGTGACAGTTTGTTTATGGTCAGAATTGGTGTATTGCTAAAGTAGCTAGCTGGATACTTAATCAAGGTTGGTAGCCAGCAGGTTCATTTGAGCTCCTGTCAGGTCACAAAATGAGATGGATTTTATTTTCCAAAGTGAACATCAGCATTACAACTTGAAAAAGTTCTACCCTTCTTCAGTGAACAGTTGAAGGTAACAGTTGAATGGAACTGAGGAGGATAAGTAGCTAATGTGTGCTGTTAGTCCAGCCACAGAAATAAACCAGAACAGTTGATTTTTTTTTTACAGCTAATGGGTTAATTAACTAGCTAGCTAACAGGCTTGGTTTGGCAGGCTTCCCTAAAATCTCCCTGCAATCAGCTTTGGCATGGACTATCTGTAAAGCAGAGGCCTCCCCCCCCCCCCGCCCCCGCCTCTCTCTCTCTCCTGCTCTCTCTCTCCCTCTCCCCCTCTCTCTCCCACTCTCTCTCTCTCCCTGTCTCCACATCTGGCACACATACACACCCGTGTTGGCCTCCTTCAGAAGTATCCAGTCAGATTCCCTAGCTATTCACATAAACAAGCAAAGAATGAAAGAAGAGAGGGGGTGAACTCCCTGGGAAGGACTGTGGCGCTACATTCTCCGAACGTCTAGTTCAGCCTCGGTCGCCTCGGACACTGGCGTGGACCTCCGCCCTCATACCAGGCTCTCATTGGCGTTCTCAGCAAAGGAAATCACACCTCTCAGGATACTGTAGTCCAACATATTCCTGAAAAGCATTTATTCAAACAATCTGTTTAAACTGTATATAAAAAGTCAAGGGTGACCACATTTTCATGAGTTTCCGGGAGAGAGGAGTGTGTGTGTATACAAGTGTGTGTGTGCATGTGTATGTGTGTATGTTCTTACAGAGACCAGGTGTGTTTGACTGAATGTAACCAATCCTGTCTGCATGGTTTCCCAGGTAACATGAGGGATGTCCCGGGATTATGGGATGCTTGGCAGTAGAGAAGAAAAGGAAGGCCCCCCCTCCCCCACCCCACACAGACTGTCACACCTCCTCGGCACGCAGCTCACACCCTCGCTGTGCCTCCTTTGCGCTCCTTAAAGAAAGCTAACTGTGCGCTGCCCTTTCTGGTGGCTTTGAAGGTGACCAGATTACCCACAGCAATTACAGCGCAGGACTTGGCAGGTTTCCCGCACGCGGCATCAGGCAGGAGGCAGGAGGGGGCCTTGTTAGAGAATAAATCAGCGGAAGAACAGTGTCTAACACACAGCCACGGCCCCTGCGTCTCAGGGGACCCTGATCACAGCCGCACAGCGCTATGGCCACTCACACTGTCACACTGCCTCACTATCACATGTGCCTAAATGTTTAGGTCTCTACACATCAGAATTGGCCAAGTTCATAATTAGTGAGACAGTGGAGGATATATGCATACCTGTGGAGTACATCCACCTAATCATCTGGAAATGTACAGTATGCCCACCTATTAGCCGTATTACCATTAATACATATGGGCTTTGGAGTTACAGTATACCCACCTCCTCAGACAGTATATCCACCTATTAGCCTTATTACCATTAATACATATGGGCTTTGGAGTTACAGTATGCCCACCTATTAGCCTTATTACCATTAATACATATGGGCTTTGGAGTTACAGTATGCCCACCTATTAGCCGTATTACCATTAATACATATGGGCTTTGGAGTTACAGTATACCCACCTATTAGCCTTATTACCATTAATACATATGGGCTTTGGAGTTACAGTATGCCCACCTATTAGCCTTATTACCATGAATACATATGGGCTTTGGAGTTACAGTATGCCCACCTCCTCAGACAGTATACCCACCTATTAGCCTTATTACCATAAATACATATGGGCTTTGGAGTTACCGTATGCCCACCTCCTCAGACAGTATACCCACCTATTAGCCTTATTACCATTAATACATATTGGCTTTGGAGTTACAGTATGCCCACCTCCTCAGACAGTATACCCACCTATTAGCCTTATTACCATTAATACATATGGGCTTTGGAGTTACAGTATGCCCACCTATTAGCCTTATTACCATTAATACTTATGGGCTTTGGAGTTACAGTATACCCACCTCCTGAGACAGTATACCCACCTATTAGCCTTATTACCATTAATACATATGGGCTTTGGAGTTACAGTATGCCCACCTCCTCAGACAGTATACCCACCTATTAGCCTTATTACCATGAATACACATGGGCTTTGGAGTTACAGTATGCCCACCTATTAGCCTTATTACCATTAATACATATGGGCTTTGGAGTTACAGTATACCCACATATTAGCCTTATTACCATTAATACATACGGGCTTTGGAGTTACAGTATGCCCACCTATTAGCCTTATTACCATTAATACATATGGGCTTTGGAGTTACAGTATGCCCACCTCCTCAGACAGTATACCCACCTATTAGCCTTATTACCATTAATACATATGGGCTTTGGAGTTACAGTATACCCACCTATTAGCCTTATTACCATTAATACATATGGGCTTTGGAGTTACAGTATGCCCACCTCCTCGGACAGTATACCCACCTATTAGCCTTATTACCATTAATACATATGGGCTTTGGAGTTACAGTATACCCACCTATTAGCCTTATTACCATTAATACATAAGGGCTTTGGAGTTACAGTATGCCCACCTATTAGCCTTATTACCATTAATACATATGGGCTTTGGAGTTACAGTATACCCACCTCCTCACACAGTATACCCACCTATTAGCCTTATTACCATTAATACATATGGGCTTTGGAGTTACAGTATACCCACCTATTAGCCTTATTACCATTAATACATATGGGCTTTGGAGTTACAGTATGCCCACCTCCTCAGACAGTATACCCACCTATTAGCCTTATTACCATAAATACATATGGGCTTTGGAGTTACAGTATACCCTCCTCCTCAGACAGTATACCCACCTATTAGCCTTATTACTATTAATACATATGGGCTTTAGATTACAGTATATCCACTTATTAGCCTTATTACCATTAATACATATGGGCTTTGGGGTTACAGTATGTATACTCTTTCCTTTTAATTCATATAAATATTCTAGTAATACAAAAAAGCATGCAAATATTATAATGATAAGTGCAACACTATTAAATAGATGAATAGACAAATAGTTAAATATCAATGAAATAATACATGAACAGACTTTATGGCTGTCATTGTTTTTATTTTGGTAACACTGTTTACTGTGTGAAGCTGGGGTTTTCCAGCTCTGAGTGTGTGACAGTAGATGTATTGAGGATGAGTTAGTGTTGGGTGGGGCAGGCCCCCCCGCGGCCCCCCCGGGGTGGGGCAGGCTGAGACACACAACCTGAGCTACACGCAACGCCACTCACCTTTCCCCCAGAGCGACACACACACACACACACACACACACACACTCTCTCTCTCTCTCTCTCTCTCTCACACACACACACACACACACACAAACACTCTCTCTCTCTCTCTAACTCTCTCTCTCTCACACACACACACACACGTGTATAGTTTGTTGTATATCACGAATATTCTGCCCGTAAACTTTACTGGGGTCATTTGAAAGTGGTGGTTTGGCATTAGTAATGGCTGCCATGATGAAATGAATTAAACGCAGTGTGCACATAACTCCATACTCCTGATGCAGAGGGCTCTGTGAGACTCAGTTTTGAGCTGCAGAGACCGTGCGTTTCCCCTGAGCTCAGAAGGTCAGTCCTGCTCTGCGCCTTTCAGAGGCTTTCACTGCAGTAGTTTGACTCATTTGATATGCACAGACTTGGCCCTTATGGCTCAAACATGCTGTAAGCGCATCGAGGCACTTGATTGGAGAATACCTCTGAAACCTTAACGGCTCACCTTCGCTGCAGTTCCCATTGGTAAAGTGGCATGGCGGTCGAATGCGCTGTGAGTCAGTCTGGGGTTGGGGAGGCCGCGCTCAAAGACAACGCCAACGCTGTTCTCTTAATGGCTGTAATATGTTCTATTACATGGAAGCAAAACAAAGTAAATTTGATTTTGTATGTGGGGAAAACACAATGACACAGCTCAGGGGTGGGCCTTCTGACTGTGTTTACACGTGGATCACATTAACCAGGAGATAAAAACATACAGAAATTATCCCAGGAAAAGTAAGCATACCTACACAAGTGCACAGTGTGTCTGCATTTCTCTCACAGAAAACAGAAAGACTTAGATCATTGCAGATTTACATAACAAGATGATCATCATCCCTTTGAAGAGTATTACTTTTGCTTTTCCATCTCTTTCCAATTTTAGCTAAAAAGAGGAGAAATGAATGTGTTAGTGAGCGAGTGAGTGTGTGAGTGTGTGAGAGTGTGTGAGAGTGTGTGAGAGTGTGTGTGAGTGTGTGTGTGAGTGTGTGTGTGTGTGTGAGAGTGTGTGAGAGTGTGAGAGAGAGAGTGAGAGCGAGAGAGCGTGTGAGTGTGTGTGTGCGTGCATGAGCCTGAGTGCGCTCCCTCACCGGGGCGAGTGTGTTTGTGTGTGCGTGTGTGAGTGTGAGAGTGTACGTGTGTGTGTGTGTGTGCGTGTGTGAGTGTGAGAGTGTACGTGTGTGTGTGTGTGTGTGTGTGAGTGTGTGTGTGTGTGTGTGTGAGTGTGTGTGTGTGTGTGTGTGTGTGTGTGTGTGTGTGTGTGAGTGTGTGTGTGTGTGTGTGTGTGTGTGTGTGAGTGTGTGTGAGTGTGTGTGAGAGTGTGTGTGAGTGTGTGTGAGAGTGTGTGAGTGTGTGTGAGAGTGTGTGTGAGTGTGTGTGAGAGTGTGTGAGTGTGTGTGAGAGTGTGTGAGTGTGTGTGTGA
Source organism: Albula glossodonta (assembly GCA_019788955.1). Lineage (NCBI taxonomy): Eukaryota > Metazoa > Chordata > Actinopteri > Albuliformes > Albulidae > Albula > Albula glossodonta. The sequence continues at coordinate 18,054 of JAFBMS010002706.1, forward strand.
GTGTGTGTGAGTGTGTGTGAGTGTGTGTGTGTGTGTGTGAGTGTGTGAGTGTGTGAGTGTTAGTGTGAGTGTGTGAGTGTGTGAGTGTGTGTGTGTGTGATGCACTCTGCTGAAACCCTCAGCCTCTCAGAAAGAACATTCTCCACTTACTGTCTTCACCACTCAAATGAACAAACCCATTTACCTGGGGTTGGGTAATGATTGTTGTGATTCTATGATCTGATGTAAAAAAGTTTATTAAATATTAAACAGAAATTCAAGCTTTATAATCCATCTGACAGAAACGTTCAGCAAGATTTCCAACTCTTACCCCCCGCGTACGTCCTCCATGTGCGCCAGTCCTGCGTTTAATCTTTCCCTCTTCTATGTTGCACTGCAGGTTTCAGGTTGGCCAAAATGGACCAATTAGGATATTAATCGGTGTAAATTAAAAGAGGACGGAACACACAGTGATGAACAGAGCCACTCGTCTGTGGAAAGCCGGATTCGGCCTCTTCCATCCATCAAGCACAGCTGTAACCAATTTCAACACATTTCAAACAATTGACTTCCTTGCTGTGATCCGACAGACATTTTTCACGTTGCCTTCTCATTATCCCCCGAAACTGGTTAGAGTGTTATTTGCTCACGCCTCGCTAAGCAGGAAGTCTGAGGATGGGTGTGACCAATCAAAACGCATCATTAGGTCTGACTTTCACTGCAGTGATATAATTGCGCAGCAGTAATTTCCCAGAATCCTTGACTTAATTCAATCGGTGTGAGTAACACTCTGATTTTCGACCAAAAAGGATTCTGCTTGAAGAAGTGTCCGTATTTTCTTTTGGGTGCACCCCACTTATGTTGTTGTTGTTCAGAAACGTGGGGCACCGCGACATTACGAGAGCAACGCAGGGTTTTACAGGAGTGCGATATTTGTGGACAAACAGATAAATGCCTCCCCATGCCCCTCACTAAACCCTCTCCACCCCCCCGGACACAGAATAGAGACAGCGCCACCTACAGGTGAGACTCTACCATCAAGGCATGTCTTACCTGACCAGGTAATTCGCCTTTGCTCATGGGTTACTACTCCTCTCTCTCTCCTCCATACCTGCTCCTCCTCCTCCTCCTCTCCCTTGTTTCTCCTCCGTGGGGAGAGTGCTTTTGTTTGCTCCCAGCCCTGCAGGGTTATCTGTCATTACAGAAGAATGCGCACACCTTCAGCTCCTCACCATGAGCGTCAAAACAAAAGCGTCAGCTTTCTGCTCCTCTTCTCCTTTACTACACCCCCACCCCCCCCCCCCCCCCCCCCCCACCCCCGAACATGTGACTGAGGAAATTATAGGACAGTAATGTAACATGTCAGTGCTATGTAATTTTACACCAGGGGTGATGGCATGGCTGGCAGCTGAAGTGGGCAGTGTGTAAGGTGGCAGGGGGCACCTCTCACCCGCTCTGTCCTGTGTGGCATGCCATACAGACTGCCCTGTATGTGAGTGTAGATACATGTATGTTCATGCGCTTGTGTGTGTATGTGCATGTTTGTGTGTGTGTGTGTGTGTGTGTGTGCATGCGTATGTGTGTGTGCGCGAGTGTGTGTGTGTGTGTGTCTGTGTGTGTGTGTGTTTGTGCATGCGTATGTGTGTGTGCACAGATGTGCATGCGTATGTGTGTGTGCACGAGTGTGTGTGTGTGTGTGTGTGTGTGTGTGTGAGTGTGTGTGTGTGTGTGTGTGTGTGTGTGTGTATGTGTATGTGTGTGTGCACGTGTGTGTGTGTATGTGTATGTGTGTGTGCACGAGTGTGTGTGTGTGTGTGTGTGCATGTTGAAGGAAGAGGATGAGTGTGCTCTCAGCTCATGATCAAACACGCTGGGAGGAAGTGAGCATTCAGGAGGTGCTATGGGCTGATGAGTTGTTTCCGAATTCCAGGCCCCTCATAGCCCTGTTCCGACAGGATAACCCCCATGTGACAGACATGCACTCACACACGCACCTTCACAAATATATGAACTCACACACATGCACACACACGCAAAGGATAAAAAAATCCCTGTCTGTCTCATAGGGGATAGTCTATGGTCCCTACATGCTTTCACCTCTCATTCCTATGAGCAAATGAGCACGTTATGCCACTCTTCACCTCAATGCGCTCTTTCACTGGAGGAGCCTTGTAGTGGAGGCTGCAGGGGGAGAAAACACACTCCCGGTTCTAATTTTTTGGTTTTGTGTGTGTGTATGTGTGTGTGTGTGTGTATCTGTGTTTGTGTGCGTTTGTGTGTGCATGTGTTTGTGTGCGTGAGTGTGTGTGCGCATGCATGCATTTGAGTGTAGGTGTGTGTGCTGCTTTTTGCGCCAACCTGTTATTCTGGCTTTACCTTAAAAGCAGGCAAACACAGCAGCGTCTCCCCTGCTGCACAGAGAGCGTGAGGTTGAGAGAAGCACTCAGGTGTGGTGGGATAATTCCTTAAATGATGTCCTGGAGTGCTCATTCCCTTTGCATGATCTTTCCCCTCTGACATCCACAATTTACACAGGAAGTGATGTCACAGCCCTGATTTCCTTCATGCAATAAATACTCTTGGGAACGATACCCTACATTTATTGCAAATTGGTCAAAGGTTTCGCGCCAACGTAAACGCAGCAAAGTGCTGGGCAGTGACCGCAGCCTGAACGCAGAGCAGATCCACTGCGTCACTGCACTGCTCAACCTGCAGAGTGTTTCCTTTTGGGGTCTCTGGAAAAAATGACTTATTTATTTGAACACAGGACTTTTTTTCTTTAACAATCACAGCTCCTTAAACCCTGCTCTCTTTTCACTTTTCAGTTTCGCTGGAGTTACCGGGAACTGAACCTGATGGATATCGTTATTTTATTGCCGGGAAGCGGAGGAGGTTCTGGACAAAATCAAAACGCACCTTGAACGTTTCTATGACGATATGCCATTATCATTTCACCCTTTTAAATATCATTTGTTTATTTTTGAACTCATTTGTGGAACAATTTTATAGGAATTATAAAAAACCCAGGAAAGTGCTTGCCTTGGCCAGTCTGGGAACTGCCAGGTTTGCTGAGGCAAACTCTCTGCCTCCATCCCTTTGAACCGTACTGAGAAAACACCATCGCCACGCCGCTTTTAAGTCATTATTATACTTATTTGTTGAGGCTATTTCAGTTTGCCTTTTGTGTAAATAACATTATATTAATAATAAAAGTATAGCACATCTAGAAACACAAACACCGTCCGAGGAAAATGAACGCTTGCTTTGAGATAAACGCTGTCCCCAGGTGAATTACAATTCGACTTTCAGTGGAAAAAAGTGGAGCAGGTGAAAAATGATAAGTACAGAACAGCATTTGTTGGCGTATTTTTAAAGCTCTCAGTTTGGCCTATCATTCCTTCTCTCTCTCCCAAACTCTGTCACTCACAAACACTGTCTCTAGGCTACACACACACGTACTATCTGTGTTTTTATCTGACACACACACACACACACACGTCTCTCACACACTCGCTCTGTCCTCTTAGGCCAGTGCTGGAAGGTGGTAGTGCACAGAAAGGAAGAAGGGGACAGGGTAGCACACGCTGATCAGGCCCAGCCTCCCCCAACCCCGCCCAGCCTCCCCCAGCCTCCCCCAGCCTCCCCCAGCCTCCCCCAGCCTCCCCCAACCCCGCCCAGCCTCCCCCAGCCTCCCCCAGTCTCCTCCAGCCCCGCCCAGCCTCCCCTAGCCTCCCCCAGCCCCCCCAGTCTCCTCCAGCTCCCCCAGCCTCCTCCAGCCTCCCAGCCTCCCCCAGCCTCCCCCAGTCCTCCCAGCCTCCCCCAGCCTCCCAGCCTCCCCCAGCCCCCCCAGTCTCCTCCAGCCCCCCAGCCTCTCATCAAGGCCCATGTGCTCCTCTCTCCTCATTAATCTCCTGCCGTGTCACTCCTGCACTTCACAAACAGGCCAGAGCTCTCTCCTGCTGGGGACTGGGGAATCCGAGCACAGGCCTTCATCTGCATGTGTGTGTGTGTGAGTGTGTGTGTGTGCGCACCAGACACCTGCCTCTGTGTGTGTGTGTGTGTGTGTGTGGACCAGACACCTGCCTCAGCTTTTGTGTGTATGTGGACTCCTGACTCTGTGTGTGGGTGTGTATGTGTGTAAGAGAGAAGGCGAGACAGACCTTAATTATATACCTTTCTGAAGTACTTATATGCTTTAAATGCACATACAAATGAAACACATTAAAGATGCAGCACAGAATCACTAACAACTGACTGGTTTCAATATCAGCCATCTATTAGATTTTTACCGTTGTCTGGTGGGTTAAGGTATTTCAATATTTCAAATGATTTGACCCGGGTCTTTTGTGGGTGACCTGCCCCAAAAGAGGGATGTTGCGGCATTCTCAGAGAGAGAGGGGTGCGAGAAATGTGCCACGTCCGATGTAGCAGGGCAGAGAGGAAACGCTGTCCCAGGACGGGTTATTTTTGCGCAGGTGATAAATCAGAGGCGAGAGAAGGCTGCAGAGAGCGCAGTTGACCTTGTTCAAGCGTCGACTGGAGAGCAGCTTCTCTCCCTGTCTGCAGCCCGTGCTTTTCCACGGGCGGCCTCCACCAGACAGTCACTCAGCAAGGAGGACGTTGTCTGAAATTCACCAATATATTCAAACTTCCTTTTAAATTTGCAATGAGTGTTCGCTATCGTCACCCAACATTCGGAAAAAGTGGTGCCTGTCCATTGAAACAGAGCACCTGGAGCGCCAAGGCTAATGTTCATTTGGCTGTTGTGGTTCATTTTAATTATGTGTTCATATTTTTTCAAAACAATTTGCAAATATATCAGGCACAAAAAAAAACTGTCCTCGCAATTGTGTCCATATGAATGAATCCAGGTTCATCTGTGAGATGTATATCATTGAAGAAACCCCAAAACCAGCGTGCATTTAAACACAACTCAGAGACTGTCTTTGGTTCATAGTCTGTTAGCTTTCTCACATGTCCCAGTGAGACATTAACATTTACAAACCATTCATGCACATGTACAAACTGAATAATTGTTGAAGAATTAGGAGTTTCTGTTTAAAGTAGTCACATTACATTACATTATACGCATTTAGCAGATGCTGTTATCCAGAGCAACTTACAACGCAAAGTGCATTTTTTTCAGGACGAGGGTGTTAAAGTGTTCGAGGGAGGTAAAAGTCAAGTGCCAGAAGGGTTAGCATGGACTAAACCCTGTGGATGACCTGTTGAAGAAACAAAACCAAAAACCATTAGTAATAATCAACAACAATCATAAGTCAGCCATAGTTTTGCGTGTAGCGATCTAATTTTGCTAAGTGGGGGAGCTAGGGAGGGAAGGAGAGAGGTGCGTCCTGAAGAGGTGAGTCTTCAGTCTGCGCTTGAAGGTGGACAGACCATCTGCTGACAAGATCTGACAATCTAGTTGCAAAATTTATATTCACATGGCGTCTTGAATAGACACAACACGGCTGATGATGCAGGTTCCCCAATTACATTCATGTACCAAACGTAAATGTGCCAACATGTTTTTTTCCAGACATATATGCTATCATGTGTGCAGACATATATGCTTACATGTGTGCAGACATATATGCTATCATGTGTGCAGACATATATGCTTACATGTGTGCAGACATATATGCTATCATGTGTGCAGACATATATGCTTACATGTGTCCAGACATATATGCTATCATGTGTGCAGACATATATGCTATCATGTGTCCAGACATATATGCTATCATGTGTGCAGACATATATGCTATCATGTGTGCAGACATATATGCTTACATGTGTCCAGACATATATGCTATCATGTGTCCAGACATATATGCTTACATGTGTGCAGACATATATGCTATCATGTGTCCAGACATATATGCTATCATGTGTGCAGACATATATGCTATCATGTGTGCAGACATATATGCTATCATGTGTCCAGACATATATGCTTTCATGTGTGCAGACATATATGCTTACATGTGTGAAGACATATATGCTTACATGTGTCCAGACATATATGCTTACATGTGTGCAGACATATATGCTTACATGTGTGCAGACATATATGCTTACATGTGTGCAGACATATATGCTTACATGTGTGCAGACATATATGCTTACATGTGTGCAGACATATATGCTATCATGTGTGCAGACATATATGCTATCATGTGTGCAGACATATATGCTATCATGTGTGCAGACATATATGCTTACATGTGTGCAGACATATATGCTATCATGTGTGCAGACATATATGCTATCATGTGTGCAGACATATATGCTTACATGTGTGCAGACATATATGCTATCATGTGTGCAGACATATATGCTATCATGTGTGCAGACATATATGCTATCATGTGTGCAGACATATATGCTATCATGTGTGCAGACATATATGCTTACATGTGTGCAGACATATATTTGTAGATATATAAGCTTCCAGGCATGTATCTGTATGTATAAAAATAAAAGTGAAAGGATAATCTTACTCTCGGTCCCTGCACCCTTCCCTTCTTCCTCCTCCTCCTCCTCCTCCTCCTCCTCCACCTGCTTATGGACTCAGTGACTAGGTGCCCCCCTTTATTCCCCGCCCCCGAGCACTCACACACCCTCCCCCCCGACGCCCCCCACCCACAGACCCCCGTGAGTCCCCCCGTGTGCTGCTTCCCCAGACGGCCATTTAAAATAACAATCGCCCGCGTCTCAGGTTTCTGTCCTCTGAATTCATACTGTGTGAGGTAATGTGATCACCAACCAGTGCGTTCCAGACCAGGGTGTGTGTGTGTGTGTGTGTGTGTGTGTGTGTGTGTGTGCGCGTGCGTGCGCGTGTGTGTGTGTGTGAGAGTGTGTGAATGTCAGTGTGAAAGTGTGCGGGTATAAGTGTGTGCAAAAGTATGCCTGTGTGTGTGTGTGTGTGTGTTTGTTTGGGTAAGTGTGTGTGGGAGAGAGAAACAGAGGGAGACTGTCTCTGTATGTTTGTGCATGCGTGTGTGTGTGTGTGTGTGTGTGTGTGTGTGTGTGTGTTTGTGTGAGTGAGTGAGTGAGTGTGAGTGAGTGAGTGAGTGAGCGAGTGAGTGAGTGAGTGAGAGAGTGAGTGAGTGTGTGAGAGTGAGTGTGTGTGTATGTATGTGTGTGTGTGTGTGTGTCAGTGTGGTATCTGACATGTCTTACCTGCCTGTCTGTCGTTCTCCCAGACTCCGCTATTATTAGAAAGCACTTTCCACAGAAACACTGTGCTCTCTCTGACAAAAAAAAACCCATAAACCAGAACCCCTCACAAGTTAACAGTAATAATTCAAGGGATATTTTACATGCATTTCTCAGCCTTTAAACACATGTAACTATATCAAGCCAAACATTTTTTAAAGATACAATGAAACTTTGTCCCAGTTTCCATTACTTAAGTGGTAATGTTGCTTACATGCTAAATCACAT
>JAFBMS010002707.1:0-25428 GCA_019788955.1 Albula glossodonta
ATCTATCGATCCATATATAGACACACTTTATATAACATGTTAGCAAGATGTGATTGCATCTACACAAACCACCAATTTTTTGCCTCCGGTGTTCATTTGCATGGTGTTGTTCTTGGAAGTGTGTCAAGACCCGAGCAGGGTTCATGTCCTTAATATCCTATTAAATCCCTGTCCTCTATTTTTGAGCGTGATTACAGGTTGCTTAAGTGTTTTGATACAACGAGCGGCCTTTTATATGATTACACAACGGCAGCTGATCTGGGGTCGAACAGAGACCTGTGTGCTGACCCTGCAGACCCTGATGCAGCTGGTTCTCAGCTGAACATGTGCACCACTTTGTGGGTAAACCACTATGAAAAGCGCAGGTGCATCTTCCCTTTTATCAAAGACAATCATTATTTTTTAAGTGGGAGTTAAGGGGTGCGTGTGGTTGGTGACAGATGAGGAGAAGTAGAAATTAAATATAACAGGCTGCAATTTTTAGAAGCGGAAGACAGAACAGCACTGAAACTTTAGACACTTGTTATTGAATATTATTTTTATTGTAAGGTTTTAAAACTTTCTTCTTTTACTTTGCACTTTCAATGACCGCGGCAGTGTAACAAGCTCAGTATGATCATAATGTCCTGCAGTTTCCCCTCTTTCCGTTCTCCATTAAACGCTGCGTATTACTTTATCAACCACTAACGGAGCCGCTGCCTAGTTGCACTTGTGTGAAGCAAAACATCAAACCCAAGCTCAAAGTCGCTTCCACACATGAGGAGGCTGACTCCAATAAAACAAGCGCGCGCAAATGTTTTCTACTGAGGCGCGGCCCATTAACTTGAAAGCAAACCGAGAAGAATTTTCATTTCTTTTTTTTTTCTTTTTACCGCAAACGCTGGTGTTCCTGGGGCTGGTCTTTGAAGTGTTATCGAAGTGTTTGTAACGGGAGACAGCACCGCACTTCTGCTCTCCCTCATCTCATACAGTTTTTCGGCAAGTGAAGGGGAGTTTGTGGCTGTTGTATGTAGCCTTTAACTGTGAACCTCGCGTCCACGACCCGCACTTCAGTGCACTATCAGTGCTTTGCAGCACTACAGACCAGAGCTGCCGAGTGGAAACACATATATTTTATAATAAGATATTGAGCTGAAAGGCCATACAAATAATAAAGAAAAATCAAACATCGTTTATGTGACCTAAATAACTATTTTGAGAATTCAGGATAAAAAAACTCTTCTTACCACAAATTACCAGCGAACTAAATTGAATTTGATAGCTAAATTATATCAGTAAATTGTATATAAATGCTCAACCTGCACTTTTGTGATGGTTGACTCAAGCCAGACCTTTTGGGCTTGATGACCATATCACCATATCATTGAAGACAAGGGATGTCTCCTGAATAAGTGGCTCAGTCTGTGAAAGCATGGCCCTGTTGTCTCCAGGCGGGGCTTTCCTCTTGTTATTACTTAAATATGGCCAGAGAATCTGTAACAGGGAGACAGAGACGCAAAATACAGATGTATTTCTCCTTCCAGGGGTATGGTTTTTACAGTCACCAAGGATTCCATGGATTATAGTTTGTAATAAAATTAAATGTAATATTATTTGTTATAATATTAGATAAACCTTTTCTAGATTAGCACATGCATACAAAAAGAGGCACATATCATTTTAAAAAATAATTTTAAAGTATACTGAAGTATGCTTTAACTCCAAAGAAATACCTTACGTATGTATTTAAAACTTGCACTTTAAGTACATTACCATGTATGGAGTTTTAAAAGAGTGTGCTTAAGGTACTGCTTTTTCATAAGGACAAGGTGTCCCCAGAATCATGTGACCTGTAGTCTGTAAAATAATCAGTGGCTGGCAGGTGAGCACATTGAAGGGGCAGCTAATCTAGCTAACATGACACAGCAGGGCTTCAAAACTCAAGACAGGTACATTTTGAGATGAAGTCCATATGATGATTGAACGCGGCTTGGTCTGTAGCAAAGTGAGCTTATGCAACCTTGAGCAGCCATGTGATCTTTTCTAACCAATAAGTTGCTGAAATCGAGATGAATTACATGCCACAAACCAAAACTGGCTTTCAGTCCCACAAAGTGATGCAAATTCAGAGATCTAACTGTTCTTGCCAATCAGGCCAATTCTGGAAATGGTTTCTCCCAGACATGTTCTCATCCTTACCCCTACCCCCCCTGCCATACCACTGTCCCCCCTGATCCTGCAGTAGAGGCTGCACTGCTGAACTCTGCTCCTAACAATACCATGCAACTGTTTCACCAGTACATAACTGAAAGAAATAGATACATAACTTAAATACAAGTGTGTCAGTGCTCTGATAACCTCGTCACTAGTTTATGATGGTTGGGTGACTGACTTCAAAGTTAATTATTTTTCATTTATATTCTGTTAGAACATTGCTGCTGGGGATGAGGGGTTTCCACATGGCGGCACAAAGCCAGAAAGTGCCTCAAGCACGGATACTCTGCCCACCAACAGTGTTGTTCTAGCAATATGCGCACATAATAACGGTGCGGTCAAAGGATTCTACAGAGCTGACGTTACTTTGGAAAGTCAGAAGCAGTGTGAACAGAGGCAATCGTTAGGCTTCATTAAGAGCGTTTGAGCTCCTGAATGGGTCAGCGTTAAACAGGCCATGTGTGCACTGCCAAAAAGGCTAAGGAGAGACAGCAATCAAACCCAAGGTACCGTGGGATTGCCTCTGTGCTGAGCAGCAAGGTTGGGGGAGGCCGCTGATCTGGGGCATCAGCGTGGACTCAGCCCCGTGTGCATCCCGCTCAGAGGCCAGACACAAACAACATAGCGTGCACTGAGCGCAGGCTAAAAAAAAAAGAGGTAGAAGAAGGAGGAGAAAAAAACACTTTATGTGTGATGGCAAAACATGATTGTGTGTTCTTGTGTCCTTGTCTCATGAGGAAGGAGGTAAAAATAAATCTGGGGTGAGGAAGTTATTGTTGGAGCGAGCGAGCGAGGAACCGGCTCCGTCCAAAGGGACGAGTGTGTTGTGAGCCGCGTCGGCCACATGAAAGATAACACACCTGGCAAAAACAATAGCCAGCCTATTTGCATAGTGTCTAGTCCAGATTTATCACAGATGGCCCATGTAAATCCAACAGGTTCTGAATGTACCTGCACTTCTCGAACACATAGATCCTCATTGAGAGTTGTAATCTGAGGGGCTGGTTTTAAAAAAATCTGTATCCTAGTTACCATGGCCTGATAGGATTGAATCTTCTGGTGTGTTGGTGGGAGAAACAGAGGTGCATAAGTGTTAACACTGATTCTATAAACTGACCAGAGCGTCAGCTCCATATCTCTATTATCACATGAAAGATAGGCCTCTGCTCTTTTATCTTACAGTACTGGTGGTGGTCCACTTTCTGGCCTTAGACACACCTCCTCATGATATTCATAAACTTTAACATAACAATATCAATTCCTGTCACCATACTTAAATAATGTATTAATAAATTGGAAAAAAAATCTATTTATTACACATCTGGCTCACCCCAGCTGGGTTCATAGGTCTTAATATGCTTTGTTATGGAGTAAACAAAAACGAGGAGACCCTGTGTTTCTCCCTGACCACAGTTGCAGACCACGGTCTCATATGAAAGAAGTAGAGAAGACAGAAGGATTTTGGGAGTTAGACATGTGGTTGCTATAGACAGTCTTTGGTACTGGGTTACACATGGCTCCCTGGATTTGAGAACAGTATGTCATGAGTACATGATGCTTTACTTGGATAGATCAGCCCAGCCATACAGATTAACTGAACATGCTTTCAGAAATAAAAATAAAAACTACACATTTTACTTTGGTTGTTGAAAGGGCATTTAATCAAATATTTTGACAAATCAGTGTTGAATTGACTTTGGCTCTGAACAGACCAGACAGAACACTCACCTAGCCAAATTTCATTTGTCAGCCTTTTGCCTCATCTCAGAAACCACAAAACAAAGATGTCATTCTTTTGGCTCAGAAAATCTCCACTGTAAGTCAGCTGTGAAATTTGCAAGCTATTCTGCTTGAAGAAACTTAGCAATAGTTTATTTTGATACCTTTAACATTTGGTATCTTTAATACCTGATGTAATGGTTCAGTGGTTTTACCTCCTTCCCATTTTTTATTAGGCAGGTTACTTACTCACTGAGATAATCCCTTTGTCAAGAGAGACCTAGTCCAAAATAGTCGCAGCAAAAGTCACTTTACTGCAAGGGAGAAAAAACTACTCCTAGCCTTCTATATATATTTAGAGAGAGATAATATGTGACACAAACAACATTTCACAGTCTTAAACACACAGGCATAAAGTAATGATCAGATAAATACGTTATAACAAGTACTGTGGTGAGATAAAGCAACCACAGTAGGTTAGTCACATGGTCATCAACAATCCATTTGAATTCCTCAACAGAAATAAACTCATTCAGCTTTGAAGTGCTTTGGAGTGTGTTCCAAGACTAGACAGCTGAATAAGTTTAATATCAAACCAAGAGGATATTTAAAACATAAGATGGACTGATTATCCTACTGGAACAGTTCAAACATGAATAGGGAGTATAGGCTACCTGTATCAGTCCAATGCCTGGATGAATACACAAGAGGAGACAGAGCCAAAGATGAAGAGTGAATGAAAGACCAGTAAGAAAAAGGAAATGAAAGGACAGAGTGGGAAAATTTAATGAAAGAAGAAGGGAAAAGTTGAACTACTAAATTAAAGGAGTAGGAGGAAAGAACAGTAAATTAGGGCTGAAGTTGAGAGTAATAGTATAGGTAGAGACAAACCAAATGGAGCAAAGGAAATGGGAAAAGGTGAAAGGAGCTTGAAAGGATATGGAGTGATGGAGAGGAGAGGAGCAGGGCAGCCGTGCACCCTCCACACTCCCCAAATGAAGATAAACGAGGGGCTCCACACCGCGCTCACCTCAGCCCGCTTCTGTCCGGCCCTTATTGATGACGGGTGGGGTCAGGGGTTATGGAGACAAAACGCTGGTTTCCCCTGTCTCTCTACAGCCAAGGTGCAAAAGAAGACCACTTCAGGAGGGGGGTAACCACCCCCACCTACCCCCTCCACAACCGCCCCCAGAAAACCGCCCTCCAACTTCCCAGCATTCTCCTGGCTGGACCCATCCATCATAGATGCCGGATGGGGGTGGCTGTGGCAGAGGGGGAAGAAGCAGAGAGGTGCTACAATGGGGGGGCCTTGCATATGCTAATAGCACTTCCTTTTGCACAAAGCCACCGGCCCGCATCACCAGGCCACCGCAAAGACAGGGGGGTTATCATTGACCCATCCGTCTTGCTTTCTCTCAAGTGAATGAGCCATTCAATTATCCCTGGATATTTACTCGCTTCCAGTGATCTGCCCGGCCCCTGGGGCCAACTGGGCTGTGGCCGGGAGCATCAATCACTCTCCCTCTTTTCCCTCCCCTCTCTCCGACCCTCCATCCCTCCCGCTGCTCCTGTCCCGAGGAATAAGACATCTTTCCATGGGGGTCTTTGCTCTTTTCCACCTCAGATATCTCCCTGTTTTTCAGTCTGTGTGTCCTTCCCACATCCACCCACCTCCCACCCCCATGGCCCCCTCCTCCCTTGTCAAGTGTGTTTTACACAGCTACCCGTCAGGCTGTCTATGGCTCTGCCTGCTGTTTCCTCGCACACAGGCTGTCTCCACCCTGTGTCCCTCTGTTTAACCACATGCTGATAGACTTCCATCTTACAGTCTTGACATCAATCAGATGTATTAAAACAACCAACAAACAAAAAAGCCAGTTTAAACAAAAGGTGGTGGCAGAATTTACATCAATTCCTCCAGCTCGTCCAGGGCAGCTCGCAGTTTAGGTCAGATGGAGAGGCCAGATGGAACAGCGCTATCATCTGCAGCACAATCGAAACAAAATGTTATTACTTGAAACAGCGACAGTAAAGTAAACATATTATTCCCACGCAAAGGGGACAATCTACAACAAGGCAACAATAATAGCACTACTACATCAATCACACACTACACCAGTAATCAGAAACAGGCTAAAGTTCAGAGCAGATGCTCAATAGCGCATTGAGAAAGGAGGGCTGGGGTGAGGGAGATGAGATGAGACATGTGCTCCGCTCAGGGAAAAATACAGATGTAAACAAGAGTGACAAGACTGTTGGAATCGTGTAGTTTCTCCGACACTCAGAGGAAATGCAGGGAAACTGAAACAACACTGCCAGTGTTTGATTAGATTTTTGGAACTTTTTTTATTTCAGAGAAAATAATTTTATTTGTAATCTATGGTGTCTGGTTATGACAAAACTGGAAAACATCAAAGGAGGTTATTTTGAAACGTAGGTGCTCACAATTAGATTAAGACAGAATAATACTGGTGTCAGATTGTACAACAATCCTTTGATGGGTGTATTAAATAAAACTCCATAATTGTTTAATAGGCTCTCATTTTGGTCTATACTTGGACTGTTGACATTTTGAATTAACTCAGGGATCTGAACAGCCATACTTGTAAAAATAATAAATAAATAAATAATAAAACTAAATGTTAAAAGTATGGTTTCAGTAATGACCAAGGCTGCCTGCTCTTTATACTGCCAAAGCTGATCTGAAAAGGCAGCTCTACTCAAAATAACAGAGGTTCTTGAGGAGCGTGAAACATTTGATATTTACTATAAATAGCTCGTTTTCAAACCCGTTTATCTCCAAACTGCTGCCACATGTTTAGCAGTCCCCCCAGTCTCATTTCTCTGGATTTTTGGATGGCTCCCAGTAACGTAAAAGAATAAAACAAAAATAAAATGATAATTGTTTTTATGAGGGGAAAAAAGGTCTGACGACGGTTCTGATCTCATTTCCAAGCAGTTACATGAAATTAATGCGTCCAGGGATATTACAGTAATTGTCACATAAAGGTTTTTTTCCTTGCATTTTCTCAGGTTCCATATGGCAGGCAGTGTGCACTGAGCAGCCGGGTACTAAACTCAGTAAATACAGGCTTTAGGGAGGGGGCACACAGGGCTGTGGAGCTACTGTTACACCAGAGGAAGGCGCAGCCAGGGAGCCCACTGATTCCAAACGGGACAGTGCTGTCCCTCTGGGACAGTGTTTTGCTATTCTGAGCATACAGTACAATCTATTAAATTACATTACAGTCATTTAACCAACACCCTCACCCAGAGTGACTTAAAGTGCATCAACAAGAGTTCAAGATCAACAGTGGCACATAACTGGCTAACAACCCCCAGGTCAGACAGTTCCCTTGCAACACCATGAAGCACTCATGTCATACTCCATGCTAGCCTTTAGCACAGATATAACAGAGTGTGACTTATAGAGCATTGCTGTTTTGTGTCACTTCTCTTTCTAGCTCCATCAGCATTGTACAGTAAAGCTGATTCAGTGGCCTGTTGAGAAATACATTTAAGTCCCTTGATGGTATTCTTGGTTAAATAAAGGGTAAATGTTGTTTTGTTAAATTAAATGTTGAAGGTTGAATAAAATAAAAAGTAAGGATATGCTGCAAATATAATAAAATTCTACACTTCTCCAAATGAAAAAGTGTTAGGGGGAGGGGGTGGCAGGGGAGGTTAAAGTCTTCTGAAAGCACGGCAGGGCACGATGCAGGGGGTCCCTCATGCAGAACAGACTCAGCAAACCACAACATTTTTGAAATGTTAGATCAAATTTTCATTACCTTTCATTTGTTAGCCACGATAGGGTCTTTGTAAGACATACATGCCATAAGTGTGGGTAGTGTCACAGAATATCAAAACCCAACCATGATCAAGTAATACCAAATAATGTGCACAGTAGTTTGGCTGTCATTTCTGAATAAAACGCTCTTAATTAATTTTACAGTGTGATTTCCAGTATGTTGCTTTTGGAGAGCAACTTAAAAAATATTAGTATAATTCATACTGAAGCATTAAATAAACGTGTTCTTTGGAAAAAGGTAATGATGACCATTCTCATGAAAGCTGAACACAAAAAAGATTGATTTGGTACAATAAACTTATTCTAGGAGGATCCAATTATTATATTATAGCCAAATTTTGGCTCAGCCAAAAAAGTTTGCACACTTTAATATTTTGGAATAATAATTCATCTAAGTAAAATTTAAAACATATCAGGATATCAGTTCAAATGTGGGATTTATTTATTTATTTTTGTACTTTATATTACTCACAAAAACTCTGTCATACAACTGGAAGGGAGAAGTGTTATGACAGGACGCTAACTAAACAAGGTTGAAAGAACACCCAGTAAAGAGGTATGGGGGGTGATTACTCTGTCTTTGTGAGATGCTTTTTCCATGTGATGTGTCTTGTTTGCTGTCAATTATTTATTATACATTACACATTATAATGTGGTCTCTCTGTTGTCTACAAAACCAGTGTTATTGTTGTACACCTGCCAAGGGACAAGAGATGAAAATGAAAATTTAGCTAGAGCATATCTTGTTTAATAAATCAGATATTAAATAAATCATTCAATAAATCAGACATCTACATACCAGTTGATCCCTGAAACACAAAGAGATTTCATCTTAAGAAATACTCAATCCAGTGCATGCTGAGAGTGAACATCCAGTGGTGATTTATGCCTTTGCTGAACCGGAAAAGTAACAACCCTTTCTTTTACTTTTACATTTACAAGTGGAGCATCACATCTGTAGAGTACCCAAGGACATTGTGACATGTGGGAATTCATTTCATGAGGAAATAGTAAAATCGACTTTTAATTGGAGTTTGTTAATAATAAATTTCAGGAGAGGCAACCTTCGGACAACCCTTCACTCAAACACCAGTATCCGTCCAATCTGGCTGTATACGCAGGTATTAATTTGCCACGTACCTTCTCTCCCATCACACTCTCTGTTTCCGGCATCCCTCCCCCTCCCCATCTCCACCTTGAAGTCTACTTCCCTTTCTTCTGTTTTTTTTTTCACCCTCTTTTAACAGTCGAAAGGGGAGGGGGTTAACTTCATCCTAAAAAATATTGAGGCATGACACTGCCCCCCTGGACTCCAAGCCCAAGATCAATGTTCCTACCAATATACAACTTGCGACATCATGATAAACTCCTTCCAAACGCATTCATGTTGTCTGAAGGTACATTCTCCTGAAAGTACAATTACTAATCCTCTCAGTGACGTCGGTTTATGTACGTGGGCCATTGTGTAACACTATTTTCAAACTACAGGTTGCAATATACAGCTAAATTTCAGTGGGCCTGTAAATGTGAATGCTCTAATTTCACAAGAGATGTGAAGTGGAGATTAACCTGTTACCCTGGACCATAGCCATTCAGAACTGTAACATGTGACCTCTGGGTTAAGCCTGTAGGGTTTGCTTCATGGTTTGGGTCTGAAGTATTTCAGATGATGAGCAGTTCAGGTCATCTGGTTCTTTTTCTCCTTCATCTGCTTCATTAAAAAAGAAGTTCTCATCCAGGAACAGATCTTGATCATGGCAGTTCAGATCCCACAACATGTGGTGGCGGTCGGCACCCAGGGCCCACATGGGAGCCTATGATGGGTTTTTATCTTGTACAGACCTCTCTAAAAGAATGCTTAAATCAAAGATTGCTGTCTCATAAAAATGCATACTCACACACACATACACACTCACACTCAGAGCTGTGGTGTTCCAGTGGAAGTTCCCCACACTAGTAAACATGTTTCAGTGCCAGCTGCTCCATGATAGGCTGGGAGAAGTGGGTTACCGTGGTTACCTGTCAGGACTTTCAGGAAAGAAAAACTTTAAAAAGTTGACAGCACAAGCCCCCCCCCCCCCCCCCCCCCAGGCTACCCCCCTCCCACCCCGCATTTTCCCGTGAGTCAGCATAGGGGTCTCATCCTCACACCACAGAAACATCTTCTTCGCTCCCAGCTCCGCCATCTGGGAAAAGCCTGAGGTCTCAGCCGCACACATGTAATCTATAAATGTCTCATCTCTAAAAACACAAACCGTGTGTGAGTGGTGGACAGCACATGGGGGGAGGGGCGGAGACAGGAGCGTTTGGCTCCGAGATCAGGCAGGAGATTTCTAAACATTGGGGGGGGGGGGGGGGGGTTCATGACTCAGAACACCTCCATTCCTACTGCACTTCTCACTGTACGCACACACTCACCAAACAAAGAGCACCATCAGGTCATGGTTTACTTCTGTAATTCTTTGAGTTCTGAAACTGAATAAAAAAATACAATGTAAAGTAATGTCTATGATATCTTCTGTGATTTCACTATTGATTATGTGGTCTGTTTGTCTGTTCGTTAGTGGATCCATCAATAGTGAATTCAAAATAAATATGTAAATGTACACTCTTCGTAAAGTGAAACAAACATGAAACACTAAAATGAGAAATGATTGACTGACATGAAGCAACATTATGCATAAATTACCTCTGTAAACAAAGACAAATAAAAAGAATGGGAGGAATAATGAATAAGAAGAATTGCAGATTACATGGCACTGAATATCTTGTCAAAGTACTGCCAGCTTCACAGTACACATGTTTTTATGTTTCCAAAGAAAAATGGTAAACTACCAGATCAAATCTGTAAACCTGGGGAGGTTTAAAGTAAATTTAGAATTATGTACATATAATTTATCTAACAATATTATCAGGTTTAGATTAGCTTTTTTTATCATTATACATTTATATAAAATAGCATCTTTTCAGTTGAGTGCAGTTATATTAGTACATCTCAGAAAAATAAGTTGCAAAGTCCTCCTAGAACTTATAAGAGACATAAGAATGAAAGAAAAACAAATTAATCTTGAATGTAGCCATAATGAAATTTGTCAGGAGGATTGGACTGACACTTAATCAATATTCACTCTGACAGATGAGATCATCATCATCATCATCATCATCATCATCATCATCATCATCATCATCACACTGTGACATCAGCACCTGGCCTCTGGCTGTGCAGCAGAGATTATCCCAAAATGCCCTTGGAGACCTGGAGATTGTGGCTCACACCTTCCCATAATGACCATGCTGACACGGGAATCATTACCGTATAACGGTGATCTCAAACTCAATGCCATGAAGGGCCGTGTGAGTTCTGCTTTTCACTCCAGCTTCTGCTCATAATTAGATAATTAGTCCCATTACTCGCTACATACCAATATCAATCCCTCTGGTTTGCACATAATTCATAAAATTAATTACTTGTACAACATAAATAACAATGTTTGCATATTTTCTCTGCTTGCAAATACACATGGTGTGGATTGTCTACTCCATGGCTATTAGTTTTTGACTATTGCGATTTCAGATGCCTGGTATGTGCTGGTAGTCCTTTTGAGTATTGGACACCAGAATCTTTTTTTATGGTGGCCTAACTAATCCCCTATAGCAGCTAACAAATGGACTGAATCTTTACCTATAGGAGCTACCAAATCAGCTATCTGTTTATTTTCATGGCTAACAAATGGGATCTTTCCCAATAGGGGCAAGCTCTTCCCTAGGGCTTCACATTTACAATCATTTGACAGACATCTTTATCCAGAGGGACTCATAATGTGACTTAAAGACACTGGTTCGTATCCTCGACTCAGCACATGCAAGTTGCCTTATCACCTCTAAGTTCAGTGGCCTTGCTTCAAAAATAACACAGAATCTGTGCACCAGTGGTCTACAATTTGGATGTTGGCTTTAGTGGTCTGCAGCATGAACACAGCAATAAAGACCAACAGGTGATCATTCCCCCTAACAATTGCTCTCTCTGCATTTTGCCATTGAAGGAAAAAAAAAACGCATTTCCATTTGCACGTGTTTCTGGTTGTGGCATTTGGCTGGCAGTGGGCCTCGCTGACGGTAGGCTGTCCTTGAGCTTTTTGAGGGATGGGGCTGGGTCTCGGAGCCTGGCATTCAGACTGAGTAATGGGGTGGGTTTGGGGGCCTTGGCTGGCACGCGGGGCTGAGCAGCGCTGCCGAGGAGATTACCAGCACATCACACAATGCTGGCTCTCTCTGCTGTGTGCCAGTCTGCGGTGAGCCTCCCTGTCACCAGTAATCCACACCATCCATCAGCTGCGCTGGCACTTTCACTGGGTAGGTTAAAATGAATGAACATACCCTGCCATCTAAAAACTCCACTGGGAAGAATGTTTTCTGTTGAACCTACAGTATATAGCCCTTGTTCACAGGGGTCCTCAGCCATGGTCCTGTAAGACTGACTTAGTACAAGGGGCTGCTATCCTAGTCCTGTAGACCTGTAGAGTCTGGACTGTGAAAAAAATTCACAAGTGGAATGCTGCTGGCATGCTGTTGTGGCCAGCTACATTTGTACATTTGTATCATTCAGGACAATGGTATGACTTCTATCAGATCTTTATAATAACTAACAAGCCTTGAATTCTTGACCTGCTCCTTTTCATACAGGTGTTTTCACTGATGTTGCTCTGGCTATGATTAGCTCCTTCCATTGCAGTAGTTAGTGCAGCTGCAACTTTGCCTTTTGCTACCCAAGCAATCATAGTCTTTCTAGCTGCAAGGCTGAGCTTCCTTTGAAATAAACTTCATCCCTAAAAGTGCCAACAAGCACAATTCAGACCTAAGAAACCAAGTAAGGTGTATTAACTGTAGTGTGACCTGCATTGACAGATGAAGAGCTGAGTAAATACAATACAGTAGGCTCTGCAGCCCCCAGAACCAGGGTTCTACATTTCTGCCCTTGGTAACGGGTTTCTGTACCACTGAACTGGCTGAGGTCATGTATTCATTCAAATTCAGTTCAGTTCTGTCTCTCTTTGGCAATATCATGTTCCAATAGTACAGTACCCCATGACTGAGCATGAAGAAGGGTCTTTGAGCTCCCTTGATGCTGGATCTAGGAAAGAGGAACATGATTTGATGGGAATGGATCTCCAAAATTCAAGGGAATGGGAGGGAGGGGTCAGGATGGTATGGCATGAGGCCAGAAAATTCTTACACTGTTTGTGCACCCTGGCACAGACACTCTAATTGAATCGGCTGCCTGGGCCGGGTGTCTCTGCATATGAGCTTATAGCGGGTGGTTCTGGGTAATTGAAACAAGGCCGACCACAGAGGAGTCATGCATTGGTAGGACTGTCAGTGCTTCTGGGAAGAGTTAGGAAAACAAGGGGTATGCTAACGGTCTGGAGCCTGACAAACTGGTGAATAATTCTAACTAATTTCGTTTGTAGTTAAAAGTGTGCCCCAACTGAGAATCAAGAGAGGAGTTTTTTTTCCTTTTTGTTTATAGCCGAGGATTTTATGGGTGTCCGCCATTACTTACTCACCAATTCAGCAAATGAACAGAAAAACATGAAAAAAAAAACATTAATCCCTTTGCTTGCATCATATGTTGTGAATCACTGGGTTGTTTGCGGATTAAAATTGTTAACAAGTCCCAGACAACAGTCTTCACCTCAGAGAAATTTGTTTCCAAAGACATTCATTATCTGTCCCCTTCTCACCCTTGTTGCCAACCCAAAGTTCAGCATGTTTCTCCCCCTGCCCACCCCTCCAGAATGCTCCACTCCCATGCTGGAACCCAAAATCCATCAGATTATGTCATTGTTGGTGATGATGTAGAACTTTGAACTCCTGACCGTTGAGGCGGCTGAGGGTGACACTGATAAACCCCCCCCCCCCCCCCCCCACTGACTTGCTGAACTTCCTGTGTTGTAATCGGGCCTTGCTGTTGGCTTGCCAGAGCTCTTTTCCCCTGAGTCACAGGCTGGATAAGGCTTCCTGACATGGTCACAGGCATTATGGTTTGGCACAGAGCCCCCTTCACTGGGGTGAAGCAAGATATCCTGTGCCCAACCTGCACCCCATGGCAGGATACTTCAGAATGTAGACGAGGTGGATCTGATGTAGGTCAGTAAAGCAGTGGACAGAGGAGAGGTGTGGCAGGAATCCTCAAATCCGCCCTCTCCCACCTTTCATTCATGTATTTCACTACCCTTATATTTATAGAGAAAAAGGTTAAAAAGCATTAATGTTACAATCAAAATACACTAGATTTCAATTTCACTTCTGGATCAGTTTTCAAACAGTGCTTTTCAGCAAGTGTCCTATTTTGAAGAAAGTAAAAGGTGGTGGAAGAATGTATGGACATTAGTTTAGGGAAAATATTCAGGTTAAAAGGGTAAAATGGGACAAAAGAGGGAGATGACCAGATGACAGCAGAAAGGAAGTTACAGATACAATTTAAGACCGGGATCTAGAAAACATCCGGTGGTCTTGGGTCAGCATATGTTTGAGGTAGGGATGCAGGATTTTTGGAGCACATTCACCATATGTCTCTGCCTCCATTCACTTTGAAGCCCTTCATACAATATTCAAAAACCAGAGAATCTTTCTTTCTCTATGAAATTACACTTGGAACAATGACGTTGGTTTTATTGGTAACATTTTAAAGTGATCTACAGCAAAATGCTGTGGACGTCAGCTGTCTCCCATGAGAATAATAAGGAGGTTTTGCGTGAAATTGCAAATCAACCTGGGTTTGACATTTTATTATAGTTTATTGTATTTGTGGTGTGTGATAATTTTTTTTTTGGGGGGGGGGGGGGGGGGGGTGGGGGCGGGGGTGGGGGATGCAAAAGAATCTGAGGATTGCAGGTTTGTGACCAAAGTTAACAAACAGTAATATTACATGAATTATATATTCATATATTTTCCACATTTGGCCCTGGCTTGTTTACATCTTATTCTGATTCCAGGTGGCTGTACATTACACTGTACATGTAAGCTAGGACATAATGAAAAATACAGCTTATGACAGGTGAAACAATTATCCAGTCGCTGTTCCTATTTGGCGTTCTTGTCACCTCACCTGGCACAACTCTTACTTCTGTTCACAATCAGATGCCTAAAGCAACATTTGGACTGTTTATCCATGTCTTTACACTGAGGATAAGTCAAGGGACACAGTTGCATGCTATCTTTTGGATAAGACTTGTTGGAAGACATTCAGGCAATTGCTGTTAGTGGATCTTTGATTAAATTATTTATGACATTATGTAAATAGTGGAATGATTATGAAAATTTTGAAATCATTTTGGAGTTTCCAGCACATGGTGATGTTTTCTTCTTATTTTAAAATTATGGGATTCTGATATGTAAGAGACAACATTATGC
This sequence comes from Albula glossodonta, assembly GCA_019788955.1. Classification (NCBI taxonomy): domain Eukaryota; kingdom Metazoa; phylum Chordata; class Actinopteri; order Albuliformes; family Albulidae; genus Albula; species Albula glossodonta. The sequence goes on from JAFBMS010002707.1 coordinate 15,137, forward strand.
TGCGTGTTAATGGATTACATGTAGCAACTACTTAATTCCCTACCCTTATAACAGTATCACATTTGGCTTTTATAGAATATAACAGTTGAATATTCATGTCAACTTGTACTACCCGACATATAAATACAGCATGAAAAATAACTGTATAAATGCGTTTGTGTGAAACACTATGCAATTAAATGGCAGCAGAAAATAACCCAAATACATCGCTTTCTGCATAATTAAATTCCATAAAAAAACCAATGACTATAAATATAATGTTATTTAAAACTAGCATCCCCTGCCCATGGGGTATTACGCAGTTTAGTGAACAAAAATAAAACGCGGATCATATTGGTCAAGAGCACTTGAAATGCATTCTGCTGGGAAATGCGCATGAGACATCAATTGGATCGGTCAGTTATTGAGTGAAAAAACATTGTGTCACTGAAGTCGTTCAGTTACGGAAATCAAATTCGCATTTATCGCGTGTGAACATAAACTCGAGTAACCCAATCGACTTCCAGAGATTGACAGCTTCCGTATTGTGCGCCACTGCTGATCTGTGCACGCTTCAAATGAACTATAGAGTTTAAATGTTATACCCGGTAAAAAATAATGACTTTGTTCATTATTTCACTATATGTAAAGTGGTGTACCAGGAAAAATATAAAATTACAAACGGGACGACAGGCATCATGCCTTTGTGAATGTAGGAATTATTGAGCCATAAATACCGACACTTTATAAATGTACAAATTACTTTGTATTGTTAAGCTTCCTTATGTTAAAAACGAAAATAAATATTTAAAAATATGCAATGAAAATCAATTTAACATGTATCATCATTACTTTTTCGGCTAATAAATTAATTAGTTTTTTTTTATTAAGACACACGACAGGCTTACAATAAACAGAACACAAGGTTCTTGATAACATAAAAAGAAAAAAAGAGAGAAAAACTTCACGTGTGGTGGCAGAACAATGTTGAACTTCCTCCGACCCGCAGCTGGCTCGAAAGTCAGTTAGTGCAAACCTGCACGCAGCCTCTGTTTTGAAACCGCTAGGCGGCAATATAGGGTAATAAGACATATTTTCAGACTGACAGTATTGGAGTAAAGAGCGAAAGTATTTCTTAGAAAAATATAATAAAAACGCAGAAATCCCGTTGCATTGCGCCGTGCAAATACGGGGCACATTTACTTTGGCTTGAAAAAATAAAGAGAAAAACAAAACCGTGAAGGAAAGTGAGCGAAGGACTGGGAGGGAAAGCAAAACTCCTTCTTTTAACATAGACACAGGAATGAATGAGATGATCTTAACCTCCTGTATTACACTCCTCTTCCAGACATTCTTAGGAGCTTTTTTTATTATTATTTTACCACAGGAAAACAATGTTTAAACGGACCGTCTGGTTGCTGTCACTTGTGGATTTTATCGTATTGCTCCTGCTGGGTAAGATATTACTTTACGAGAAGTAAAAAGAGTCGATAGGAGATGCTTGTTCGACACCATGCCCCGAAACGGTTAGAATTGCATCTATCATATCAAGTGAGTTGTTCCTTTCCTGTTAACTTTTAACACGCTATCTTTTTCATTATCATGCTAAAAACATTTTTTTATAGAAATCTCCAACGAGCAAAGTATCTGGCCATATTCAAAACTACGTCGAACAAATACATCAAAAGTTGTTTTAAAGATACAACAACACGTGCATCGACCGCCCTCGACATTCGCATAAAATACAAAGAACCGAACGTGCTGCTGGGGTAAGAAGGACAAGTGCAAAATCTGGGGTAGAGTTCGGGTCAATGTTGTCAGCATGATCATCTTAGAAGCATTACATAACTCACACTATGCGTAGCCTAATCAAAATTTGAAGGTGAACATAACTGACATCGTAATCCCTTGTAGTCCATGACACTGATTCGTGACTGTTTTTTAACTGTTGGGAGCAAGTTGGGTTTGAAATTACATTTTAAATGACTGCAATATGTAATCTTACACATTTTGACCCACTAACAGTCGCCATGATACATAGATAGGCCCTTAAAACAAGCATGCCATAATGACATGCAGAAATAAATATGGTTATGAGTAGCCCGTATTCAATGAATACTCCTGACATTTCACGGTAAATATGAATTCGATACATTTAGGTTTAACGTGTGAAGTCTTTGAATTGTGTCATTTTAATCAGATTTTACCTGCAACTGGTCATACCGTTCCTTCCCTAAGTACCATTGATACCAGTCCGTTGCAAACTAATTAACACCATAACATTGAACATTGATGCTCAATTGTATGGAAAATGAATGCATACAGAGATGGACGTATGGATGTACGAATGAATGCAAAACCACGCGCAGCTTCAGTAGCCAAGCTATTTGAGTGCTACTGAGCACACGTCGGGACTCTCTCAGAGGCGCTTTTTTCTCCACTGAGAGTTAACATGCTTTCCCAAAGTTCGCACCGTTTCTCAGAGGGTGATTCTAGTTGGCAGAACGCCTGACATCCCTCATTCAGAGGCAGTTGATCCGATGGACTCTCTGATCAACTGGCAGGGTAGCTCTAGAGCGCTTCGGTGCCTCCCCACGGACTTGACTGTTTTCAGATCGTCACGACTCACAACACTTATCACAGTAGGGCATTATTTTAACTGTGCGCGAAAATATGAGAATTTATTGAATAAAAAGTAGTACCCTCACTGTTTCACTGTTGCGCGCTGTGACAGACGCTGCTTGGTGCGCACAGAAGTAGTCAAAGCGAACATCAGTCTGTTCCAGGAGCGCTTCCTGGGTTTCGTGCGCATCTGGAGCTTATTTGCGTCCCTGGCTTCACCCGACAACATATTTCTGGAGCTAAATTGTTCGGGAAAACACTAAATACTTTGATACCTTACTGCAACGCAAAACTACATTATCCCGTTGGTTGATTTTCAGATTAAGTAGAATAGGACAATTGTTCTTATTCTTCTTCTTCTTATAATTATTGTCGTCGTCATCATAATCATCATCATCATCATCAGCAACACTTTTATTATTATTTTTTTTAAAATTACTATTATTATTATTATTGTTGTTGTTTGTTATTGCCACTATCATTGATAGGTTAATGATATATAATAGGGCTAAAAACATAATTATGGGAATAAAAACACAATTCTGGGATGTGATCTCACCTTGCCCGTGAGAAATACAAAGCTTTCTGAGGGTTGTGAAAGAATGAATGATTTAAGCGCTTACATATTGCTAAAACGCAGGTGATGAGTTTCCAGTAGCAGAGGACTAGAAATAAAATTCTTAAAACCTTTAACCCTGTTTCCTTTTGCTAACCCTCCCTGTCTCCCCTCTTTTTGAGCTTGCTCTCTCTTTCTCTCTTTTTTGGGCGAGCGTCCAGGTCCCGCACGCTCCAGCGCTCGGCCCGTTCACTCTCCACCCCGCCTCACAGAAGGGCGGGGGGGTGGGGTTGGGGGAGCCGCTCGCAGCCTGGCCGCTTGCCGCCGCGCTGCCTCCTCTATATAAACACACATTGGAGACTCGCTTTGCGACTCGAACTCACATTGAGAAACTGTATGTGAAAAGAGAGAGAGGACGGAGTAAAGAGTTAGAGAGGGAGAGCCTTGCTACCATCTGAAGACTTTTAGCATTTTAGCCATCAGCGTCAGAACGAGAACTTCAAAGGATTATTTCTATTTGAGACATTATTTGTGTACCTTAAGACCAAATTGCTGTTTTATTGAATTAAAAGAGATTGGCAGATAATATAAGATCTTTTGTTTTGGGGAGATATATTTTTTTTCAAGGATTCTTAATTTTTCTTCTTTAAGAAGTGTTAACTTACTTAAGACTGACTTTTAAAATACATTCTTAATCATTTATGATTGATTGCTCCCCTTGTGATTCCTAAAATTGGACCAACAGGAGTCCAGTTAAAAGATAAACGTTTTTAAATTCATAGTATAACTGTAGATATTGATTGTAATTGTATCAAAATGACTTTTCTGACAACTAATCAATGTTCAGTCTTGTTTAGTTTTGTCCACCATTCAAATCATTAAAGGTATCTTACTTTGAAATTTACTGTGGCTTTCTTTACAAATATTACTGAGTTCACAAAATAGGAGCTAGAGAATATCAGGCAGCCCACTTGTTAGCCACATCGAAGGTGTACTAGCTGTACAAAAGTTATAGTTCTGTTTATTGCAATACTAATAGCAGCGATTTGCATTACTACCGTGAGAAAAAAAAAACCTTTAGTCGCCTGTTATATATTCTACTACTGTCATTACTTCGTAATTTTCTACTCTACGAGTCACTGTCGCAGACTCCAACTCCGTCACCATGCTTTTTGAAAGTTTTGACCTGGTGTCGGCTCTGGCGACGCTTGCGGCTTGTTTGGTGTCAATGGCTCTGCTGCTGGCGGTGTCCCAGCAGTTGTGGCAGCTGCGATGGACCGCCACCCGGGACAAGAGCTGCAAGTTGCCCATGCCCAAAGGCTCAATGGGATTCCCCATCATCGGAGAGACCTGCCACTGGCTTTTCCAGGTAAGGGCGTCCCCCTGTGTCATATCTCTCGTTCCCTTTCGGATGCGTCCAAGCCGCTGCGCTGTCACTCTCTAAATCCCAAATCACCGGGCGCCTCTGCTAACGGCAGTGGCGCATTCTGCAGCTCTACTGTGTTGGTGTGCAGCAGTCTCTCTCCAACTCTTTTCCCCTCTCTCTCTCACTCTCTCTCTCTCTCTCTCTCTCTCGCTCACTCATTCCTGGTCCCGACGCCGGGAGAAAATTCCACAATACATTAATCAAAGTGCAGGTTTTGATGTAAGGAAAAGTGTTGTTGTTGTCATTGTGGATGAAAACAACAAATATAAATGTTCGCATCTCAGTATACATTGTATGTGCCATTAGTTGCATTATATTTATCCAATATTACTACGACACGTTAAGAAATAGTATCAATATTGCATTATTGCTTTAAAAGATCTGCATTGGTGTATTACAATATTATTGTCTAGAAACCTTTCTCTCTGTCCGCAAAGTGGTTTTACTTTTTAAGTCCATTAGTATTTTCATGGTTAGCTGATAAATAAGGAGCGGATCATTTTCATTTAGTTGAAATGAAAAGTGAAAGCTAATCGCCAAGAGATAAAAAAGTAATCAATGGCTATAGACACACGACACACACACAACGTATCACTTTCCTGTCCTTTACTGGATCCGAGGGAGTGCTTGGAAGACGAGCGCGTGCAGCGCAACGTCGCCTGCGTGCAGGATAAAATAACTTATGTTGACCAGACTTGATGTTTTAGCTTTCTCCACGTGTAATTACGCGTTCTAATTACGCGTTCCCGGAATAAATTTACTGTAGTTCTGTCATGTTGGAAACCAGTCCTGTAATCTGTTCGACATAGAACTAGATGATTAAATTAAATCAGTCCAACTGTTGCTCGGAAGGCGAACAGAATAGGATACTATAGTAAGGATGAATAAATACGCAGCGTTAAAACTATGCCACGTTTCTGGGTAAGTGTACAGTTATGCACATTCATGACTTGAATGGTAGGCAGCGTTTGTTTGGAATAATTTGGTATTCAAAGGAAACATTCCCAAGTTCCTTTGAAAATTCCAGTGAAAGAAGCCATAACTGATGTAGAAGTATTTGGTTATTCGTGTCTTTTCTTGCGTGCATGCGCGTGTGTATGTGTGTATTTGTGTGACAGAGGTTGTGTGCGCGCCTGCGATCCTACGTGCATGTCTGCGCGTTTTAATTATATACTCATGTTATCTGATATGTTCTTTTGAAAACACTTTATTCTGTACCTTGGATTAAAAGGCACTTTACGATTACCGTGCAAGAATAATGAAAGCGGCGCTCTGAAATGTATTTCAGAACAGCGAGAGGACATCCACATGGTGGATATATTTCGTGGTCCAAACGAAGATGCTACGGATAGGCTACTTTAACATTTTGCTATAAGGGAAAACGCTAAGCTCTTTCAAGATTACTTTTGTGGTATAGAACTGTTTAAATGTATTGAATGAATTCCAAAAACACTGTTTTTGTGGCTGGCAAGGATTTTGTACATTGACTAGATGTTCTTGATTGATCTGTTTAAAATCAATAGATTTTGAATAGGTCGCCTCTCGCCAAACTTCTGTCAGTTTCCATTTCTTGAGGGAGCGCATTTGGTGCCAAATTGCGGGCTATATGTGTGCTACCGTGCAAACTCGCAGTTCTAAACGTCTACACGCTTCATGTGTGAATTGGTGAAATCCTGAACGAGAATATACATTGACAGGACGACTGAGCTGCGTATTGATGTTATTCCCAGTGAATACCAAACACAGATTACTTACTCCCTTCTTATGCTGCCCTCGATGTGGCCACTGCCTCAAACCGCAAAGTGTCCTAGAGTAGCCTACCCCCTTCCTAAGCAGCATGAACAAAAGTTTGCCTCAGACATGATTTTCCGATGCGGGCCACCACTTACTTCAGATGGAAATAGTTTAACAGAACGGACTGGTAATGTCTACAGCTTTATCCTCATGATGCGTGTTAATTTGAACTAAAGTGTCTATGGTATGTTACTAGAGCACTGGTCTTCGCAAGACCGGTACATTTCTTTTCTGGTCTAAAACTGGGAAAAGGCAGGTCTCAGAAACACAGTACTTAAACTGTACGTTGTAACCTCCTCATGGACGTCTGGCGGGTGTAAACTCCGCTCAGACTTTGCACGGGGCGTCACCGTGAAGTGCAGAAACCGCGTGGCCCAGTTCACCTATTGGAAAGTCTATGATATGATAATCTCCTATCCAAGCCCACAGAATGTCATTGCAGCCCACGCGCGGCTCTCCGGCAGCTTGCAGAGGGGAAACCTGGCACATCCTTTGCATTGTTTTCTCTTTTTTACCCCTCTGATTCAATTTCCCCTGTTCTCTGTATACCGCACATGTTGTCACATATCTTCGTGGTTTATTACGACTCGGGATACATTATGCATAATGAGAAGTCTGTTGGGTCAGGTTCCCCTATTTTACGTCGACACGTGCATTTTGGTGCCAGAACAAGCCCCTCTCTCTATTTTCTAATGTGAATGGAATTGCGCTGAATTGCGGGAGCTGTGACAGTTTTGTGGACCCATACCTGTTCTTGTGCGGATGCCAACTAACGAAGGCTTGCGGGTATGTCTGGCGCAGTGGTGGAAGTACCCATGCCATCACGTGAATGGCATGGCTGGGCACTCACCGAGACTGGCGATCTGAAGCTGAAGCAGCTGTGTGAGAGTGCTTGTGGTTTGAAAGTTTGTTAAAGCTGTGGGTCTGGCAGTGGGTCAGCGAGACTGGGCGGAGCAGGGTGTGGGGGTGGACGTTGTGCTCAGTGGGCGGCGGTACAGAAAGAGTGGCTCCTGGTCACCGGTGGCCAGAGGGACTACCTGTGTCTGAGCCAGAAGAGTAGACTAGAGCACCTGGCTCTGCTGTGCTCCAGATTACTTGTGATGTGACTAGACTCATCCCCATTTTGCGTGTGCTTTTAGCTTTTGGCTGGGGCAAACTTTACAACTTGGAATATTGTTTTCTGGTTTAATTCCAGCATATTCTGAGCCCTCCCTACCCCTCCTCCCCCTTCTGTGCTTCCACAATTAGACTGTGATGGAGGAGCTGATCTCTGTCTGACTCGTCCCTCTGCTAGACTGAGTCTGTTTCCCACAGTGTCCATCTCAAGTCTTTCATCATTTTTTTGGACACTATGCAACTTACTCTCTCTCTCTCTCTCACACACACACACACACACACTCACAGTCTGATAGATTGACCGTCCTAACTTTTGAAAAATAATCTTCACTACAAATTAATACCTCAATGAAAATGTTGTAAAATGCAACATTTAAAATACAGAATGTAAATGCAAACATGAGGATTCAACTATAACTGAATCCAGAGGGGATCAAATATACCGTATCAAAGTGAAATGTGCTCTGAGATCAGAGCTATTTTGACTCTAAACATTTCACTATGTGCGCTGATTTTTAATTAAATTAGCATTAATGCTGTTCACTTAGCTCAGTTGATTATCCCTCCCTGTTGAGCGGGCAGTCCAGAGCCACATGGATGAATGCTCTGGCTGGTTAGTGGGTCTGGCTGCTGCATGCTCAGTGCTTCTCTGGGGTTTAGCAGTCTGAGGAGGCTCACGTTTCAATGCTCTATTTTCCTCATTCTTTCGATGGCCAATTTAAGTGGCTGGTTTTGAGCACATGGCTGAGTGGCAGAGAACGAATGGCAGTGGTGACTGTACTTCTGCAAGGAGATTTAAGTTAATAGGTACTCACTCACACATTCGTGCATGCACACAAACATATGTGCAGACATGCACACTCAGTCAAACACATACACACATGTATGTATGCATGCAGGCACACACAGAGACACACGCACATGCACACACATGCATACACGTGCACAGACATGCACAGACACACACATACACACATACACACACACACACACACACACACACACACACACACACAAGCTCTTGGAAAAAAATTAAACACTGCAGGGCAGATTGGTCCAACACCAAAACTAAAGCACATTTACATTCAACCATTTATCTGCATCCAACAAGGTTTGGCAAAGATCAGAGACAATAGAAAAGTATCAGTGTAACAAACATAAATTACATTAAATAATATAAATAACATTGGGGAATGGGGTTGGTTGGGTGGGGGAGGGCAAGCATCACCACAAAACTGATTTGAGGGAAGGTGGGTACTGACAAGTTGAGCTAACTGCGATCTCACCCTATGTGTATCTGGAATTTTCATTTAAGTTTACGCATTGAAATGGTGCAGAATGAGTTTTGCCAGCAGAATGAATAGTTTTTGTCTAAGCCTGGTGGGGAATTGAAGGGGTGGAGTTCTGACTCCTGCCCTTCAGTTTCCCAAAACGCGTTTCAGGTTTAATTCTGAGAGCGTGATCAGTGTTCGTCAGCTTCAAGGAACAAAGAACAGAATACATTGAGTCCATTGTTTACCGAAACATGCACAGAGCCATTTATCACTGTGCAATAATCCAACACATCTGTCAAACGATTTATCAATACTGTGCATTTTTGACAAACAGCGATTCCGTCGGTACCAGCGCCTGCAGTGCTATCTTTTGTTCCACCAGCGGCCATCCTTCAGCAGGTGTATATACCTGGCGGTTGATCTGAGATTCTCAGGTGCTGCTCTGTCAGGTGGCTGGCCTGTATGGTGAGAGATGGAGGTCTTGCTCGATGGCGGTCTTCATCACAGAGAGGGAGGTGTTTCATTCCCCAGATCTGTGGCTATGTTCTGATTTTTTCTTTTTTTCAAGAGCCTGTGGTTCCTGGCTCTTCTGCACTTCCTAGCATTGGATACCTAGGTGGAGATAGGCTGGTGGTGACAGAGCGACTCGTGGACAGGGATGTGCTGATGAGCCCTGAAGAGATTGTGATGAACAGTTGAGAAATGATTTGGCAGTGGTGAGCTGTAGTAGATATCAATGCAAGCAGTATTTCAAAATAATGTATTTCCATTTTTAACAATATGATTTCTCTGATGTATCATCTTAGTACAGACATCGCTATATTTTCCTGAAACACTAGGTCATTTACATGGGCCCTCTGCTGTTTTCCATACAAACTGCAACAGCAATGAAATTGCTTTGTGTTATTGTTTTCTGATTGGAGTACGCAGCCACCGTGGCTCTTCATTACAAGCTCAATTTGTTTAATGGACCTTTCGATCTTGATTCATGAGAGACGTTTCATAAACCCCATAGTAAGTGGAGCTACAATAACCTGTCAATTGCTGGCTCATTTGAACCAATCAAAAGATTTTGCTTTCTACAGAAAAGCACTCTGATTGGTTAAAATGAGACACGTTATTCTATGATTATTGGATCCGGTCCAGACAAACTTACTTCCAGGTTTTATTTGGGGAAATCCTCATGAAAGAGAGGCAGAATGTGGTGACACTGGAGTTCATGGAGCTAGCTGGAAAGACAACACCCATTAATTTGGCCAATAACCCTAAGAATGGGGTCACCACATCGCATCTTTAATATATGGATGAAGGTAAATCGCAGCATGTGGGAAATCATTTTAGGAAAATTTCAGAAAGTTATTTTTTTAAGTCCAAAATGCTCATGCTTTCACATATCAGTGGAAAATCATTAGGAAGAGTCAAGCTTTTAATGGCACAGCACCCAGGTGGAGCAGATAGCTGAAGGAGCACTGATGTGCTGTGTTGACTTGACTGGAAGACAGCTCTGTTTTTATGCACGATGCTA
>JAFBMS010002708.1:0-25426 GCA_019788955.1 Albula glossodonta
AATCATGATTGCACATAAACAAACACAAGGAATCCTTCGATCCTGTGATGATCTAGCTGATCCATCACAGCAGTAGCAACTAAATGGATGTATCCCTATATTTCTTCCTTGCAGGTGACATCTTGTACTACAAGGGGACGGATGGCTCGCCCCTGGGGAGAGTTTTACCTTCCGAGGAGGAGAAGGTGGCCATCCTCACGGAGGTCCACGCTGGCCACTTTGGACGTAACTGCGTGGTGGGGAAGATTGGGCAGCGGTTCTACTGGCATAACATCAGAGAGGATGTGGAGTAATGGGTAAGTTGATCCATATTGCTTCCTGTCTCAAATGTGCACTGTATAGTTTTGATTATTGTGACATAAAATGCCTTATAATGTGTTGCAATGATATTGTATACATAATGTCTCAAAGGTATAATGTATTATAATGATAGCTGTGGTACAGCCTAATCGTATCTAGTATATCTTTAAACATTTTTATGCATGTACAATAGAAACTGTACAGTGTAATTATAACCTCAGTCAAAACCTTTCTGGAGTTTAATACAGCTTTTTTTTGTTTTTTTTTTTGCTTTACTGCACCTTTACTTGTAGATCAGCACCTGTGTCCCGTGCCAAAAGTTTGATCGGGTTAAGACGGAGGCACCAGAGGTGAAGCGGATCAAACCAGTGGCACCGTGGAACATTATTGGTATGAACATTCATCGTGTGAAAGCTTGCATTGCAGTCAAATTTAGAGCTATTGATTCATGAGTTTCCTCTGTCTGTCTGTACAAACTCAGGTGTCGACCTCATTGGGCCATTCAAGACATCAATGAACGGGAAGCGATACAAAAACTATCCAATTACGTACAATATTATCTTGTTTATATAATAACAATGACATTACGAAAACGTGAACATGTTATTATCTGCAACTGTCTCATTGAGGACTAAACACTGGCTGAGCTGTTGCCAAAGTTTTGTTACATAAGGGACATGGCATGTACAGTTGTGCTCAAAAGTTTACATATCCCGGCAGAATTTTTGCTTTCTTGGCCTTTTTTCAGAGAATATGAATGATAACACAAAAACTTTTTTCCACTCATGGTCAGTGGTCGGGTGAAGCCATTTATTGATAAACAACTGTGTTTTTTATTTTTAAATCATAATGACAACAAAAAACATCCAAATGACCCTGATGAAAAGTTTACATACCCTGGTGATTTTGGCCGTAGTCAAGTTAATAATCGTATTCTTCAATTGTATGTAAGCAAACCGAGTGTATTTCAGCTGCTTGCAGTCGTAGGAAGTTTAGGAGGTGCGTTGTGAGTCGTGAGGATCCGGCTAGGGAGGCAGATTGTACACATCGGTGTCTAGCTATTTTTACACTTGATAAGATTCTTCAGTACAGCACAGTTAACTTTGGTGTGTTTGATTCTCGTACTGGTAAGGCTCGCCGTGAAAATCAGTGTCATTAATATGTGGTTAGATGGTGAAGTTCCTTGCCAGTACGAGACGGGAGTCGAGCACTAACTACCGTCATTGACATGAATGGGATTTTGCCTTTTGCCGTGTAGTCTCTGTGACGTGGTCAAAAACATATAAAGCTGGAGCAAACGCTGCTGCAACTATCGGCGTCACACTGGGGAACAACAGCGTCTGTGTTCAAAAGTTTTGCCTGGCAGTCTTACAATTAGGATTCGAGTTGCTGAGGATATGATGCTGAATGAGGAGTGACAATGGGTCTGTTTTAATTAACGAGAGAGGTTTTGCCAGGTAATAGGTGTGGAGGGATGCTATATTTTGACGCGATGAGAGCGAGCTGGCTACGGTACTTGGGAAGCTCCGGTGTTGGTTACCAGCGGCCGTAGTCAAGTTAATAATCGTATTCTTCAATTGTATGTAAGCAAACCGAGTGTATTTCAGCTGCTTGCAGTCGTAGGAAGTTTAGGAGGTGCGTTGTGAGTCGTGAGGATCCGGCTAGGGAGGCAGATTGTACACATCGGTGTCTAGTACGAGACGGGAGTCGAGCACTAACTACCGTCATTGACATGAATGGGATTTTGCCTTTTGCCGTGTAGTCTCTGTGACGTGGTCAAAAACATATAAAGCTGGAGCAAACGCTGCTGCAACTATCGGCGTCACACTGGGGAACAACAGTGTCTGTGTTCAAAAGTTTTGCCTGGCAGTCTTACAATTAGGATTCGAGTTGCTGAGGATATGATGCTGAATGAGGAGTGACAATGGGTTTGTTTTAATTAACGAGAGAGGTTTTGCCAGGTAATAGGTGTGGAGGAATGCTATATTTTGACGCGATGAGAGCGAGCTGGCTACGGTACTTGGGAAGCTCCGGTGTTGGTTACCAGCGGCCGTAGTCAAGTTAATAATCGTATTCTTCAATTGTATGTAAGCAAACCGAGTGTATTTCAGCTGCTTGCAGTCGTAGGAAGTTTAGGAGGTGCGTTGTGAGTCGTGAGGATCCGGCTAGGGAGGCAGATTGTACACATCGGTGTCTAGTACGAGACGGGAGTCGAGCACTAACTACCGTCATTGACATGAATGGGATTTTGCCTTTTGCCGTGTAGTCTCTGTGACGTGGTCAAAAACATATAAAGCTGGAGCAAACGCTGCTGCAACTATCGGCGTCACACTGGGGAACAACAGCGTCTGTGTTCAAAAGTTTTGCCTAGCAGTCTTACAATTAGGATTCGAGTTGCTGAGGATATGATGCTGAATGAGGAGTGACAATGGGTTTGTTTTAATTAACGAGAGAGGTTTTGCCAGGTAATAGGTGTGGAGGAATGCTATATTTTGACGCGATGAGAGCGAGCTGGCTACGGTACTTGGGAAGCTCCGGTGTTGGTTACCAGCGGCCGTAGTCAAGTTAATAATCGTATTCTTCAATTGTATGTAAGCAAACCGAGTGTATTTCAGCTGCTTGCAGTCGTAGGAAGTTTAGGAGGTGCGTTGTGAGTCGTGAGGATCCGGCTAGGGAGGCAGATTGTACACATCGGTGTCTAGTACGAGACGGGAGTCGAGCACTAACTACCGTCATTGACATGAATGGGATTTTGCCTTTTGCCGTGTAGTCTCTGTGACGTGGTCAAAAACATATAAAGCTGGAGCAAACGCTGCTGCAACTATCGGCGTCACACTGGGGAACAACAGCGTCTGTGTTCAAAAGTTTTGCCTGGCAGTCTTACAATTAGGATTCGAGTTGCTGAGGATATGATGCTGAATGAGGAGTGACAATGGGTTTGTTTTAATTAACGAGAGAGGTTTTGCCAGGTAATAGGTGTGGAGGAATGCTATATTTTGACGCGATGAGAGCGAGCTGGCTACGGTACTTGGGAAGCTCCGGTGTTGGTTACCAGCGGCCGTAGTCAAGTTAATAATCGTATTCTTCAATTGTATGTAAGCAAACCGAGTGTATTTCAGCTGCTTGCAGTCGTAGGAAGTTTAGGAGGTGCGTTGTGAGTCGTGAGGATCCGGCTAGGGAGGCAGATTGTACACATCGGTGTCTAGTACGAGACGGGAGTCGAGCACTAACTACCGTCATTGACATGAATGGGATTTTGCCTTTTGCCGTGTAGTCTCTGTGACGTGGTCAAAAACATATAAAGCTGGAGCAAACGCTGCTGCAACTATCGGCGTCACACTGGGGAACAACAGCGTCTGTGTTCAAAAGTTTTGCCTAGCAGTCTTACAATTAGGATTCGAGTTGCTGAGGATATGATGCTGAATGAGGAGTGACAATGGGTTTGTTTTAATTAACGAGAGAGGTTTTGCCAGGTAATAGGTGTGGAGGAATGCTATATTTTGACGCGATGAGAGCGAGCTGGCTACGGTACTTGGGAAGCTCCGGTGTTGGTTACCAGCGGCCGTAGTCAAGTTAATAATCGTATTCTTCAATTGTATGTAAGCAAACCGAGTGTATTTCAGCTGCTTGCAGTCGTAGGAAGTTTAGGAGGTGCGTTGTGAGTCGTGAGGATCCGGCTAGGGAGGCAGATTGTACACATCGGTGACTAGTTATTTTTACACTTGATAAGATTCTTCAGTACAGCACAGTTAACTTTGGTGTGTTTGATTCTCGTGCTAGTAAGGCTCGCCGTGAAAATCAGTGTCATTAATATGTGGTTAGATGGTGAAGTTCCTTGCCAGTACGAGACGGGAGTCGAGCACTAACTACCGTCATTGACATGAATGGGATTTTGCCTTTTGCCGTGTAGTCTCTGTGACGTGGTCAAAAACATATAAAGCTGGAGCAAACGCTGCTGCAACTATCGGCGTCACACTGGGGAACAACAGCGTCTGTGTTCAAAAGTTTTGCCAGTACAACACAGTTAACGTTTGTGTGTGTGTATTTGTTGTACTAGTAATGCTCTCCGTGACAATCAGTGGCATTAGTATGTGGTTACATGTGCAGATTAAAACATGTATAAATCTTGAACAAACTCTCCTGTGACTGGTAGCGTCTGAAGCCAGTTGGGAGACCTTTCTGGCGAGTATTTGACAGTCTTGAACAAACATTCCTGTAACTCCTTTAATGTGTATTGAAATAACAAAAGGATGCTGTCGCTTCTTGTTAATGACCTGCTACCTGTCGTCTGTGTAAAGAGAACCACGTGAATTAAAAGTGGAATGAATTTTCCTCTCAAATCCTTTCCTCAGGTGTCTGTGCTTCTTGGAAAAGAGCACACTGCCCCCATGCTGCCTACGCAATACAAAAGAACATGCCACATGAACCACAGTACAATTACCAACCCTGTGGAAAAATATGGGCATTCACTTTCTATTCCTCATAATGCATTTTATCAAGCTGTTTTCTTATCCATTGCACTCAGAGTGCAGCATCCTGGCTGATTTTCATGTGTTTGGGACTTACATAGGGACTTGACACCCAATCACAGGCCAAACAATAAGGGGTCATTTCAAGTGAAACCCTTTTCACACATGATAGTTGGATGTTTCTGCTCACAGAGCAGAATCTTGACTCATTTTTGTGTCTTTAGGACTTACATATGATACAGCTGCAATCACAGGCCAAACAACAGGGGTCATTTTCAGTGTAACCCTAGTTACCCACAATCGTGGGATGTTCTCATTCGTCGGCAAGAGCAGGATCTCAAGTCTTGTTTCTCTATCCATTGCACTCAGAGAGCAACATCTGGCCTAATTTTCATGTGTAAGTGATTTGCATATAATACAACCCTAGCCATTCGCCAAACAGTAGGAGTCATTGGAAGAATACATTTTCTCATACATGACAGTTGCAAGAGCAGTAGCTCAAGCTTTGCTTTCCCATGCATTGCACTCAGAGAGCAATATCCTGGCTGCTTTTCCCATGTTTGGGACTTTGTGACATAACCCCAACCATTGGCCATAGGGGTCATTTTAAGTGTAACCCTAATTATGTGCACCTGTTTGAGCATCTTGCGTTATATCTGATGTAACACAACTCAGAAAAAGTCATGTTTAGTGGAGAGAAATTCCTGTCTGTGGCGTTCATCTGATGTAAAATGAATAAATGGATGTTTCATTCAGATACCTCTCCTCTGCTGTAAATTGATTATTCCCCGAAAGGGAGAGCCATCCTTGGACAGCCGTGCCCTGGACAAGGACCAAACGAAACAGCGGCATAGTTTGCGACTGGTGTGGGCCAAGACTCCGATATCCCTGGCCCGCAAAGTCTATGCTCTTGGTGGGGCTAATTGCCCATCCACTGCCAATCCCTGAGCCCAGTCACACCTATCAAAAGTGTGAAAAATATGTGTTTGTGTGAGTGCTCTTTTCCTGCTCACTGTCTGTCATTTATTTATTTATTTATTTATTTATTTTAAATGCATCTATGGCGATTAGAGCATACATAGTGATGAACTAGTTCAAAAAATAAAAAATAAAAACTACATTTTGCATGTGACACTATCCCTTTAAGATTCAGCCAGGCGGGGGGAGTGAAATACGACAAAATATTACTTCCTGGGCAGGGAGGAAAAATCCAAAAGTATGGATTCCCAGTGAGACCGAATTAACAGGATTTGGAAGGTGTTTGATAAGGAAAAATAGGAAAAGTACAAATAAAATGGGATTCTGTAACCAGAAGGCCAGTTTACCCGGGACATACGCCTAGGTGGACAGGACTCACAGGTGATTTGCCTGATGGAATCAGCTGTTCTGAGCACAAGAAAGGAGCCTGATTGCTGTTGGGAAGAATGAATGGCTGAGCTTGGGTAGGGAAGGAGGAGATGTTAAGAAAATTGGAACAGTTAATCCGCTTCTACCGCCATCAAAATCGACAGTGGCTATCCATGAGGTATTTAACTTTGACTGATACCCAGGATACCTGAGCCAATCACGCTTCTCGTCCACACCAGCTCTTCTTATGCATTGAAATGTCAGTTACTGTCATTCTGCTGTTTGGAATCATGATTTCACATAAACAAACACAAGGAATCCTTCGATCCTGTGATGATCTAGCTGATCCATCACAGCAGTAGCAACTAAATGGATGTATCCCTATATTTCTTCCTTGCAGGTGACATCTTGTACTACAAGGGGACGGATGGCTCGCCCCTGGGGAGAGTTTTACCTTCCGAGGAGGAGAAGGTGGCCATCCTCACGGAGGTCCACGCTGGCCACTTTGGACGTAACTGCGTGGTGGGGAAGATTGGGCAGCGGTTCTACTGGCATAACATCAGAGAGGATGTGGAGTAATGGGTAAGTTGATCCATATTGCTTCCTGTCTCAAATGTGCACTGTATAGTTTTGATTATTGTGACATAAAATGCCTTATAATGTGTTGCAATGATATTGTATACATAATGTCTCAAAGGTATAATGTATTATAATGATAGCTGTGGTACAGCCTAATCGTATCTAGTATATCTTTAAACATTTTTATGCATGTACAATAGAAACTGTACAGTGTAATTATAACCTCAGTCAAAACCTTTCTGGAGTTTAATACAGCTTTTTTTTGTTTTTTTTTTTTTGCTTTACTGCACCTTTACTTGTAGATCAGCACCTGTGTCCCGTGCCAAAAGTTTGATCGGGTTAAGACGGAGGCACCAGAGGTGAAGCGGATCAAACCAGTGGCACCGTGGAACATTATTGGTATGAACATTCATCGTGTGAAAGCTTGCATTGCAGTCAAATTTAGAGCTATTGATTCATGAGTTTCCTCTGTCTGTCTGTACAAACTCAGGTGTCGACCTCATTGGGCCATTCAAGACATCAATGAACGGGAAGCGATACAAAAACTATCCAATTACGTACAATATTATCTTGTTTATATAATAACAATGACATTACGAAAACGTGAACATGTTATTATCTGCAACTGTCTCATTGAGGACTAAACACTGGCTGAGCTGTTGCCAAAGTTTTGTTACATAAGGGACATGGCATGTACAGTTGTGCTCAAAAGTTTACATATCCCGGCAGAATTTTTGCTTTCTTGGCCTTTTTTCAGAGAATATGAATGATAACACAAAAACTTTTTTCCACTCATGGTCAGTGGTCGGGTGAAGCCATTTATTGATAAACAACTGTGTTTTTTATTTTTAAATCATAATGACAACAAAAAACATCCAAATGACCCTGATGAAAAGTTTACATACCCTGGTGATTTTGGCCGTAGTCAAGTTAATAATGGTATTCTTCAATTGTATGTAAGCAAACCGAGTGTATTTCAGCTGCTTGCAGTCGTAGGAAGTTTAGGAGGTGCGTTGTGAGTCGTGAGGATCCGGCTAGGGAGGCAGATTGTACACATCGGTGTCTAGCTATTTTTACACTTGATAAGATTCTTCAGTACAGCACAGTTAACTTTGGTGTGTTTGATTCTCGTACTGGTAAGGCTCGCAGTGAAAATCAGTGTCATTAATATGTGGTTAGATGGTTAAGTTCCTTGCCAGTACGAGACGGGAGTCAAGCACTAACTTTACCGTCATTGACATGAATGGGATTTTGCCTTTTGCCGTGTAGTCTCTGTGACGTGGTCAAAAACATATAAAGCTGGAGCAAACGCTGCTGCAACTATCGGCGTCACACTGGGGAACAACAGCGTCTGTGTTCAAAAGTTTTGCCTGGCAGTCTTACAATTGGAATTCGAGTTACTGAGGATATGATGCTGAATGAGGAGTGACAATGGGTCTGTTTTAACTAACGAGAGAGGTTTTGCCAGGTAATAGGTGTGGAGGGATGCTATATTTTGACGCGATGAGAGCGAGCTGGCTACGGTACTTGGGAAGCTCCGGTGTTGGTTACCAGCGGCCGTAGTCAAGTTAATAATCGTATTCTTCAATTGTATGTAAGCAAACCGAGTGTATTTCAGCTGCTTGCAGTCGTAGGAAGTTTAGGAGGTGCGTTGTGAGTCGTGAGGATCCGGCTAGGGAGGCAGATTGTACACATCGGTGTCTAGTACGAGACGGGAGTCGAGCACTAACTACCGTCATTGACATGAATGGGATTTTGCCTTTTGCCGTGTAGTCTCTGTGACGTGGTCAAAAACATATAAAGCTGGAGCAAACGCTGCTGCAACTATCGGCGTCACACTGGGGAACAACAGTGTCTGTGTTCAAAAGTTTTGCCTGGCAGTCTTACAATTAGGATTCGAGTTGCTGAGGATATGATGCTGAATGAGGAGTGACAATGGGTTTGTTTTAATTAACGAGAGAGGTTTTGCCAGGTAATAGGTGTGGAGGAATGCTATATTTTGACGCGATGAGAGCGAGCTGGCTACGGTACTTGGGAAGCTCCGGTGTTGGTTACCAGCGGCCGTAGTCAAGTTAATAATCGTATTCTTCAATTGTATGTAAGCAAACCGAGTGTATTTCAGCTGCTTGCAGTCGTAGGAAGTTTAGGAGGTGCGTTGTGAGTCGTGAGGATCCGGCTAGGGAGGCAGATTGTACACATCGGTGTCTAGTACGAGACGGGAGTCGAGCACTAACTACCGTCATTGACATGAATGGGATTTTGCCTTTTGCCGTGTAGTCTCTGTGACGTGGTCAAAAACATATAAAGCTGGAGCAAACGCTGCTGCAACTATCGGCGTCACACTGGGGAACAACAGCGTCTGTGTTCAAAAGTTTTGCCTAGCAGTCTTACAATTAGGATTCGAGTTGCTGAGGATATGATGCTGAATGAGGAGTGACAATGGGTTTGTTTTAATTAACGAGAGAGGTTTTGCCAGGTAATAGGTGTGGAGGAATGCTATATTTTGACGCGATGAGAGCGAGCTGGCTACGGTACTTGGGAAGCTCCGGTGTTGGTTACCAGCGGCCGTAGTCAAGTTAATAATCGTATTCTTCAATTGTATGTAAGCAAACCGAGTGTATTTCAGCTGCTTGCAGTCGTAGGAAGTTTAGGAGGTGCGTTGTGAGTCGTGAGGATCCGGCTAGGGAGGCAGATTGTACACATCGGTGTCTAGTACGAGACGGGAGTCGAGCACTAACTACCGTCATTGACATGAATGGGATTTTGCCTTTTGCCGTGTAGTCTCTGTGACGTGGTCAAAAACATATAAAGCTGGAGCAAACGCTGCTGCAACTATCGGCGTCACACTGGGGAACAACAGCGTCTGTGTTCAAAAGTTTTGCCTGGCAGTCTTACAATTAGGATTCGAGTTGCTGAGGATATGATGCTGAATGAGGAGTGACAATGGGTTTGTTTTAATTAACGAGAGAGGTTTTGCCAGGTAATAGGTGTGGAGGAATGCTATATTTTGACGCGATGAGAGCGAGCTGGCTACGGTACTTGGGAAGCTCCGGTGTTGGTTACCAGCGGCCGTAGTCAAGTTAATAATCGTATTCTTCAATTGTATGTAAGCAAACCGAGTGTATTTCAGCTGCTTGCAGTCGTAGGAAGTTTAGGAGGTGCGTTGTGAGTCGTGAGGATCCGGCTAGGGAGGCAGATTGTACACATCGGTGTCTAGTACGAGACGGGAGTCGAGCACTAACTACCGTCATTGACATGAATGGGATTTTGCCTTTTGCCGTGTAGTCTCTGTGACGTGGTCAAAAACATATAAAGCTGGAGCAAACGCTGCTGCAACTATCGGCGTCACACTGGGGAACAACAGCGTCTGTGTTCAAAAGTTTTGCCTAGCAGTCTTACAATTAGGATTCGAGTTGCTGAGGATATGATGCTGAATGAGGAGTGACAATGGGTTTGTTTTAATTAACGAGAGAGGTTTTGCCAGGTAATAGGTGTGGAGGAATGCTATATTTTGACGCGATGAGAGCGAGCTGGCTACGGTACTTGGGAAGCTCCGGTGTTGGTTACCAGCGGCCGTAGTCAAGTTAATAATCGTATTCTTCAATTGTATGTAAGCAAACCGAGTGTATTTCAGCTGCTTGCAGTCGTAGGAAGTTTAGGAGGTGCGTTGTGAGTCGTGAGGATCCGGCTAGGGAGGCAGATTGTACACATCGGTGTCTAGTACGAGACGGGAGTCGAGCACTAACTACCGTCATTGACATGAATGGGATTTTGCCTTTTGCCGTGTAGTCTCTGTGACGTGGTCAAAAACATATAAAGCTGGAGCAAACGCTGCTGCAACTATCGGCGTCACACTGGGGAACAACAGCGTCTGTGTTCAAAAGTTTTGCCTGGCAGTCTTACAATTAGGATTCGAGTTGCTGAGGATATGATGCTGAATGAGGAGTGACAATGGGTTTGTTTTAATTAACGAGAGAGGTTTTGCCAGGTAATAGGTGTGGAGGAATGCTATATTTTGACGCGATGAGAGCGAGCTGGCTACGGTACTTGGGAAGCTCCGGTGTTGGTTACCAGCGGCCGTAGTCAAGTTAATAATCGTATTCTTCAATTGTATGTAAGCAAACCGAGTGTATTTCAGCTGCTTGCAGTCGTAGGAAGTTTAGGAGGTGCGTTGTGAGTCGTGAGGATCCGGCTAGGGAGGCAGATTGTACACATCGGTGACTAGTTATTTTTACACTTGATAAGATTCTTCAGTACAGCACAGTTAACTTTGGTGTGTTTGATTCTCGTGCTAGTAAGGCTCGCCGTGAAAATCAGTGTCATTAATATGTGGTTAGATGGTGAAGTTCCTTGCCAGTACGAGACGGGAGTCGAGCACTAACTACCGTCATTGACATGAATGGGATTTTGCCTTTTGCCGTGTAGTCTCTGTGACGTGGTCAAAAACATATAAAGCTGGAGCAAACGCTGCTGCAACTATCGGCGTCACACTGGGGAACAACAGCGTCTGTGTTCAAAAGTTTTGCCAGTACAACACAGTTAACGTTTGTGTGTGTGTATTTGTTGTACTAGTAATGCTCTCCGTGACAATCAGTGGCATTAGTATGTGGTTACATGTGCAGATTAAAACATGTATAAATCTTGAACAAACTCTCCTGTGACTGGTAGCGTCTGAAGCCAGTTGGGAGACCTTTCTGGCGAGTATTTGACAGTCTTGAACAAACATTCCTGTAACTCCTTTAATGTGTATTGAAATAACAAAAGGATGCTGTCGCTTCTTGTTAATGACCTGCTACCTGTCGTCTGTGTAAAGAGAACCACGTGAATTAAAAGTGGAATGAATTTTCCTCTCAAATCCTTTCCTCAGGTGTCTGTGCTTCTTGGAAAAGAGCACACTGCCCCCATGCTGCCTACGCAATACAAAAGAACATGCCACATGAACCACAGTACAATTACCAACCCTGTGGAAAAATATGGGCATTCACTTTCTATTCCTCATAATGCATTTTATCAAGCTGTTTTCTTATCCATTGCACTCAGAGTGCAGCATCCTGGCTGATTTTCATGTGTTTGGGACTTACATAGGGACTTGACACCCAATCACAGGCCAAACAATAAGGGGTCATTTCAAGTGAAACCCTTTTCACACATGATAGTTGGATGTTTCTGCTCACAGAGCAGAATCTTGACTCATTTTTGTGTCTTTAGGACTTACATATGATACAGCTGCAATCACAGGCCAAACAACAGGGGTCATTTTCAGTGTAACCCTAGTTACCCACAATCGTGGGATGTTCTCATTCGTCGGCAAGAGCAGGATCTCAAGTCTTGTTTCTCTATCCATTGCACTCAGAGAGCAACATCTGGCCTAATTTTCATGTGTAAGTGATTTGCATATAATACAACCCTAGCCATTCGCCAAACAGTAGGAGTCATTGGAAGAATACATTTTCTCATACATGACAGTTGCAAGAGCAGTAGCTCAAGCTTTGCTTTCCCATGCATTGCACTCAGAGAGCAATATCCTGGCTGCTTTTCCCATGTTTGGGACTTTGTGACATAACCCCAACCATTGGCCATAGGGGTCATTTTAAGTGTAACCCTAATTATGTGCACCTGTTTGAGCATCTTGCGTTATATCTGATGTAACACAACTCAGAAAAAGTCATGTTTAGTGGAGAGAAATTCCTGTCTGTGGCGTTCATCTGATGTAAAATGAATAAATGGATGTTTCATTCAGATACCTCTCCTCTGCTGTAAATTGATTATTCCCCGAAAGGGAGAGCCATCCTTGGACAGCCGTGCCCTGGACAAGGACCAAACGAAACAGCGGCATAGTTTGCGACTGGTGTGGGCCAAGACTCCGATATCCCTGGCCCGCAAAGTCTATGCTCTTGGTGGGGCTAATTGCCCATCCACTGCCAATCCCTGAGCCCAGTCACACCTATCAAAAGTGTGAAAAATATGTGTTTGTGTGAGTGCTCTTTTCCTGCTCACTGTCTGTCATTTATTTATTTATTTATTTATTTATTTTAAATGCATCTATGGCGATTAGAGCATACATAGTGATGAACTAGTTCAAAAAATAAAAAATAAAAACTACATTTTGCATGTGACACTATCCCTTTAAGATTCAGCCAGGCGGGGGGAGTGAAATACGACAAAATATTACTTCCTGGGCAGGGAGGAAAAATCCAAAAGTATGGATTCCCAGTGAGACCGAATTAACAGGATTTGGAAGGTGTTTGATAAGGAAAAATAGGAAAAGTACAAATAAAATGGGATTCTGTAACCAGAAGGCCAGTTTACCCGGGACATACGCCTAGGTGGACAGGACTCACAGGTGATTTGCCTGATGGAATCAGCTGTTCTGAGCACAAGAAAGGAGCCTGATTGCTGTTGGGAAGAATGAATGGCTGAGCTTGGGTAGGGAAGGAGGAGATGTTAAGAAAATTGGAACAGTTAATCCGCTTCTACCGCCATCAAAATCGACAGTGGCTATCCATGAGGTATTTAACTTTGACTGATACCCAGGATACCTGAGCCAATCACGCTTCTCGTCCACACCAGCTCTTCTTATGCATTGAAATGTCAGTTACTGTCATTCTGCTGTTTGGAATCATGATTTCACATAAACAAACACAAGGAATCCTTCGATCCTGTGATGATCTAGCTGATCCATCACAGCAGTAGCAACTAAATGGATGTATCCCTATATTTCTTCCTTGCAGGTGACATCTTGTACTACAAGGGGACGGATGGCTCGCCCCTGGGGAGAGTTTTACCTTCCGAGGAGGAGAAGGTGGCCATCCTCACGGAGGTCCACGCTGGCCACTTTGGACGTAACTGCGTGGTGGGGAAGATTGGGCAGCGGTTCTACTGGCATAACATCAGAGAGGATGTGGAGTAATGGGTAAGTTGATCCATATTGCTTCCTGTCTCAAATGTGCACTGTATAGTTTTGATTATTGTGACATAAAATGCCTTATAATGTGTTGCAATGATATTGTATACATAATGTCTCAAAGGTATAATGTATTATAATGATAGCTGTGGTACAGCCTAATCGTATCTAGTATATCTTTAAACATTTTTATGCATGTACAATAGAAACTGTACAGTGTAATTATAACCTCAGTCAAAACCTTTCTGGAGTTTAATACAGCTTTTTTTTTTTTTTTTTTTTTGCTTTACTGCACCTTTACTTGTAGATCAGCACCTGTGTCCCGTGCCAAAAGTTTGATCGGGTTAAGACGGAGGCACCAGAGGTGAAGCGGATCAAACCAGTGGCACCGTGGAACATTATTGGTATGAACATTCATCGTGTGAAAGCTTGCATTGCAGTCAAATTTAGAGCTATTGATTCATGAGTTTCCTCTGTCTGTCTGTACAAACTCAGGTGTCGACCTCATTGGGCCATTCAAGACATCAATGAACGGGAAGCGATACAAAAACTATCCAATTACGTACAATATTATCTTGTTTATATAATAACAATGACATTACGAAAACGTGAACATGTTATTATCTGCAACTGTCTCATTGAGGACTAAACACTGGCTGAGCTGTTGCCAAAGTTTTGTTACATAAGGGACATGGCATGTACAGTTGTGCTCAAAAGTTTACATATCCCGGCAGAATTTTTGCTTTCTTGGCCTTTTTTCAGAGAATATGAATGATAACACAAAAACTTTTTTCCACTCATGGTCAGTGGTCGGGTGAAGCCATTTATTGATAAACAACTGTGTTTTTTATTTTTAAATCATAATGACAACAAAAAACATCCAAATGACCCTGATGAAAAGTTTACATACCCTGGTGATTTTGGCCGTAGTCAAGTTAATAATGGTATTCTTCAATTGTATGTAAGCAAACCGAGTGTATTTCAGCTGCTTGCAGTCGTAGGAAGTTTAGGAGGTGCGTTGTGAGTCGTGAGGATCCGGCTAGGGAGGCAGATTGTACACATCGGTGTCTAGCTATTTTTACACTTGATAAGATTCTTCAGTACAGCACAGTTAACTTTGGTGTGTTTGATTCTCGTACTGGTAAGGCTCGCAGTGAAAATCAGTGTCATTAATATGTGGTTAGATGGTTAAGTTCCTTGCCAGTACGAGACGGGAGTCAAGCACTAACTTTACCGTCATTGACATGAATGGGATTTTGCCTTTTGCCGTGTAGTCTCTGTGACGTGGTCAAAAACATATAAAGCTGGAGCAAACGCTGCTGCAACTATCGGCGTCACACTGGGGAACAACAGCGTCTGTGTTCAAAAGTTTTGCCTGGCAGTCTTACAATTGGAATTCGAGTTACTGAGGATATGATGCTGAATGAGGAGTGACAATGGGTCTGTTTTAACTAACGAGAGAGGTTTTGCCAGGTAATAGGTGTGGAGGGATGCTATATTTTGACGCGATGAGAGCGAGCTGGCTACGGTACTTGGGAAGCTCCGGTGTTGGTTACCAGCGGCCGTAGTCAAGTTAATAATCGTATTCTTCAATTGTATGTAAGCAAACCGAGTGTATTTCAGCTGCTTGCAGTCGTTGGAAGTTTAGGAGGTGCGTTGTGAGTCGTGAGGATCCGGCTAGGGAGGCAGATTGTACACATCGGTGTCTAGTACGAGACGGGAGTCGAGCACTAACTACCGTCATTGACATGAATGGGATTTTGCCTTTTGCCGTGTAGTCTCTGTGACGTGGTCAAAAACATATAAAGCTGGAGCAAACGCTGCTGCAACTATCGGCGTCACACTGGGGAACAACAGTGTCTGTGTTCAAAAGTTTTGCCTGGCAGTCTTACAATTAGGATTCGAGTTGCTGAGGATATGATGCTGAATGAGGAGTGACAATGGGTTTGTTTTAATTAACGAGAGAGGTTTTGCCAGGTAATAGGTGTGGAGGAATGCTATATTTTGACGCGATGAGAGCGAGCTGGCTACGGTACTTGGGAAGCTCCGGTGTTGGTTACCAGCGGCCGTAGTCAAGTTAATAATCGTATTCTTCAATTTTATGTAAGCAAACCGAGTGTATTTCAGCTGCTTGCAGTCGTAGGAAGTTTAGGAGGTGCGTTGTGAGTCGTGAGGATCCGGCTAGGGAGGCAGATTGTACACATCGGTGTCTAGTACGAGACGGGAGTCGAGCACTAACTACCGTCATTGACATGAATGGGATTTTGCCTTTTGCCGTGTAGTCTCTGTGACGTGGTCAAAAACATATAAAGCTGGAGCAAACGCTGCTGCAACTATCGGCGTCACACTGGGGAACAACAGCGTCTGTGTTCAAAAGTTTTGCCTAGCAGTCTTACAATTAGGATTCGAGTTGCTGAGGATATGATGCTGAATGAGGAGTGACAATGGGTTTGTTTTAATTAACGAGAGAGGTTTTGCCAGGTAATAGGTGTGGAGGAATGCTATATTTTGACGCGATGAGAGCGAGCTGGCTACGGTACTTGGGAAGCTCCGGTGTTGGTTACCAGCGGCCGTAGTCAAGTTAATAATCGTATTCTTCAATTGTATGTAAGCAAACCGAGTGTATTTCAGCTGCTTGCAGTCGTAGGAAGTTTAGGAGGTGCGTTGTGAGTCGTGAGGATCCGGCTAGGGAGGCAGATTGTACACATCGGTGTCTAGTACGAGACGGGAGTCGAGCACTAACTACCGTCATTGACATGAATGGGATTTTGCCTTTTGCCGTGTAGTCTCTGTGACGTGGTCAAAAACATATAAAGCTGGAGCAAACGCTGCTGCAACTATCGGCGTCACACTGGGGAACAACAGTGTCTGTGTTCAAAAGTTTTGCCTAGCAGTCTTACAATTAGGATTCGAGTTGCTGAGGATATGATGCTGAATGAGGAGTGACAATGGGTTTGTTTTAATTAACGAGAGAGGTTTTGCCAGGTAATAGGTGTGGAGGAATGCTATATTTTGACGCGATGAGAGCGAGCTGGCTACGGTACTTGGGAAGCTCCGGTGTTGGTTACCAGCGGCCGTAGTCAAGTTAATAATCGTATTCTTCAATTGTATGTAAGCAAACCGAGTGTATTTCAGCTGCTTGCAGTCGTAGGAAGTTTAGGAGGTGCGTTGTGAGTCGTGAGGATCCGGCTAGGGAGGCAGATTGTACACATCGGTGTCTAGTACGAGACGGGAGTCGAGCACTAACTACCGTCATTGACATGAATGGGATTTTGCCTTTTGCCGTGTAGTCTCTGTGACGTGGTCAAAAACATATAAAGCTGGAGCAAACGCTGCTGCAACTATCGGCGTCACACTGGGGAACAACAGCGTCTGTGTTCAAAAGTTTTGCCTAGCAGTCTTACAATTAGGATTCGAGTTGCTGAGGATATGATGCTGAATGAGGAGTGACAATGGGTTTGTTTTAATTAACGAGAGAGGTTTTGCCAGGTAATAGGTGTGGAGGAATGCTATATTTTGACGCGATGAGAGCGAGCTGGCTACGGTACTTGGGAAGCTCCGGTGTTGGTTACCAGCGGCCGTAGTCAAGTTAATAATCGTATTCTTCAATTGTATGTAAGCAAACCGAGTGTATTTCAGCTGCTTGCAGTCGTAGGAAGTTTAGGAGGTGCGTTGTGAGTCGTGAGGATCCGGCTAGGGAGGCAGATTGTACACATCGGTGTCTAGTACGAGACGGGAGTCGAGCACTAACTACCGTCATTGACATGAATGGGATTTTGCCTTTTGCCGTGTAGTCTCTGTGACGTGGTCAAAAACATATAAAGCTGGAGCAAACGCTGCTGCAACTATCGGCGTCACACTGGGGAACAACAGCGTCTGTGTTCAAAAGTTTTGCCAGCAGTCTTACAATTAGGATTCGAGTTGCTGAGGATATGATGCTGAATGAGGAGTGACAATGGGTTTGTTTTAATTAACGAGAGAGGTTTTGCCAGGTAATAGGTGTGGAGGAATGCTATATTTTGACGCGATGAGAGCGAGCTGGCTACGGTACTTGGGAAGCTCCGGTGTTGGTTACCAGCGGCCGTAGTCAAGTTAATAATCGTATTCTTCAATTGTATGTAAGCAAACCGAGTGTATTTCAGCTGCTTGCAGTCGTAGGAAGTTTAGGAGGTGCATTGTGAGTCGTGAGGATCCGGCTAGGGAGGCAGATTGTACACATCGGTGACTAGTTATTTTTACACTTGATAAGATTCTTCAGTACAGCACAGTTAACTTTGGTGTGTTTGATTCTCGTGCTAGTAAGGCTCGCCGTGAAAATCAGTGTCATTAATATGTGGTTAGATGGTGAAGTTCCTTGCCAGTACGAGACGGGAGTCGAGCACTAACTACCGTCATTGACATGAATGGGATTTTGCCTTTTGCCGTGTAGTCTCTGTGACGTGGTCAAAAACATATAAAGCTGGAGCAAACGCTGCTGCAACTATCGGCGTCACACTGGGGAACAACAGCGTCTGTGTTCAAAAGTTTTGCCAGTACAACACAGTTAACGTTTGTGTGTGTGTATTTGTTGTACTAGTAATGCTCTCCGTGACAATCAGTGGCATTAGTATGT
This sequence comes from Albula glossodonta, assembly GCA_019788955.1. Taxonomy (NCBI): domain Eukaryota; kingdom Metazoa; phylum Chordata; class Actinopteri; order Albuliformes; family Albulidae; genus Albula; species Albula glossodonta. The sequence goes on from JAFBMS010002708.1 coordinate 18,212, forward strand.
GGTTACATGTGCAGATTAAAACATGTATAAATCTTGAACAAACTCTCCTGTGACTGGTAGCGTCTGAAGCCAGTTGGGAGACCTTTCTGGCGAGTATTTGACAGTCTTGAACAAACATTCCTGTAACTCCTTTAATGTGTATTGAAATAACAAAAGGATGCTGTCGCTTCTTGTTAATGACCTGCTACCTGTCGTCTGTGTAAAGAGAACCACGTGAATTAAAAGTGGAATGAATTTTCCTCTCAAATCCTTTCCTCAGGTGTCTGTGCTTCTTGGAAAAGAGCACACTGCCCCCATGCTGCCTACGCAATACAAAAGAACATGCCACATGAACCACAGTACAATTACCAACCCTGTGGGAAAATATGGGCATTCACTTTCTATTCCTCATAATGCATTTTATCAAGCTGTTTTCTTATCCATTGCACTCAGAGTGCAGCATCCTGGCTGATTTTCATGTGTTTGGGACTTACATAGGGACTTGACACCCAATCACAGGCCAAACAATAAGGGGTCATTTCAAGTGAAACCCTTTTCACACATGATAGTTGGATGTTTCTGCTCACAGAGCAGAATCTTGACTCATTTTTGTGTCTTTAGGACTTACATATGATACAGCTGCAATCACAGGCCAAACAACAGGGGTCATTTTCAGTGTAACCCTAGTTACCCACAATCGTGGGATGTTCTCATTCGTCGGCAAGAGCAGGATCTCAAGTCTTGTTTCTCTATCCATTGCACTCAGAGAGCAACATCTGGCCTAATTTTCATGTGTAAGTGATTTGCATATAATACAACCCTAGCCATTCGCCAAACAGTAGGAGTCATTGGAAGAATACATTTTCTCATACATGACAGTTGCAAGAGCAGTAGCTCAAGCTTTGCTTTCCCATGCATTGCACTCAGAGAGCAATATCCTGGCTGCTTTTCCCATGTTTGGGACTTTGTGACATAACCCCAACCATTGGCCATAGGGGTCATTTTAAGTGTAACCCTAATTATGTGCACCTGTTTGAGCATCTTGCGTTATATCTGATGTAACACAACTCAGAAAAAGTCATGTTTAGTGGAGAGAAATTCCTGTCTGTGGCGTTCATCTGATGTAAAATGAATAAATGGATGTTTCATTCAGATACCTCTCCTCTGCTGTAAATTGATTATTCCCCGAAAGGGAGAGCCATCCTTGGACAGCCGTGCCCTGGACAAGGACCAAACGAAACAGCGGCATAGTTTGCGACTGGTGTGGGCCAAGACTCCGATATCCCTGGCCCGCAAAGTCTATGCTCTTGGTGGGGCTAATTGCCCATCCACTGCCAATCCCTGAGCCCAGTCACACCTATCAAAAGTGTGAAAAATATGTGTTTGTGTGAGTGCTCTTTTCCTGCTCACTGTCTGTCATTTATTTATTTATTTATTTATTTATTTATTTCAAATGCATCTATGGCGATTAGAGCATACATAGTGATGAACTAGTTCAAAAAATAAAAAATAAAAACTACATTTTGCATGTGACACTATCCCTTTAAGATTCAGCCAGGCGGGGGGAGTGAAATACGACAAAATATTACTTCCTGGGCAGGGAGGAAAAATCCAAAAGTATGGATTCCCAGTGAGACCGAATTAACAGGATTTGGAAGGTGTTTGATAAGGAAAAATAGGAAAAGTACAAATAAAATGGGATTCTGTAACCAGAAGGCCAGTTTACCCGGTACATACGCCTAGGTGGACAGGACTCACAGGTGATTTGCCTGATGGAATCAGCTGTTCTGAGCACAAGAAAGGAGCCTGATTGCTGTTGGGAAGAATGAATGGCTGAGCTTGGGTAGGGAAGGAGGAGATGTTAAGAAAATTGGAACAGTTAATCCGCTTCTACCGCCATCAAAATCGACAGTGGCTATCCATGAGGTATTTAACTTTGACTGATACCCAGGATACCTGAGCCAATCACGCTTCTCGTCCACACCAGCTCTTCTTATGCATTGAAATGTCAGTTACTGTCATTCTGCTGTTTGGAATCATGATTTCACATAAACAAACACAAGGAATCCTTCGATCCTGTGATGATCTAGCTGATCCATCACAGCAGTAGCAACTAAATGGATGTATCCCTATATATCTTCCTTGCAGGTGACATCTTGTACTACAAGGGGACGGATGGCTCGCCCCTGGGGAGATTTTTACCTTCCGAGGAGGAGAAGGTGGCCATCCTCAAGGAGGTCCACGCTGGCCACTTTGGACGTAACTGCGCGGTGGGGAAGATTGGGCAGCGGTTCTACTGGCATAACATCAGAGAGGATGTGGAGTAATGGGTAAGTTGATCCATATTGCTTCCTGTCTCAAATGTGCACTGTATAGTTTTGATTATTGTGACATAAAATGCCTTATAATGTGTTGCAATGATATTGTATACATAATGTCTCAAAGGTATAATGTATTATAATGATAGCTGTGGTACAGCCTAATCGTATCTAGTATATCTTTAAACATTTTTATGCATGTACAATAGAAACTGTACAGTGTAATTATAACCTCAGTCAAAACCTTTCTGGAGTTTAATACAGCTTTTTTTTGTTTTTTTTTTGCTTTACTGCACCTTTACTTGTAGATCAGCACCTGTGTCCCGTGCCAAAAGTTTGATCGGGTTAAGACGGAGGCACCAGAGGTGAAGCGGATCAAACCAGTGGCACCGTGGAACATTATTGGTATGAACATTCATCGTGTGACAGCTTGCATTGCAGTCAAATTTAGAGCTATTGATTCATGAGTTTCCTCTGTCTGTCTGTACAAACTCAGGTGTCGACCTCATTGGGCCATTCAAGACATCAATGAACGGGAAGCGATACAAAAACTATCCAATTACGTACAATATTATCTTGTTTATATAATAACAATGACATTACGAAAACGTGAACATGTTATTATCTGCAACTGTCTCATTGAGGACTAAACACTGGCTGAGCTGTTGCCAAAGTTTTGTTACATAAGGGACATGGCATGTACAGTTGTGCTCAAAAGTTTACATACCCCGGCAGAATTTTTGCTTTCTTGGCCTTTTTTCAGAGAATATGAATGATAACACAAAATCTTTTTTCCACTCATGGTCAGTGGTCGGGTGAAGCCATTTATTGATAAACAACTGTGTTTTTTATTTTTAAATCATAATGACAACAAAAAACATCCAAATGACCCTGATGAAAAGTTTACATACCCTGGTGATTTTGGCCGTAGTCAAGTTAATAATGGTATTCTTCAATTGTATGTAAGCAAACCGAGTGTATTTCAGCTGCTTGCAGTCGTAGGAAGTTTAGGAGGTGCGTTGTGAGTCGTGAGGATCCGGCTAGGGAGGCAGATTGTACACATCGGTGTCTAGCTATTTTTACACTTGATAAGATTCTTCATTACAGCACAGTTAACTTTGGTGTGTTTGATTCTCGTACTGGTAAGGCTCGCAGTGAAAATCAGTGTCATTAATATGTGGTTAGATGGTTAAGCTCCTTGCCAGTACGAGACGGGAGTCAAGCACTAACTTTACCGTCATTGACATGAATGGGATTTTGCCTTTTGCCGTGTAGTCTCTGTGACGTGGTCAAAAACATATAAAGCTGGAGCAAACGCTGCTGCAACTATCGGCGTCACACTGGGGAACAACAGCGTCTGTGTTCAAAAGTTTTGCCTGGCAGTCTTACAATTGTAATTCGAGTTACTGAGGATATGATGCTGAATGAGGAGTGACAATGGGTCTGTTTTAACTAACGAGAGAGGTTTTGCCAGGTAATAGGTGTGGAGGGATGCTATATTTTGACGCGATGAGAGCGAGCTGGCTACGGTACTTGGGAAGCTCCGGTGTTGGTTACCAGCGGCCGTAGTCAAGTTAATAACCGTATTCTTCAATTGTATGTAAGCAAACCGAGTGTATTTCAGCTGCTTGCAGTCGTAGGAAGTTTAGGAGGTGCGTTGTGAGTCGTGAGGATCCGGCTAGGGAGGCAGATTGTACACATCGGTGTCTAGTACGAGACGGGAGTCGAGCACTAACTACCGTCATTGACATGAATGGGATTTTGCCTTTTGCCGTGTAGTCTCTGTGACGTGGTCAAAAACATATAAAGCTGGAGCAAACGCTGCTGCAACTATCGGCGTCACACTGGGGAACAACAGTGTCTGTGTTCAAAAGTTTTGCCTGGCAGTCTTACAATTAGGATTCGAGTTGCTGAGGATATGATGCTGAATGAGGAGTGACAATGGGTTTGTTTTAATTAACGAGAGAGGTTTTGCCAGGTAATAGGTGTGGAGGAATGCTATATTTTGACGCGATGAGAGCGAGCTGGCTACGGTACTTGGGAAGCTCCGGTGTTGGTTACCAGCGGCCGTGGTCAAGTTAATAATCGTATTCTTCAATTGTATGTAAGCAAACCGAGTGTATTTCAGCTGCTTGCAGTCGTAGGAAGTTTAGGAGGTGCGTTGTGAGTCGTGAGGATCCGGCTAGGGAGGCAGATTGTACACATCGGTGTCTAGTACGAGGCGGGAGTCGAGCACTAACTACCGTCATTGACATGAATGGGATTTTGCCTTTTGCCGTGTAGTCTCTGTGACGTGGTCAAAAACATATAAAGCTGGAGCAAACGCTGCTGCAACTATCGGCGTCACACTGGGGAACAACAGCGTCTGTGTTCAAAAGTTTTTCCTAGCAGTCTTACAATTAGGATTCGAGTTGCTGAGGATATGATGCTGAATGAGGAGTGACAATGGGTTTGTTTTAATTAACGAGAGAGGTTTTGCCAGGTAATAGGTGTGGAGGAATGCTATATTTTGACGCGATGAGAGCGAGCTGGCTACGGTACTTGGGAAGCTCCGGTGTTGGTTACCAGCGGCCGTAGTCAAGGTAATAATCGTATTCTTCAATTGTATGTAAGCAAACCGAGTGTATTTCAGCTGCTTGCAGTCGTAGGAAGTTTAGGAGGTGCGTTGTGAGTCGTGAGGATCCGGCTAGGGAGGCAGATTGTACACATCGGTGACTAGTTATTTTTACACTTGATAAGATTCTTCAGTACAGCACAGTTAACTTTGGTGTGTTTGATTCTCGTGCTAGTAAGGCTCGCCGTGAAAATCAGTGTCATTAATATGTGGTTAGATGGTGAAGTTCCTTGGCAGTACGAGACGGGAGTCGAGCACTAACTACCGTCATTGACATGAATGGGATTTTGCCTTTTGCCGTGTAGTCTCTGTGACGTGGTCAAAAACATATAAAGCTGGAGCAAACGCTGCTGCAACTCTCGGCGTCACACTGGGGAACAACAGCGTCTGTGTTCAAAAGTTTTGCCAGTACAACACAGTTAACGTTTGTGTGTGTGTATTTGTTGTCCTAGTAATGCTCTCCGTGACAATCAGTGGCATTAGTATGTAGTTACATGTGCAGATTAAAACATGTATAAATCTTGAACAAACTCTCCTGTGACTGGTAGCGTCTGAAGCCAGTTGGGAGACCTTTCTGGCGAGTATTTGACAGTCTTGAACAAACATTCCTGTAACTCCTTTAATGTGTATTGAAATAACAAAAGGATGCTGTCGCTTCTTGTTAATGACCTGCTACCTGTCGTCTGTGTAAAGAGAACCACGTGAATTAAAAGTGGAATGAATTTTCCTCTCAAATCCTTTCCTCAGGTGTCTGTGCTTCTTGGAAAAGAGCACACTGCCCCCATGCTGCCTACGCAATACAAAAGAACATGCCACATGAACCACAGTACAATTACCAACCCTGTGGGAAAATATGGGCATTCACTTTCTATTCCTCATAATGCATTTTATCAAGCTGTTTTCTTATCCATTGCACTCAGAGTGCAGCATCCTGGCTGATTTTCATGTGTTTGGGACTTACATAGGGACTTGACACCCAATCACAGGCCAAACAATAAGGGGTCATTTCAAGTGAAACCCTTTTCACACATGATAGTTGGATGTTTCTGCTGACAGAGCAGAATCTTGACTCATTTTTGTGTCTTTAGGACTTACATATGATACAGCTGAAATCACAGGCCAAACAACAGGGGTCATTTTCAGTGTAACCCTAGTTACCCACAATCGTGGGATGTTCTCATTCGTCGGCAAGAGCAGGATCTCAAGTCTTGTTTCTCTATCCATTGCACTCAGAGAGCAACATCTGGCCTAATTTTCATGTGTTAGTGATTTGCATATAATACAACCCTAGCCATTCGCCAAACAGTAGGAGTCATTGGAAGAATACATTTTCTCATACATGACAGTTGCAAGAGCAGTAGCTCAAGCTTTGCTTTCCCATGCATTGCACTCGGAGAGCAATATCCTGGCTGCTTTTCCCATGTTTGGGACTTTGTGACATAACCCCAACCATTGGCCATAGGGGTCATTTTAAGTGTAACCCTAATTATGTGCACCTGTTTGAGCATCTTGCGTTATATCTGATGTAACACAACTCAGAAAAAGTCATGTTTAGTGGAGAGAAATTCCTGTCTGTGGCGTTCATCTGATGTAAAATGAATAAATGGATGTTTCATTCAGATACCTCTCCTCTTCTGTAAATTGATTATTCCCCGAAAGGGAGAGCCATCCTTGGACAGCCGTGCCCTGGACAAGGACCAAACGAAACAGCGGCATAGTTTGCGACTGGTGTGGGCCAAGACTCCGATATCCCTGGCCCGCAAAGTCTATGCTCTTGGTGGGGCTAATTGCCCATCCACTGCCAATCCCTGAGCCCAGTCACACCTATCAAAAGTGTGAAAAATATGTGTTTGTGTGAGTGCTCTTTTCCTGCTCACTGTCTGTCATTTATTTATTTATTTATTTATTTATTTTAAATGCATCTATGGCGATTAGAGCATACATAGTGATGAACTAGTTCAAAAAATAAAAAATAAAAACTACATTTTGCATGTGACACTATCCCTTTAAGATTCAGCCAGGCGGGGGGAGTGAAATACGACAAAATATTACTTCCTGGGCAGGGAGGAAAAATCCAAAAGTATGGATTCCCAGTGAGACCGAATTAACAGGATTTGGACGGTGTTTGATAAGGAAAAATAGGAAAAGTACAAATAAAATGGGATTCTGTAACCAGTAGGCCAGTTTACCCGGGACATACGCCTAGGTGGACAGGACTCACAGGTGATATGCCTGATGGAATCAGCTGTTCTGAGCACAAGAAAGGAGCCTGATTGCTGTTGGGAAGAATGAATGGCTGAGCTT
>JAFBMS010002709.1:0-25415 GCA_019788955.1 Albula glossodonta
ATAAAGCTGCACATAAAATAGATTTCTGGAGGCAGGATCTAACTCATGGAGGAGAAAAATCACTGAAGGTCTTCATCTGTGAAAGTAATGACAGACAGGTAACATACGATATCTCCCTAAATATTTACAATACAGAAAAAAATGACCCTCAAGTTTTTGCCCCCTTTGAACCTTTTTACCCAGTAACGTTAGCCTTGGGGTACAATCAACACACTTAGGCCTAAATTCAGTCAAAATATGCCCTTAACTTTGATTCGTTCTTCAGAAACACAGTTTGGTGAATTCTACAAACACCTAAATTCATTTTTCAAACTTTGTTTGCGAAGATGAAGAGAAAGTCAAAGTACCGATGGAATGCAGACCTTAGCCTCGTAAGGGCATACACCAGGGGTGTCAACTGCAGTCCTGGAGGCCGCAGTGGTAGCTGGTTTTTGGTGTGTTTTAGCACTTAATTGATTAATTAAAATACTGGTTGCTAAAGAGTCCACACACCTGGTTTCCAAGGCCTAAAATGGCTGCCAATCGAAAGGAAAGAACAAAAACCCGCAGACACTGCGGCCCTCCAGGACTGGAGTTTGACACCCCTGGCATACACAATTCAATCCAAACGGACAATAGAGCTCTATTTTAGAATGAAAGCAACACGTTTTCCAAAGGACATGTAAATAAAAACACTCAAAGCAACATATGCTGTGAGGTATAAGTCTGTTTTGGGGAGACTGAGTTCATTTTGTTTTGATCCTGGCCTTGGTCTTTTTTAAAACAACGACTGCGTCTCATTGGAGGAATTCTGCATCGTCCTTATGCAGGGTGTAAAAGGAAGCATGTCTCAGCACTGCGCTTCCTCTCTGGGACTCGGGAAGGCTTATTTTCAGTGCTTTCTGTTTATTTTCTTTCTTTCTTTCAGCAGAACCTCCCATGGAAACGTCATTGTAGGTTAGGAATTTAATCCAGAGCAGGGGATTGAATTATTTGCCTGTCATTAACAACAAAAGCATATCAGCAAGACCCCCTCATTTCTGTGAATAAAAGAAACTCCTTTCCTTACTCATATTTCAGTACTTGAAAACATAAAATACAATACCCATTCAATGTTTTACTTTTATTGACAGACACACATAGGGGAATCTCACAAAGAATGGATGACAATAATGGCCCATTTCTTCATGATTAACTGTCTTGTTTTTCTTTTTACTCCTTTTCATTAAAAACAGTCATGACAGATTTCCACCCTCTGTGTCCCAGAATTCAAAGCGGTCTGAATTATGCATTAAAGCGCCATTGCTTTCTTGCCTTGGACAGTTACACACACCAGAGTGCTCTTTCCTGGAGGATTCTGGGTAAAAAGGTGTGTGTGTCTGTGTGTGTGAGAGAGAAAGGAGTGAGAAAAGGAGTGTATCTCTGTGTGTGCTTGTGTGTGTGTGTGTGTGTGGGTGTGTGGGTGTGTGTGAGAGGGAGAAAGGAGTGAGAAAAAGAGTGTATCTCTGTGTGCTTGTGTGTGTGTGTGAGAGAGAGTGAGAAAAAGAGTGTGCATCTGTGTATATGTGTGTATGTGTGTGAGAGAGAGACAGAGCGTGTATCTGTGTGTACGTGCATGTGTGTGTGTGTGTGTGTGTGTGGGAGAGAGAGAGTGTATCTATGTGCATGCGTGCAAGTGTGTGTACGTGCATGTGTGCACGAGTGTGTGTCTGTGCGTGTGTGTGACTGTGTAAGTGTGGGTGGGGGGGTTGCTGCACATGTGAAATACTGACAGTCTCATGCGTCGCCTGCCTCTGCTGCAGGATAAAGGAGTGTCCCTCCCACCAAACCCACCCTCCCACCTCTCCCTGCACTCCCCGCATGCTGCCCATCCCAGCATCCCTCTTCAGGGACATTTACTTTGATATTTAAACAGTCAAAGGGTGATTCCTGCTTTGGTTGGCCTCCTCATCCCAGCTCCCCCAAGACACAACCACACTGTTTTTGGAAGATAACCATCTCTCTCTCCCTCTCTCTCTCTCTCTCTCTCTTGCACGCTCTCTGTCACTCTGTCCCTCTGTCCCCCTGTCAAACTGTTTGGTAATAACCAAGTTATTGTTTATTCATTTATAACTAACCTACTTCCTCTCTACTGGTTCTAAGAGGACCCTTTTTCTGTCCTGTTCTGTCCTCTGCCCCTCTCCTTCTATCATATGATTGTAACATATCATAGTTTCTCTATGCAAGTGAACTTCAGTAGTGCTTTATCTTTTGGTAAGCTATATATCTAAGTTATTGCTTACGGGTTCTCTGAGGGTCATATAAGGAACCGCTAAAAGGTACCAGTATGTAAGAAGAACCTTTGAGGGATCATCAGGACAAATGAAGGTGCTAGAAGGAACTTTACTGGCTATGTGTCAGAGGATGACAAAGTTAGCATATATTTAGTTTGTGCGTCAGCAGTTGTCCACCTGACCAGGACAGCATCAGCAGTCACCTGGCTGACCAAGAAAGGCCGCTAGAGAGTGATAAGACAAACCTGACCAACTCAACCCTAACGTATCCCGATGAGACTGAACCAGTTGTAGCCTCGGACCAATACAGACCTACAGTGTACCCTCCCATGGCACCCCCGGGATCCAAACATCCAGTTGGAGGCCTGATGTTTTTTTTTGTCAGTTTACCATTTGGCTTTTGGTGGATTCATATACAACTGAACGCTTTACGACGCTTGACTTCGAGCGCTCTCTGTTATGGAGCGGCGCGTCAGTTTGGATTTACGAACACACCCCCCTGGATGGGCGGTTTGGATGAAACACTCCAGAACTGTCACTACGTTATTACGCTACAGCAGCGGCTCTGAGAGTCTGACCAGGCAGAATAAAGGGGTTTCTGCTCCAACGCTTTAGGCTGTGCTGCTTATTTTTGACATAAGAAACTTGTGGACTTGTGAATAACCAACCCCCCCCCCCCTCCGCCCCCCAATTCCCCCCTAACTCCCACCCCAATCATTCCATTTCAAAAGGTGGTGTGCCTGTGTTAAATCTTTCATCTGCAGTCAAAAATAGCAGGTCCCCTTCATGTGTAATATCACCTCTCTCTCTCTCTCTCCCCCCTCCCCCGTACTCTCTCTAAGTGTGTGTGTGTGGGGGGGAGGGGGATAAAAATGACTTCCAGAAAGTTCCAGTTTATGAAGCTGGTTTTATGTTCGCTGAAATTAAATTCCTTCGTTTCAATGGTTCGCTGTTGCTTACAGGGCAAATTAGTTTTTGGGTTCGCACTACTTTCTCTCTGTCTCTCTCTTTCCCTCCCTCCCTCTATCTCCCTCTCATCATTGCAACCCAGCCGTGTAGTTAAAAAAAAAAAGCTTCTTTTCCTCTCATCTTTGCCTTTTTTAAGATGGTGGCTCAGAGAAACTCTGCCTGAAGATGATTTTGATGTCTTTTTCAGTCCCACAAACGTCCCTGAGAGGCAGACAAAGCATTTAGCGAACTCACATCGTTTTTGGAAAGGGTTTTGCATAACGCGATCCTCATTCAAGTTTTTCAGGTGAAAATTTCCCTTCATTTCATCATTTTGCTTAATTGCATATTACTATTTTTAGTGGAAAGAAACTGACAAACCATGCAGTTCCTTTCATCAGTTGTGCATAGGGGTTAGTTTCTTGTATCTGTACAAAGAAAAAAGCAGTATTGATGTTTGAAATGTGGTTTCACGAAATCCGTTACGTTGGAGGGATGTTCAGCTGTCAATCATCAGCTTGTTTAAATGTCCACAAAAAAATACGTACAAAAAAATCCAAAAGCAATGCCTTTTTATTTTGATTTAATGTAAGTTTAATCATTTTCTTTCACAGCATTAAAGCATTTGGCAAGGTCATTCCAGTGTTTGTGCAGTTGCGAGGAAAAGCTAGAACTAGTGCTGGCTTTTATCTGTGATTTGAAGATGACATCATGTCTTGTTTGGATACATCCCTTAATGAGAAAATAGAGAGCTCCATAATTCTCCAAAAAGCTCCAAAATGGAGAGAACTAATAATTAGTTCTTGGGGAATAAAATGTCATAAAGTGAATGCATTGAAATGAGATAATCAGTGCACGAGGTTATTGCAAGACTAAACCCGTTGTGAGAAACTATATTAGCTTTTATATAAACTCTGCTTCACATTCATCCTCTTTTCAACACGAAAAAAAACAGAAGCAGTGAATTCCACTGTATTAGCTGTGAGTGTTCTCTGAAATAACTTCACCACTCTCAAGAGGAAGTTGGATAAACATGAATCTTATTTAGGCCTAAAGTCAAAGAAAAAACTCAATCAACAAGCCAAAGCCCTTGACTTTGTTTCAAATAAACAAACACTTTTTCACATTTTTTAAAATAAAAAAAAAAACTTTTTTAATGAATGTTGATATTTATTCAGTTTCTTAATCTGTATGTAAAGAGGCAAAACATGCATGCATTCAGTTGGGGGCTAATTGAAGTATAAACATTGACTACACAAGCTCTGTATGACCCCAGACCTGCTTATCATCACAAACTGAATACTGAAAAGCACTCTGCCACACCAAAGCACTCTGCAGCTGTATGTGTGAAAACAAAACTAATTAGTGGATAGCTTTTATCCAATGCATCTTTTGTCATCTACAAAAAGAATATTTCAAATGCAGATTATGGTCTTTCTTTCTGCTTTTTGCCTGAATGCATAGCAGCAAAAAAATGCTGTGAACAATTATCCCTGTTTCAATCATCAAAACCTTATATTTAAATCCTGCTAAGTGTGGATGGGCACTTCCTGTTAAGGCACTGTTCCAGTGTGTGGATGGGCCCAACTGTTTACTTCCTGTAAGACACTGTCCCAGTGTGTGGATGGGCCCCACTGTTTACTTCCTGTTAAGGCACTGTTCCAGTGTGTGGATGGGCTCCACTGTTTACTTCCTGTTAAGGCACTGTTCCAGTGTGTGGATGGGCCCAACTGTTTACTTCCTGTAAGACACTGTCCCAGTGTGTGGATGGGCCCCACTGTTTACTTCCTGTAAGACACTGTTCCAGTGTGTGGATGGTCTCCACTGTTTACTTCCTGTTAAGGCACTGTTCCAGTGTGTGGATGGGCTCCACTGTTTACTTCCTGTTAAGGCACTGTTCCAGCATGTGAATGGGCCCCATTGGTCTGCATTCTGTTAAGACGCTGTCCCAGTGTGCGGATTGGCCCTGCGGTCTGCATCTTATTGAGGCACTGTTCCAACGTGTGGATGGTCCCCACTGTCTACATCCTGTTAAGTCTTTAAGTACAGCATGAGAGTGAGACACTAACTGCTTGTGTGTTACTCCAGTTTTGGAGAGGGCAGCAAATGTGAGTTTTGTGTAAAAAGCGTAATTAAATTTACATTCAAGCATTCGACAGATTCTCTCATTCATAGCATTTTACAGAGGTTTTGGCACTGGGGTTCAGGCATGGAGCAGAGATGTTATCAAACCATCGTCGTGTTCCGAATGACAGTGGCAGTTGTGTCAGTTATAGTTCTTATTTAAGTCACATTAACTTCCATGGATATAAACAGGAATTTTCATCAATCATCAGGAGCTCAAAACATAGGCGAGCAGGGCTTCATGAACCTCACAGTGGGTGGAGCTGTAACATGCAATTGTTGACTGATTATTTGAACCAATCATGGCATAGCAGAGACAGGGAGCAAAGACTCATGATTCGCTCTGGGCAATGCACTGATTGACAGCACAACCCATAGCTCCACCCATCACAGAGCCTGTGAATCCTTGCTCCTCCATCACTGCTAAACCCCAGGCAGCGAGTGCGTACATTGTTCCACACCACAAAAAACACAAAACAAACAAAAAAAAAACATTTGTGTTTTAGCCCAGGGGCCACGCTTACTGCTTATGACTGAGCTCCAGCCGCTCTCCAGTGCTCAGGACGGTTCTGTTCGCTCCGATCGTTACGGGCTCGACCGCGAGAGGAAACCATCTGCTCCCAGTCCTCTGTCTCCAGATGCTCCGCGGAGCTCGATGTGCCTGCCCTGTAGAGCCTATATATTTTGGGAAGTTGTTAATTCTGTCGTCGCCCTCCTTCCCCTCCCCTCCCCTCCCCTCCTTCCCTTCAGATCGTTGGCAGTCCTCCCTGGTCCATCTCCGGCTGGCTTTCCAGTGCTCGTACATCTCAGAGCCTGTGCTCATCCTGTTTGGAACATAACAGATACCCCATTAAAACTGATTAAAAACCCACTGGTGCACTCTCGCCCTTACCCCTTACCCCTACCTTCACCTGAAGAGCCAGTATCTTGCAATAACTCTGCCGGTCACCCAATATACCACCCCCCCCCCCCCCACAAACCCTACCACCGCCGCATCCTCCCCAACCCCCCCACAAATGATGATTCTCAGCTCCTGCAAGCAATCTTTCCGCTGCTTGTCGAGGCCTGAACCTCTGGCGCTAACGTGCTAATCGATACCCTGAGGCCTGCAGTACCTGATCACTGCTACCCTACCCCCGCCGAGGGAGAAAATTGGTGGGTTCTGAAAAAAGAAAAAAAACTGTGGGTTCTCAGCTGTTGCTAGCTGTCTTGTCTTTACTTGCCTCTCTTCCTCCTCATATTATCTTCCCTCCCCCCCCCCCCCCCCCCCCCCCCCCCCCACCCCATCGTAGTTCATTCCTGGCTCACATAATGTTATTTATTCCATTTTAGTGGTTGGGGTGCAGTATTTATTCAGTTTTATAATATTAACATACCGTACAAATTTAAATCAGCTGCATGCCAACTTGTTGCAATAGTGTTTTACAACACCAGTTAATCTGTGAATAAGAAACAGTGGTATCTGGTGATATCGAGGCTTTGTTGTAAAATTAACAAACGAAGTTACAGAAGACAATATTCTTGGATTGGTTGGCACAAAAACTTTAACTACACAGCCAGTAACATAAATATGTTAAAAATATGTCTTATTCTGTGAATATCTTTTTAAAAATTCATTTCCACTGCACAGATGGTATCAGATGGTATCAAATTAATGTTTTTTCTTTGGCAAGTGACTGTGGCATAATCAATTTAATTCACTGCAAGGTGTACAGTTACACAAATTTATTGGACTACATGAAGGGAATACCCCTTGGACTTCACCACTGAGTGTTTTTTTACCTCCTTTTAGACCTCCACGCCAGATATTATACTAACCTTCTCATACATTATCCTCTACAAAGAAACAGCTCTGCCAATTTCTTGCGCTCTTTTTCATTCTCTCTCTCTCTCTCTCTCTCTCTCTATTGCAAGCACACACACGTACATGCAAAAAAAATACATTTCCCAGCAAGCACCTCAAATTTGGGATGTGGTGGTGGTGTCAGGGCTGTCTGCTTCCTCTTCCTGTTTCCTGTCACCTTGTTATCCCTCTTTGCATCATTCTGACCAGTCAATCAATAACGCAATTACCAGTATCATGCGCCCAATCCACTTCTGTTGTGGTGCGCTGAATTGCAACACGGAAAGCCATTATCCTCGCCTGTGCTCCATGCTCTCTATGCTAGCCCTCAGACTTATTAGTTTGCTAAGAGATGGACAGCACTGAATGGTTTCTCTTGTCAGGAATTAATAGCTTTGGGAAATAGCGTTGGATATTATGGTTACAGCATTTTCTCTCTCTCTCTGTCTTTATTTCTCTGTCATCTCTCTCTCTCTCTTTCTTTCTCTGCCTATCCCTCTCTCTCAAGCATATTATTTTGTATTAATTTTATTTTCTGGCAGTTAAAATACATTTAAGGTGGGCCAGAAATAGACAAATCTTTAGAAAGTTTTACAATTATCTTTTTTTTTCACACAATTATTTTTGCCATTATCCTTCAAACCTCTTTATGATATTAAGCAATGTTTAGCAATTGTTGCAGAGGTACACAATCGCTACCAGAAAATGTCACTTACAAGTAATTGAAATTAAATGTAAATTACATTTTTGATTTAAATGTAGTACTTACACATAACAATGTTTTATGTGAAGAAGGCTGAATGACATAACAACAAAAAGAAAATATATGATCTGAAATAAGTATGTCCAGCTGAAGTATTTAGGTGTTCAGCGCTATTGGTACTTGATAGAAGAACCTTTCTGAAGCACTCAAAGTTGAAAGTCTTTCTGAATAGACTAGCATACCTTTTGCAAATGATTTATAGTGGCTTTTAGCAAATTATTTAAAAATGTTTATTAAAATATTTATACCAACACTGGTAAACCAGTTATTTTTATATTATATGTTGACATGTATAATATGTATTTGAAATATTAAATTGTCCACATTATTAATGTGGACAATTTAATATTAATATTAATGTTATCATTAAACATCTATTAAGTCTTAGTATGTAGGTAATTCAAGAGCTATTAGTCATTTTTTACAAAGGATGGTTATTCTGAAATGTTACCTTTTTCGATGTGTGCTTCTTTTTTGGCTGTGGGAACACAGATAACTGTTGTGTTTGTAGGCTTTTTTTTGGAAATGCCAAACATTAAAGTTGATGGTATCTTAGGCCTGAAGCAAGTAGGTACAGGTGGCCTTATGCCAAAACATCTGAAGCACAAGGCCCAAAGGAAGCCAGTAACGATAGCGTAATGCCAGAATGTTCTGGGAACTGAGAACAGAAAAAGAAATGAGTAAAGAACGAGAGTTGCCAACAAATGTTTGAGGGATGAGAGCTGTCCCGTTTCTGACACCATGGGGGACGAGAGAGATAAACTATATCTCTACTCGTTCATAGTGTAAAAAAAAACTGTGTATAAACAGAGGTGTAAAACCATAGCGTGGAGCCAACTGCTGCGATGTGTTTGTACTGAAGAGGAAGGGGGTTTGGGGGGGAAGTCGAAAAACAGACAACTATCAACACTCATAAACATCATTATTCTTTTGAGAACCCACTTGTATTTTAATAGTCTGAGTGGCCATTAAACAGGGCGGACGCTCGGAGAATAGGACGCAACAAGCTCCGAGAGGCTGTTTCTAATCTGTCGCTGAGGCTGTTTTGGGATCCAGAGGTTAAGAAAAAAAAATGTAGAAAGAAGGAGAAAAAAAACAAGACACAGTCGCCATCCTTGACCCCTCTCTTCTCGGGACCCTCCCTCACCCCCCCCCCCCCCCCCACAAGCCCTTTTTAGGAGAGGCTCTTTCTGAATTAATGATGTAATTAACTCCCTCCATTAGGACAAGGGTGCTCAGTGGGTTCAGAACTGTTTACTGCCTGACAAGCAGACAGGGACAATTAGAGGTGAGTCTCCGTTCTTCTCTCCATGCAGGCCTCTCTCTCTCTCTCTCTATTTCTCTCTCTCTGTCTCCACCTCTCCTTGCACCTCTCAGTTTTAATTAGATTCAAATAGGCTTTCTTTATTGCAGGAAAAAGGAACGACATTGCCACAGCAACTGAACACAATATATTTAAACATCAGATACAGCAGTAATATGTAGCATAATTGCATTACTGAACGAAATCCTTGACTGTATAATGAGCATTCTCAATGAGGGCACCGCGGTATGAAAGTGCAGCCCTCGGCCGCTCTCAGGACACGCCGAAGGAACGTGCGTTTAGCTGGGATTCTGTTGGAAGGTGGGTGCAACCAAGGCTATTGTCTTCGGCAGAGCTTGAGGAAGTGTACGGTTCAGATGTCTGACAGTATCGGACAAATACCTCCCAAACTGTGCTATCACCATTCCTGTTACCAGTGTATGTGACATAATAAGCACTGATGTATCCTCTGAGTAACCATAGCCACAAGACTGTCCTTGGAGTCATACGATCAGTCAAACAAACTGAAGAGGAAGGGCTAGATTTGATAGACCATACTTAGTCTCTTTAAGGGTGGATACAATTCAATCAAAACAGGCTTTATTCTCTTTAAGGGCATATTCTCATTTAAACTGAGTGTAATGCATTACGAATGACATGTTTGATTGTCCCTATAAATATAAAGCACTCAAGAGAAAATTATGTCAATTCTGTTTTTGATTGTTGTTGAATTTATGTTGTTGTTTTTTAATGTAAAATACAACAAACTTTTGGATTGAGAACAATTGCACTTACTGTGAACTAGCTGTTCCAGGGGTGATAGTTCTACACGTATGATGCAAATCATGATGTAAACAATAATAGAAAAATGATTTCGGCAGATGTGACTCAAAGTAATTTGTATGAGTTGAAATTTAGTTATTATATTTGCTGTGCTTTTTGTCCCCACCATGCTGGAGGAGGGTTTTTTTTTTTGGGTGGTGGGGGGGGGGGGGGGGGGGGTGGGTGGGAGGGGAGAGAGTGGGTGAAGTTTATGGCACAGTCACATATCTCATAATTGCCTGGGCACAGATGTGCAGAGACATAGTGTTTTGCAAATTCCTATTTTTTATAGGCTAGATGGCAGAACGCATAAGAGGGTAATTAGTTGTGATAAAGGTTGATTAATTATATACAGAGAAAATGCATAATGAGTGTATGTGGTGACATCATAATGAGTTCTGTGCAATCTAACAAACGATCACATTTAGAGGATTGTTATTGGAAAAACAACCCTATAAAACATTTGAATACTTTAAAGTGTTCAATTTAGAAGATTGAATTTATTCTTCTCATTCCGCAAAATGTTTTCTTAGTAATGAAGAAGCTCAGGTTAACCAAATGATTTCTACAGTGTCACTGGGAACTTCTGGAAATGTTTTTGCATTATATATGAGTGAATCATTTCCAATTACTAGAAAAAAAATATTGATTATTGACACATCACCACATGCACTGTATCAGTTAATAGCAATGAGCTCTACTCTCTGAGTCGTTTGTAAAATCGGCTGTTAATTTGTAATAATTAAATAGCTAATTGACATGACTCAGGTGCTGTAATGTGTAGATTTTAATGACTGCTCAACAGGTGTCTTAAAGAACAGCTTATGCTAGCATCATGCAATGGTGGGCCTGAATTACAGGCCATAAAACCCCACTCCCTGTGGTCATGGGTCCTTACCTGTCAGTGCCTTCTGGATGTGGGTGATGTTGTTTGGTTAAAGCAATGGTCTCTCTTAGTAAAACATCCACCATCTCATGTCAGATAAAATTTAACCAAATGTACATGAAATGAACTAAACTACAGAAAACATTTATTTATTTGAAAAAAATAGCTTGCAAAGACAGATTTGAACTTGGGTAAAGGACAATTATTAGAGTAAAGATGTGCAAAATGATATGCAGATTTTATTTTGTTATATAAGTTCAAAAATCCAATCAATTTCTTTTTCTGATCTATTTTATCAACAATATAAGTACAAAAGAATACACTTCCTCCCTTAGCCCAAAAACAGTCCCATTAACAAAGGAACATTACAAAGCCTTAGACGTGACAAAAACCAAGATTACATATTTGTAATGGCAATGGCAAAATGGCAAAAAAACCCCAAACACACCATTTCTGAGGCATGTTTGTCATAGTTTTGATAATAAATAAAGACCAGGAAGTCTTTGCATGTAGGACCTGTTTTAAATGATGAGTAAAAGCTCCATAAGAGAACACAGATGTGACCTTGGCTAGCGTCATCATTCCTCTGAGCCCCCCCCTTCTCTCCCTTCCACCCCCCATGCACAGCAAGTGCTCTCATTGGCTATTCTGTGCTCGTTTCCAGGCTGAATTGGGGGTTAATTTGCACTCTCTGAAGCCGTTACCACCTACTGAGACCCCCCCCCCCCCCCCACATCCCCGCAGCCTTCTTCCTTCACTTCTTTGATCGCTCGTTCACTGGGGAAGGGGAGGTGGGGGTCACCCCTGGCACGTGTTTGGGTTCCCCTTTTGAAAATGATGTCACCGCACCAGCTGGGGTGGACTGGTGCCACTGATGGGGGAGGTTGCCTGGGAGTCCTGCAGAATTCGGTCTCTGGAGGGCGGACAGTAGCAGCTCCGTCTCCAGGGCGATCCAGCATCAACGCATGAGAGGCGAAAACCTCTGGGCCCAGCTCAACAGGCACTGAGTATTTGTGTGTGCGTGCATATCTGTAAGTTACATGCTTGTGTTTGTGTGTGAATGGTGTGTGTGTGTGTCTCAAACTGGAGGGAGCCACTCAGAGTCAATCAGAACTTCCCCCAAAATGATCGAATCCACCCTCAGAAATGCCAAGAATATCCATGCATGTTTTCCAGATACTCGGTCGGAGATTGATCGTAACCACAATCCAACAGAGGGTCTGTACCGTCTCACCTTCAGTTTCAGGGTGAAATGGGGGTTACTGCAAGGCACATGTGCGTAGGTGCAGATCTTCGTAGCCCTGTATGGGAAAATATCACAATAAGCCCACCCACTGGCCCCATTGATTACCGGATGTAATCAATATTCACTGACCTATCATGTCACCAGAGTAAAGGCTGGGCTAAGGAGAAGGCAGCAATTCAACCATCAGCTAAATCTACAGGAGGCAAGGGGGCTTTGAGCGTGGGGGTTTGGTCTCCCAGAATAAGTGCACCAGAGGTGAAAAAGGAGACAGCATTCCCTATTCACACAACAGAATAATTGTGTAATAAGAGATGTATTTACAGTTTTTGGAAAGGACCAGATGGTTAGGACAGTCCATCACTGAAGGACAGCTAGATTGTTTTCCCTTTTTTTTTTTCTTACCTGCACTGTGTTCCTAAATCAAAATCAACAGTTGAATTTCCAATAGAGCTGCTCTTTAAATCCGCCTGCAGAGAGAGATTTATGAGGTGCATTCAATCTCACTCATGTCATCATCATTAGAGAGAGCCAGCAGGTACCGAATGGTGCTAAAAACACCCTCATCGCTGAGGCCCTTGCCAAACCCAATAAATAACACGTTTCACAGGGGCCCGCCAAGCTCATTTCCTCAAATACATAATGGTTTCATTGGTTGAGGAATGGGACCAATAACACGGCTTAGATCTGTGTTTGGATAATAGCCGTTAGCGCGCGCCGCTGTTGTCACCGACGCGATGAGTCTTAAACACCACAGTAAATCTGCAGTCAAACGGGGACAGCGCAACAGGTCTTAACAACAGCATAATGTGAATGACTGCCTGGCATAGTGTGAATGGCTGCCTGGCACATTGTGAGTGACTGCCAGGCACATTGTATGCTCATGTCCCCCTCAGTCAGCTCACTCTGCTGGCTACCTGTTGCAGTTTGCATGAAGTTGAAAACCTTGAACCTAGCCTACAGGGCGGCGAATGGAACAGCGTCGCCATACCTCCAGTCAGTCCAGCACCGCCACCTATATAATTCTGACATATCTGCACTGCACCCCCCTAAGCTTGATGTCTGTCAGTACTGAACCCTAAACCCCCCCACTGAAAAACAGCAAAATCTCCTTTGAGGTCAGACCGAAGATTTGCTTCTTCTTCAGACTTAATCTTGGTAAAAACTAAGATAAGGGCATTTTAAGATTTTGTTTATGTCCTTATGGTTGTTTTATTTATTATGGTTTATATGAATATGGATTTATATTATGAGTGTATTGTTTGTACTCAGGATTTGTATTTATTGTTCTGGTTACCAGACTAATCCTTCATTAAGTAGCTTAACGGTGTCAGATATATACTTTCTGACTTGGGAATGTTGTTAGCCAGGTCTGGCATTATTGCTAATTTGAATCAGGTAAAAGCATTAATGTTCCCTCGCAATGCAAGCTGCTGCGGATAACAACATCTGCTAAATGACTGTTATGCTTTCCGTTAGCTACGTTTGATTAACCCAATATTTTGATCGTAAAACCAAACACTTCTTGTGCTCCGAAATGTTCCAAAACATCGTCGGTCGTAATGTTCTCCTTGCGAGTGGTGAATCTTAACGATCCAACCCCTTTTCAGAAAAGGAGAAAATGATTTTAAGGAATAAAAACAAGGTGTGGAACAATGCTGAGCTGCATATTGTACAGCAGGGGGTCCAGGAAAAAAAAAAAACGTTATAAAATATAAATGGATGGCTTCAATAGGAAACTCATGCAGGGGGGAGAATGTATGATATGGTCAGGGGCGAAGGGGAAGCACAGATCTCTTATTCAGTTTTCCTGCCGATGTAATTTCGGCAAGTCCCGAAGGGGGGGGGGGGGGGGGGGGGGGGGGGTGGAAAGAGGGGGATTGTCAGTCATATTGATGCGGAATGTGGGTTCAGTAACCCCACAGAACAGCATACCGTACACTGTGTGTGATCCCAGTTACAATGTATCGGGTTTGTTTTTGGGGGGTTGAGTTAGATGAATTGTCTTAACTTATCTATGTGTATTCCATGAATAGGTAAGTGTAAGTACTATGCAGGGGTAGAGATAAATAATAGACCAGATTGGCTTTGAGTTGCTGTTATACGTTTTAAATTGGTTACAATGGTATTCTGGGCATTCTTAATAAGGACAGGCTCCATGTCTTTTACAAATGAAAAAAAAAATGACCCCATACCCATACCCTGTGTTCTGAGCTCCACAGGTGTTTGACTTCATCCCTGTGTTGATGACACCACTCTCAAATCCATTTAAGCAATATATAGTGGGGTCAAAAATCTGAGACCACATTGAACATTTTTTCACCTTTTTTTCATGCTAAACCTGGAAATAATCAGAAAGTTTTAGGATTTTGGTTTTAAAACATAGAAAAGTTATGACTTTTAAAAAGAAGAGGAAATAGTTAAGATTCTGCACTATGTCTAGGTCAAATTTAAGCATATTAGTGACATTGACCCTGTCAATGCAATTGTAGAAAAGGTCGGACCCCATTGAACATTTATGGGGGTACTTAAAGGCCGAGAACGTTTTGTGCGCTTAAAGACCATGTGATAACATGGGTCATCAGGTTTGCTCAAACCTGAGGAGTCCATGCTAGCTCTAGTACATGCTGTCATTAAAGCGAAAGGGGGACATACCAAAAACTAAGACATTCTGGAAATTCATGTATATTTTTCAAAGATTCAGCCTTTCACTTAAACTGTTGATATAATTTATAATGGAAAATATGTTATTAAATTATTGAAGAATGCAAAATAGAAGCTCTTCCACTTGTGGTTTCAGACTTTTGGACCCCATTGAATGTGGGGGTGTTATAACATTCTTCTGTTTCAATGGTATGCATGCCATGTTCAGTTAACAAGTATGCATTTGTGTGCATGCATGTGTATGTGTGTGAGTGTGTGTGTGTGTGTGTGAGTGTGTGCGAGTGTGCTAGTGTGTGTGTGTGCGTGTGTGTGTGTTTGTGTGTGTGTGTGTGTGTGTGTGTGTGTGTGTGTGTGTGTGTGTGTGTGTGTGTGTGTGTGTGTGTGTGTGTGTGTGTGTGTGTGTGTGTGTGTGTGTGTGTGTGTGTGTGTGTGTGTGTGTGTGTGTGTGTGTGTGTGTGTGTGTGTGTGTGTGTGTGTGTGTGTGTGTGTGTGTGTGTGTGTGAGTGTGTGTGTGTGTGTGTGTGTGTGTTTGTGAGAGAGTGTGCTGTGTGTGTGCGTGTGCGTGTGTGTGTGAGTGTGCAGTGTGTGGAGTTTCTTCAGCAGTTCAATCTAATGTGGGTCTTACAGTTCAATCCCAAATCATAATTTATGCCATAATCTGACTGGGGCCCGACTCGCTTGAATAAATATTGATTTGTTGTCTCCATAAACTGTCTCCATCAATGTAATGTTTTAGTCCCAGCTCCTTGTTGGCCATTTTTGTTGATGCAGAAATGCACCTGTTTTTTTTGTTTTCTGTGAAAACCAGTTTTTTCTTCTTTCTTTTTTAACCTTTTTTTACTACAATTTTATTGTAATGAACTCTCTGAACCTCTGCAATTTGGAGAGAAGTTATTAACAACCTGCAATGACAGACATACACACGCTCACACAAACATACACACCGTCATACACACACACATATACCAGACACTCACACATACACACACACATACAGACACACATGCTCACTCCTACATGGTCACTTGCACACACACTCAGTCTTTGCCTCTGTATGTCTCCATGATACCAAGTTTGATTTATTGGCTATAAAATGTATTCTCAGAACATTCCCCCAAAATAAATAAAAAAAAAACAGGTAGAGGCAGGGGAAGAGCTGCAGAAGATCCATTAGCAACCTGCCAGATCCAGCTGCTGTAAGATCAGCTGTTTCCCAGGTGGGTTTAACCTGTCAAAACAACACTGAATCTAGCTGTCTCATCAAGTGGCTAAATACCTTTGCACTATGTTTCCCAATCCTGATGGCTGAGAAACACCACATAAACTGCTTTTCATTTTAACAGCTCTCTTATTTGATTTTTAATAAGTTGCTACTTGAACGTGGATCATGGTTTGCCATCATTTTACAGTTATCTGATACTACCACTGCAGTGTGTGAGTGACATATATTTTGGTGCTGATGGAAAATTCCAAGTAAAAATATCTAATTGCTGCAGCATAACAGGAATTAATAATATCTAAAAAAATGAGTCCATTAATTGAATAAGCTCAGAAATTCATCAGTTCAATGGTTCCTTTTCAATTTATAGTGCCATTCTGCACAGTCATTTCCAATTTATCATTGTATCACAATGCATTATGTTACATTTCACGTGGCAGTTTATAAGTGCATTCACCTGAATAATATGAGCAGTAGTGCCAGACCTGGCTAACAGCTGTCCATGAAGCCCAAAAAGGTCATTAAAGCGAGGGCCACTGGGCTTGACTTACCCCCAGTAAACATGTTAGATGCATGAAGTGTTTACCTCTTTGGCTTCTCTGCATGCAGACGGTGTACGGTTCCTGTCACATGTACTGAGTCAGCAGAAGGCTGCACGATTGTTTGGTAGAAATCCGTTTTGACTTTTGCTGAAGACGTTTTGCTTATTAGGGATGTCTAAAAGCCTTGAGCTGATTATCCCAGCTTTTCACGCAGATCTCTCTCTTTCTCTCCTCCCTCCCTTTCTCACTCTCTCTCTCTCTCTCTCTCTCTCTCAACACCAAAGACTGAGGTCTGGTGTCGCCACCCAGATGAGCTGTAAGTGCAGAACTGTGATACTGAAATGTGTTTCTGTGGAGCTCAACCAAATGTGTCATTCGGAGTTTAAAACGCTCAGAGGGATGTTAATTTGAGTAACAAAGTCCCTTACAAAGTGTCATTCTCAGATGTGTTTCTTCAGTACGGTTCCCATAAATTGTTGTGTTAATTCCAGATCTTGTTTCACACTAATAAAAGTCCAGCCCGACTTTTTTTTTTTTTTTTTTAATCACTCGTAGTTCAAAGCATGGATTCCCACAGCTATAATGAAAATTAAATGAATAGGCTGAGAGCGCGCAGAACGCTACTGAACAGTGAAACTGAGAAGCTTCAATCGTCAGCCTGTTAATTAGCAGTTTCGGTTCTCCTCTAAGTGACAGGAGAATTGCATAATTGCATAGTGAATCTCAACGCAGAAATTACCAACACCACATTCATTTCTGATTATGCTTGATTTCCAGCGCTTCAGTGATTTACCTTCAACAAAAAAAAAGACAAAAAAGTGCCCTGCTTTGAAACCTTTTTAAGCTTTTTTCTTATTGTAACTTTAAAACAAGATAACTGCTACTAAGTCCATACTAATTAAAGTTATTAAGTGTGTTCTTAAAGAAGAGTCTGAGATTAACAGCACATAAAATTTTAGTAGCCTTAACTATGAATTTGAATCGAATGTAATACATTTATTAAGGGTTTATTAAGATTTTACTGGGAGCCAGAATTCTAATGTGTTCTAACAACATTTTTGAACACCAAAAACTAAAACAAAATTGAGGATTGGCTTTATTCTTTCATAATTCCTCAGTAATGTAGGCCATACGGGCTTAATCCAACACTTTATTAAGTGGTTTAATGTTAGGGTCTCCATTTTCTGTGTACAACAAAACTCAAGTTAAACAAGACAGAAATGTTCACACAGTGAAGTATTCAATGGTAAATGATGCAGTGTAAGAAATTGGTGGCTGGGCTTGTTACTCAGAAGTTGCCGGTTCGGTTCTCAGGTAGGAGATCCTGTTGTCATACCCTTGAGCAATGTACTTTGCTTCACTTTGCTTCAGCAAAATATCCAGCTGCATAAATGGATAGCGTATGAAATATATAAGCCGTGTGAATCACTACAGATAAGAGAGTTTGCTAAATGCGTAAAACGTACGTGTGATGAAAAAATGAACCCTGTAAATTCGGCTCAGTGAGAGTGCATTTGGTCTCTGCTGGATTCATTCAAACTCCCTGTTATACTGAACACTTTACCGTGTGCAGTAGAGTGGCAGTCTCTTGAGCGCTGAAGGCCCATTTCAAAAGGAACCAGCCTCTCCCTTGAAGAAGCTATACGTTTTATATCTACTGAAGCAGGATTTGTATGTCGCCCAAGAGGACGATTCAGTTCCCCATCCAGGAGGCTCAGTTTGCCACGTTTGGCTCCCCACTCACCATTAACGACGCCCACAACGCCCATGTGGGTCATTAAACCACAGTTCACTGTCACACCTGCCGTGCTTGGACCACAGATTCTAGATACTCACCAGATATTCAACTCCCATAATCTTCCCGTGCTCCTCCATTTATCCTGTTTCTGAGTTTCTGGAGCTATATTACAATATATAATATATTAATTAATTAATTGTCAGTGGAAGGGGGGTGGGTTCTTCATTTCAAATGAATATGAAGTTGGGCATCACGTAGATTAGTAGAATCCACAGATGGATCTTTGTTTGCAAAGCAATTCTTGGCTTTCCAGTCAGGCTTGCCATTGTAGCCGACTCCTACAGTGATTCTAAATCATGGCTCTAACACCTGATTGTTGTCACCAATGTACAAAACGTACTTCAACCGGGACAAAATTCATCAGAATTCTCAGAGTGAGTATTGACAACAGGCTTAAGCCTGAAAATTCATTTTCACCCTAAATGTCACACCTGGGTATGTGCAAAAAAGACATCGCTGACATATTAAGAACTGGGACAACAAACCCTGGTAAAATACAAAGTGTGAAATGGCTGCAGATATGCCCAAAGTCTATTAACACAGATATGGGGTCTATGATAAAAAAAAGAAAACTATTGTAGAATACTGATGTCTTCCTTTCACATAAATACATTGCTCATGACATATGAATAAATGGGGAACAAAAAGCTTAGGAATAGTATTTAAGCATGGCATGACCATGGTAGCATCGCCATCCTTCATTGGTGGCCAGGACCCAATCAAATTAGTGTAATCTCTTTAAGGTTGTATGCAGTTAAATTAAAAATGACTTTTTAAAAGGGCCTGTTTTTCTGTTCAAGGATGAAGAGAAGACACTCTAAAATAGCAAATTGTCATTTCTCCTATAAGATAGAAAATAAGAAGAGAATAAATGTCCACTTCAGATAGATAAATGTACATTATAGATTTAGGAATTTGTAAAGGAGCTAATCTACCTATTGAGCGTCAAATCCATTGGAATTATCTAAATTAGTATAATTTATTAACCATTTATTACATTGGTAAATATTTATTCTCTCATTGTAAGAAGAATGCTCCCAATATTATTAGCAACAGATAATATGGAGTAGGGCTGAATCCAGGACAGCAACCGACATGCTAGAGAGTGCACGTTGGTGCTGTTGCCACTTTTAGCACAGTAACATATGGTTCTGATGAGATAGTTGAACCTACTCTAAATCCATGTACCTGCCTATTCTTATTTTTGTTTTATTCATAATTCATCATTATACAACACCTGTGGAAAATGTCGTCTTGGTTGAAAATTGCAAGCTTGCTTTTCATCTTTCATGGTCTGCAGCATGAATATCCTTCACAAAATCCCAGCTCTCTGAACGGACTCAGTTGAGCCATTTCCTTAACAGTTTTCAATACCATTTTTCTACATTTTGTCTGAAAGCTTGATGCACGTCCGTACTGATATCACTTTGAGATGGTGTGCAATCGTGTTTCATTTTCAAAACACGCTTGGCTTGATTTTCACTTGAGGTTCATTTGATTTCAGACTCTGAAAAAAAAATTCAGTTATTCAATTATTACTCTCTTTAATTATTAGCACTTAGCACTGCCCAACCCCCCAACTCCACCCCATCCCCAATCCAAGACGCCTGCCCTATCCTTCCAAGTTAAAGAATAAAAAAACATGGATATTTTCAGTTTAAATAAAACAAAAGAGTGGGAAGGAAGAAGAAGATGACAAATTCACTGGGCCTACAGACATCCCCACTAACCAGCACCACCAAGAGAAGTTACATACAGTACCTGTCATGAGTCAACCAGACCAAAGGGTGGCAGCAGCAAGCAGAAAGCAACGACAGCCCACTAACCCACAAGGAAGACTTTGCAACACCTGAGCCACATTATCTCATTTAGGCTTGTATTTAAACCCCATTGTCTGTGTAATCAGTGCTTGGTCTTTGCTGTTGTCCAGATGTTCATTTCCTTACTGCTTTTCTAGAAGCCTTTAGCCTTTTTGATTTCTCTGTTTATTTTTTTTGTTCCCTCAAAGTTTATTCATTGTTTGTAAATACCTTTTGATTTTGCAAGTAAGACCGTTTTGAATTTGACCCTGCTTTGTTTCCGTCCTCTGCTTTTGGATCCAGCCTTTGTTTTGGTTTAAAGAACCTTACAGCACCCATATCCTGAAAAGTGAGTCAGACGACACTGGGGTGGTACTGAATTTTCTGTACTTTTCAATCGTTCCCTAATGTCCCCCTGCACTGGATAAAAGAGAGGCAGTGAGGCAGCTTCCCCTTCCAATTCAACAGCGCTGGCAAAAGTCAGAGAGTCCAGCTGTGGCTTAGATAAGTGCAAATCCACAGGGGTTACCCCAGAAAGTGCTAAGTGCGGAGCAGGTTCAATAGGGCATTTCATCATTTGAGAGAGATATATAAAGGCTGAGCTCCAGGGTGTAGCTCATCCGGAGCAGATGGAAAAGAGAGACTTTTGCTGCATTACATCTGTCACACCTCCAGTCCACTAGAGGGCGTGGGTATATATATTTTTTTTTTGTTCCCTCCTTCTCTCCACAACCCAAACCCACCCAAAGTTTTTATCCTACTTGCAGCAGCCATCCCCTGCAGACTCAGGAGGAGGAAACTGAGAACTCAGGACGCCTCCGATTTACCTGACAGCAGGTCCTTGCTTATTTCCACAATGGAGATGCATCACCATTTACTGACCGTCTACCTGTTGCAGGTAGACATGAGGTCAGCATGCGCTCAGTTCACACAACTCCAGGCACCACAGGCAGAATGGCCCCGAGAGAGCGATGAGGCTAATGACTTTTAACCGGCGTGACCCCCCCAATCCCTCCCCAGTGAGACTGAACCAGCTGCAGCCTCACCAATACAGACCTCCAGCCATAATGGGACTGGAACACCCAGTCACAGGGCTCACAGCTGCCCAGTGAACATACACCTCTAACGTGTGAACCACCTGGAGGCTCCACGCTGGCTCATTTCTGCTCCTCTTGTTTTAGGGATTAAAGATATGCCAGGTGCAGATGGAGGAACAGTGTACCCCATAAAACACAATTTCCCATAAGAGATCTGGGAGCCGTGTACACAGACCTACTTCCCATGCAGCTCTCAGAATAAGGTCATCAAATAATGACCTTCCCTACATGCCTGTCTTCAGATTTAAAACAAGCACAGATTGGGCCATTCACATTAGAGCTGGAATGGTTTACCCAAAAAACGCAGGGCTGCACAAAAAGTTTCAAAAGCCTTTAATTGTCACTTTTTTTATTGAATTGCTTTCATTGAATTAAATATACTCTGTTGCAGTTGTATTGATTTAATTTTGTACTGATTCTACCATTTTACTTTGTTTTAACATTTTATTCCTTGTGTTTTTATTGTACCCAATGTGTTTCAATATGGTATTGTACTCTGTTTTTTTCTGTGTGTTTCTTGGTTTAATCTTTTTTTCAGAAAGCACTTGGAACTCAATTTCATGGAAACCACTGTATAAATACATCAATAATGAACCAGGAGGGAAAATTCCACATAGAAATACAACAATACAGCCTAGCCGTAAGACTGAATGCTCCAACACCAACACTAAGGAATGCAGACGTGTTGATATTGAACTCTAAAAGAGGGCACTGATGTTTTTAGCTCCATGATTCCTGACCAAGTTGCAAAGACGGGAATAAAAGGGAATTTTAACTGGTCGATTGAGCTGATAGAAAAAAAAGGTCATTAAACAAGTCTATATAACCTTTTCTGTCCCAGTTATTAAAGCATATATCAAATGAATACAGGAACAGGCATTTTGGTTGGTCCAGTTGCTGTCTCCTGAATAGCGGTATTGTGCTGGTTTAGCACCACGCTTTCACAGCTCTTCAGATGCACTCGTTCACCCTTGCCATATGATGGACAATGCAGACAGCCCACGCGGCGTCTTAATCACCTAAACGCAGTATAAATAGAGCGGGCTGAGGGAAGGTTTTCATCTGTCTTCTTGTTGGAAGACACTTATTTTCTCAGCTACTCATAAGTGGCGTCTGAGAAATATGAGATGAAGCAGCTGAAGCAAAGCCGAATCTCAAGACATAATGCTATCACCGTATCTTTTCATTTTACTGTTAGGAGATGCCTTTATCCACAGCGACAGCTACACAGCTTACAAATTTTTTACACAGTGTCCGTTTATACGGCTGCAGACTAAAGCATTTCAGATGAGGTGCCACGTTCGTTGGTAGTGCCCCTCCTTGAATCAAACCTGCAAGCTCTGGTACAAGCACAAGGTTATTATTATTGTGTTGTATTACCACACTGCCACCTTATACAACAACAGCGCTCCTGTCTGGGTGTCCGTATGCAGGTAGCGCTGGTACAATGCTGGTTTCTGATGGTACAGAGGGGCTGATTTTGCATGATGAAGTAGGACGACCAGGTAAGGCAAACCAAGACCCACTTACCTGGGATACACTGGCCAGTTATGCACCTTTCTGTGGAGATAGCTGACGTGTGTGTGTGTGTGTGTATGTGCATGCATGCATTCATGTGTGTGTGTGTGTGTGTGCGGGTGGATGCATGCATTCATCTGTGAGATTGTGTGTACATTTATGAGTGTGTGTGTTCTCATGCAGGCATTTGTGTGTGCGTATGTGTGTGTGTGTGTGTATGCATGCATTCCTGTGTGTGCGTGTGTGTGTGCATGTGCATGTGGAGAATAATACTGAAAGGAAAGAGAGATATGTACAGTAGATCTCACATGCTTCACAGGCAGAAAGAGAGAGGAAGATCACACTGAGGGATTTAGATAGGGGAAGAAGGAGAGACCACACACGGTCTCAGGAGAGGGAAAAGAGACAGAAGGAGACAACATAGCATGAACAGAGGACAGAGAGAGGGAGAGAGGGAGAGAGAGAGAGTGAGGGAGGGAGAGCGCAGAAAGCGATCGCGCACAGGGTCAATTTTCCAGCACACGCTGCGTAGCACTGATAAACCTTTACGGGTGTCCCTCCCAGTGAAAGCCATGAAATATTCATGCAGCCAGTCAGATCACAGTCCCTCTCTGGCAGGCCCCTCTACCAGCTGGGCCTGTTACACCCGCCATCCTCTGCCCCCACGGGAGACAAAGCCACACCTGGCCTGTCTCTATCACACACACACACACACGCACACTCACACAGGCGCAAACACATGCACACACACACACACACACACACCTACACACCCCCCCACACACACACACCCAACACACAAACACATACACACACACACACACACACACACACACACACACGTGCACGAACACATGCACACGCACACACACACACACACATACACATAGACACACACACATGCGTGAACACACACACACGCACACACACACACACACACACACATAGACACACACATGCGCAAACACATGCACACACACACACACACACATCCACACACCCCCCCCCACACACACACACAACACACCAACACACACACACCCACACACACACGCACACACACACCCACACACCACACCCACAAACACACACACACACACACACACACACACACACACACACACATGTGCATGCTTTCTGTCCCTGCCTCACTCCTTATCTCTGCCTCCAGTTCATTTCAATTCAGGTCAATATGCTTTATTTACATGAATTACATTACAATGCATGTCATAGATACAGCCTGTGGAAAAAAAATCCAACATGGGATTAAAATGATAAACAAAACAGGATAAACGCAGAATGATAATGGCAACGCCAAGAGCAATGTAATAAATTAAATGATCATATCAGCCCGTCTGTCTAACGTGGTTTTGTTCTCGCACATGCACAGACCAAATGTTCCATTTGCATTCAAGTTTTTGGTGTACATTCTTATCGAGAACAAATTGAACAGCTGACATTTTTTGTATACAATCCATTAACACAGCTGGGTATTTACGGAAGCAATTAAGATTGCATATCTTTGCTCACGGGCACAACAATGGGGGCCCACCTGAAAATCAAACCTGCAACCTCTGCGTTACAAAGCCTGATTCCCAAGCTATTATACAACTCTGCCAACCTGTCCCTTAGCCAATAGCAAAGCCGATGTAGGAGCCATGTGTGGCTCCATGCTGTTCAGCATTTTTCCACTGTTAGAATCACTACGCCGTTAGCTGTGTGCTTTTAATCACCATGCTTACGCTCTCCAGGAGACAGGAAAAGTGACAGAATTATAAACCTCCAGGTGAAATGTGTACCTGAAATCCTTTTTAAGTTGGACTTCAACCTCCCTCTAAGACGTATGCGTCCTTATTAAAACATTGTCAGGGTGTTTCTTTACCTCATTTTACCTCTCAGCACCCACAAATATTCATAATACTCTGGTGTAGACCTTTGCATTTTCTCGGGCCTGTATTCCCTCAAAAGTGTCTTTGTTTTTCGACATTTTTTTTCTTCCTTTCGCTTTCTCCTTCAAGCCTTTTAAGTTACCCAAAAGCACCTCGGCCCCAAAGAGCGCACATCAAACTTTAATGGCTGGAAGCTGTGAGTAAATATTATTTACATTCATGATTTAGTATGTTAAGTGACCCCTAAGGCAATATTTTCTAAGTAAAGTACATTCACTGTGTTTAATTGTCTTTCCTTTTTGGTAATCATCCTGACAGGGGGACCTTGACCAGGGGCACGTACAGGACTAATGAATGAGTTGTCAAACCAGCAGAAGAAGAAAAAACAAGACTGAAAGAGTGGGAAAAAGCATCTCCTCTAAGCACTGTCAGGGTTACATAAATGTCTGAAATGACATGGGGAAAAGGAAGGTTTCTACCTGCCAGCACAATGGTGACAACCAACTGTCTTTAATGGAGAGGAGGAGATCTCTAATAAGAGATACATCGGGGAAGGGTTATGACACAAAAACAGAGAGAGAGAGAGAGAGAGAGAGAGACAGAGGGAAAGAGAGAGAGCTTTACTGTGTGTCCGCTGTCCTAAAAGGATGACGCCAGTGATTCCGTGTTCTTTTTTTACACAGAGAGCTGTCAAAACTCAGAACA
>JAFBMS010002710.1:0-25402 GCA_019788955.1 Albula glossodonta
AACCAACTTGGAAATGACCGGCAAATGGTCACGAGAGTCTCTCTTTTATCCAATCACGTTCATATTTGAGGCTGGAAGGCTGGACTCGGGCGCATCGGACACTGCCGAGCCGGATGCGAGAGTGTCAGCAGCGCAGTCGGTCACGAGCTAATTTGAATTCTTTCTCATTGACTGAAATACTAGCAAGTTGTCTTGCTAAATAGCAAACAAATATATAGAAAACCTTCTGAATATCAGAAAACAACCTATTCGAATAGGTTAACCAAGTACACGGGACAGTTTAATCCGTTGACGGGAATTTGGGTGATGTACTACAACGCAGTAGCCAGCTAGCATAGCTAGCCACGACTGTATACAACGATTACAGGGTAGCTAACGTTACAGCTAGCAGATGACTGGACTGCTGACCGTGTATTTTCTGAACGGTCTCTCATTGGCGTTTTGATCTTCACGATTCTGATCATAGTGGTAGCAACGCTTAGCGAGCGTTTGCTGGTTAACCGTATCGCATTCGGTAGCTTGCTGGATATCTGAACCTGCAGTAGTGCATTTACGGTCAACCTGGTAGTGTATTGGTTAACCGTGACGTAGCTATTGATACTATTGAATGATCGGCGCAAAACCCTGGATACGCTGTGTGGCAGTGATAGATATCATAAACTTGCTAACTAGCTAACTGGCAGTACTGATCTGCGGTAGTTAGCGTTAGATATCTAGATATATTGCTAGCTACTGTGCTCAGGCGCTAGCTATAAAGCAAGCTAGCGTTACTGTCAACCGCTAGAATCAATAGTATTGCTTTTTTGAAGTTAGCAAGCAAGATATTCAGTTAGCCAGCTTGGTAACTAATGTTTAGTTTCCATTAACAAGCTGTTTTGAAATATATGCACGTAGATCTTTAGCAAGGAAGCTAACTAGCCAGTTAACTAACGTTCAATATTTTCTGTGTAACCGGAGTATCACTAAAAACAAACAAGCGAAAATGCCGGCTGTGTCGAAAGGAGATGGAATGCGGGGATTAGCGGTGTTCATTTCGGACATAAGAAATTGTAAGTGTCTATTCCTATAGTCATTCAGCTACCTAGCTAATGGATGATGTGATGCACGCATTCTATCATTTTTTCCCCCCCCCAAGGATTCAGTTAGCTTGCAGCTATGACAGTAATATTATCATTAACCTTATTTATCTAACCTTGGCTAGTAGCTTTGTATAAAATTTGTTCCAAAGCCCGAATCATTTGCTAAAATGAGTGACTAGGTCATATCGATACGTATGTAACCGAGGTAAGTTGATCTAAGAAAAAATGTAGTGCTATTGACTGTTTATGCATCGCTACCTAGCAGACGTTTGTGAACTATGATTGACTAGCGCTAGTTATCTGCAGCTGGCGATTGGCCACGGTAGAGAGTGGTAGCGTTGGGTGCATTATGATAGTAGGCCGCTGAAGAAATCATCAGGAATGAAAACTGCTCGTGGCCATTAAGGAATCTAATGATCATTGAACGTATTGCTGGCAAATATCTCATGATTTGTGAATTTTAACAGTAGCTATCGTTAGGTAAATCCAATGTCATGTTTGTCAACGCAATCCAGCATTAAGTATTTCCTGGGGCAATGTGTGCTTCAGAACACTTGCTCTAATATGTAGCGAACGTTTCAGCCAATAGAGAGTGCCAGTGGCCCATGCCTGCCAGAAAGGCACGGAGCCTTGGCCCTTCTAGGAAAAGAGAAGCATATTTAATGATTAAATATGTGTGTCCCCCTGAGGAGTTTGACATTGTACATACAGTTGCATGTGCAGTGTAGTCAGGTTGGACATGGACAACGTTAGAGAGCTGATGTTTATGGAAGGATGTATCACGCAGGCTTTAATATGGTGGCTGTCTTTTGGCCACAGAATGGTGGGGAATGAGTCAGTATAGAGGTCAGTGCCTCAGTGTTTGCTCTGTTCCTGTGAAGATTACGCTCAGCATCCTACAGGTCCACAAAAATTGATCCTAGGATGCAGTGCCTTCTCGCTGCTGTTGTGCTCTTTATGGTCTCCCAAAGACTCAACATATTTAAATCTCTGATATCTTGCATTTCCATATACATGTGGCATATATGCACATGACGTCATGTGTTCTATATGTTACATGTGTTTTGCACTCTGTGTAGTGGTACTACCTTACATGTATGAGTTGCAGTTTTTCATATGTATGCATGTGATTTGTGTGACAGACAGGACCAAGCTATTGATTTGAATTTTTAATTGTATATAGACTAGCGTCTGGCTAGTGTTCTGCCTCTGCTCCGCTGTCCTCACTTCTCCTCCTGTCTCTACCCTCTTTTCCTTCTTCCTTCCTTTTTGATATCCTGGTGCTGACCCCACATTTTTTCTGTTGAAACGTGATACTCTCACCCTTGTTCTAGAGTTCTCTCTTTTTCCACATGCTCCACCGTTTCCTCGTTACCATCCTCTTCCGTTCATGTCCCTCAGCCTGTCCCCTTCCTGGGCCTGTCAGTTTACCTCCGCGGTACACCGTGTCCCTTTACTCACACTTTTTCCAGTGTGTCCTGCTTTCACTCCCGTCTTCCATTCCCCCAGTTCATCCTCTAAGGTCTGTGCTTCTCGGAAGTCACCAGCCCTGTGTCTGTGTCAAACTGTCCCAGTTTGGTCCCTTCCTAAAGCTAGCTAACCTTCTGCACATCATCTCCCTGAGTTCCTATGACCTTCAGACTGTGAATATTAACATTAAAATACATTTCAGGCCAATGAGTATAGACAACTATTCATTTTCACGATGACAGTCGTATCGATTTGTATGAATTTGCCACAGAAAAATACAATTTTGGGATTGGTAGGCTATACTTAGTGGATGTTCGGAGAGAAGGTTTGTGACAAAAAGTGTTTTATTCTCGAACAGCTGGCTTGGTACTGTTTTGTTGCAGAATGTAATTGGGTTTGTGCCTGGAATGGCCATTCCTTTCAGCGTTAGATGAGCACATGCCCTCTGTGTAGGATTTTAACAACAGGAAAGTGACGGTAGAGGGTCTGATGTCTGTTTTGGCCCTGTAGAGATTAGGGCTGCACGATATTGAGAAAAAAATGCAGTATTTGATGAGATAAACCAGAGTAAGTATTTAATCAGTTTACGTTATTTTAAGTATATTCAAAACCTGAAATAATGAAATTTTCTATATGTATGTCTCCTGTTCTTCCTGAATAAAGAAATGTCACTCCCAAATTTTCAGTGACCAGTAAATCTTTATTGCATATCGCTTCTGATTGAGTGCGGTCGTCACATGCAAAACCGAAATACTGCTACACAATCAAGGTGCTCCTTGGTTTGGGAATCAGATCACTTTCTGCAGCTGCGGCGGCTGCCTCGCTATGGCCCTCAGGCCGGCTCATTTTGACGACAAGCCAACTAGTGTGCTGAGAGTTTCTTCGCTTCACGCTGGATTCACTGCTCCCTGCCCGTCTTGTGTATGACGTCATCGGTGTGCTCGCATCGCCATTAAGAGTCAGTTGTGGGCGAGTGTGACTATTCTCTGCTCTTGTTTCTATACAGTTGTCAGCTTATTAAATTAAAATAATTAAATGATCGCAACGCATTGCGTTATGCTTATCGCAATAAATTCATTCACAATATTTTTTAAAATCCAATATAGCGTGCAGCCCTAGTAAAGGTTTTGGTAGCTGTGTTGCCATTGTAGGGAGCAGGATGACTGATTTGGCATTGTACGGAGCACAGGAGTGGAGTATTGCTGGTTGGATTGGGAGAGCTGCTGCTGGATAAAAATAATTGTTCTTCACTTGCTGTGTGCCTTTGCTTTGTCAGTTTTCTGTTTGCCTTGTTCTCACTCTGTGTACCGTCTCCTCCCTTTCCTGTCCCCCCCTCCAGGTAAGAGCAAAGAGGCAGAGATCAAGCGCATTAACAAAGAGCTGGCAAACATCCGCTCCAAGTTCAAAGGGGACAAGGCGTTGGATGGCTACAGTAAAAAAAAGTATGTCTGCAAGCTGCTTTTCATCTTTCTGCTGGGCCATGATATTGACTTCGGCCACATGGAGGCTGTGAATCTGCTCAGCTCCAACAAGTACACAGAAAAACAGATTGTGAGTACAGCTCACCACAGTAAATCCCCCCCACTTTCCCACGGTTCTGTCAGTCTGGCTGCATTTGTCATAAAGTCTTTAACGTCCTTTAGCACCCACAGCCGGCAAGGCCAAAGGCATCCTCTTCCTTTTCATTTTCATGGGGCTTGATGGCCTAACAGGGATACTTCTTGTGCTTTCTATCCATTCTTCAGAACTGTAATCATGATTAACACTTACAAAAATGATTAACTTTAATTAATTTTAATGATGTAATTAAAGATTGTTGTCCTCAAAAATCCTTCGAGATGTTCATCTTCAAACATAACGGCATTTTTGTTAACAATCACACTATCCTTGAAAAGTAGTTGTGAATGACGACTTATTGAAATAATTCTAACAAGTAAAATGATTTCATTTACTGCACTAAAATGCTTGCAGCTTTCTGATGTCTTGAAATGTCACTTTCTGGCTAGTGTTATAAAATAGTTACTGTCTGAGCCGTCTTAATGGTGCTTGTTGCCAAAAGTATCTGTCCATCTGATGCAAAATATTTTTAAAAGTGAAAGTTGCCATAATTTTATTTTATAATGTCTCATGTGTCAGCCTTATTTGTGTATAATCTGATTTCCCGCCCCCAGGGATACCTGTTTATCTCAGTGCTGGTGAACAGCAACAGCGAGCTGATCCGTTTGATCAATAACGCGATCAAAAATGACCTGGCCAGCAGGAACCCCACTTTCATGTGTCTGGCCCTGCACTGCATCGCCAATGTGGGCAGCAGGGAGATGGCAGAGGCCTTCGCTGGGGAGATCCCCCGCATCCTGGTGGCTGGGTGAGTCCTGGGCTTCGTGTGTGCATACGTGTGTTTGTGTGCATGCGTTTGCTTGCGTTTGTGCGTGTGTGCACATGTGTGGGTGCGCGTGCGTATGTGTGTTTGTGTTTACAGTAATCCTTTGCAATATTGAAACGCACTTCAATAAAATGAACATGAGTAGTTTTTGGAAGCACTTCTTTTGCATATGCGAAGGTACATAGACCAGTGAAAGCTGTATTGATGGGTTTACCGACAGGGACACGATGGACAGTGTGAAGCAGTCTGCAGCCCTGTGTCTGCTGCGTCTGTATAAGACCTCCCCTGACCTGGTGCTGATGGGCGAGTGGACCTCAAGAGTGGTGCACCTTCTCAATGACCAGCACATGGTGAGAGACTACCCCATCATCCATTCACTTTGGAGAGTGCAGCTTACTATCCCATCATGCACCACAGAGAGTAGAGCTTACATCCCATCATGTACTGCAGAGAGTAGAGCTCACTATCCCATCATGCACTGCAGAGAGTAGAGCTTGCTATCCCATCATGCACTGCAGAGAGTAGAGCTTGCTATCCCATCATGCACTGCAGAGAATAGTTTACTATCCCACATGCACCCCAGAGAGTAGAGCTTGCTATCCCATCATGCACTGCAGAGAGTAGAGCTCACTATCCCATCATGCACTGCAGAGAGTAGAGCTTGCTATCCCCTCATGCGCTGCAGAGATTAAAGTTTACTATCCCACATGCACCCCAGAGAGTAGAGCTTGCTATCCCATCATGCACTGCAGAGAGTAGAGCTCACTATCCCATCATGCACTGCAGAGAGTAGAGCTTGCTATCCCCTCATGCGCTGCAGAGATTAAAGTTTACTATCCCACATGCACCCCAGAGAGTAGAGCTTGCTATCCCATCATGCACTGCAGAGAGTAGAGCTCACTATCCCATCATGCACTGCAGAGAGTAGAGCTTGCTATCCCCTCATGTGCTGCAGAGATTAAAGTTTACTATCCCACATGCACCCCAGAGAGTAGAGCTTGCTATCCCATCATGCAGTGCAGACAATAGAATTTACGTATCCGTTCATGCACTACAGAGAGTAGAGCTTACCCTCCCATCATGCGCTGCAGAGAGTAGAGCATACTATCCCATCATGCATTGCAGAGAGAAGAGATTATTATCCCATCAGGAGACTCATCACACATGTAAATAATCATACAAATCATACACCTGTCTCCATCATAGACCATAGAATCCTATTTCTCCTTCCCTCAGCAGCCACATTGTGTTAAATCTGGGGCACCCTAAAAACATGCCAGGCAACTGTAGGCTACCAGCTGTTGTCTGAGTGATGCAAGGCACTGTTAATTGCTAGCCTTCCTATTCGGTGCTCTACAGCAATGTTGGCATTCATTTGGTTGCAACATATTGTACTGCATGGCCATGTAGAACTGTCATAGTGCTGGTCTGTGAGCACTCATTACTTTTCCAATCTCTCCCAGGGAGTCGTTACAGCCGCAATCTCTCTCATCACCTGTCTGAGCCAGAAGAACCCAGACGAGTTCAAGACCTGTGTGTCCCTGGCTGTCTCACGCCTGAGCAGGGTACGTGTCTTAGTAGTTCTCAGGGACAGTTGTGCTGTGACAGCATTTGTGTAAAGCTGGTTTGTTAGCACTTCGTACTCTGGGTGGATTTTAAAAAAACTAAAAACTTAGGATTTTAAGTGATACATTTAAAATACTGCCAAATACATTTGTTGTTTAGGAATGATGGGTGTAGTTGTTTTGTACCCACGGTTATAGGAGTTTACCACATAGAACTCAAGTGGAATTGTCGCTGGGAAATGCAGATAAGGAGAGCGGTTTTGAGGCTGATTCATTTTAACAGAAAGATTCGCAGCATACTCATAGAACGGTAGTTTTTGAAAGCTCTATTTAAAGATTCTTTTAAGATTTGATGTTTTTGTCTCCTTACAGTACAGTAATGTATTTTTATTCAGTTTAATGTGATGTGGTTGTAAAATTATTGGCCTATGATTAATATCTTGAACAGGCTTCATCTGAAAGGTTGTTCATAAACAGTGAATTAAAAAATGTGATCGACCCTTGTGGACATTCCGTTTCTGATCTCTGGTGTTTCGACTAGTGTTAGTTACCGAATATGAAATCAGTACCATGCCAGTGTCGTTTTCATACCAGGTTTTGCGATACTAAACCTGGTATCTGTATCGAAGTCAAAATTTTAGTATTGTGACAACACTAGTGTAGATATCTTTGTGTGGTTTTTGTATCTGTCATTAGATTCTGTTAGAGCTATTTACATTTTCCGCCAATACTGCCAAATGTAGCCGTAGGTGTGATCTTCTGAAATGTGGCCACCAAATGTTGCTGTGTTCTAGTTTTGGCAGTCTCGCTGGTGTTATACTCCTCCTGTTCTCTAGCCATATTATAGACATTTGACCTTCCTTGTTTCCTTAATTAGTGGGAATTTTAATATTTGAAAATATATATGCTAATGGTCCTTATGTTATTTTCTGTTTGTTTATGCAATTACAGAATACTTCAATTGATTTGAACACAGCACTGCTCTGAAGTTAACAGTGTACTTAGACCTGATGTACTGAATGAAGACTTTTGTGATATATATTTATGGTCGTTTTTTTGAAGTAGTATTATCACCCCCAATTTTTTAGTCATTATTTTTGAGATATGGGCAGAATTATTGTGCTAACTGCTTTTGTCCATGTCCTGCAGCTCTACAGCACAGTATTATGCTTTACCGACATTAGATTCTGAAGTATTTACACAGCGAAATTCAGTTGAAATATATCTATCCAGTTATGTAATTTAAGTCATCTATTGAAAGTGGTCTATTATTCCACTGTTCTTGGAAAGTCAAGTGAAATTCATCTTTCCTCGCTAATTAGGAAGCTTGGTTATACTTACTGCTATTGCAATGTCAGTGTGCTGACAATGACTGCAAAGACAGCTGACCCTGGAAACCCTCCCACTTCACTCTCACATTGTCCAATCACTGATGATAGTGGGTGCTGAATTTGCTTGTTAGCCTTCATTTTGTTTGCTGACCCAGGTGAACATGACTCAGCGTACACCCAGAGTCAACTGGCAAACACATTGCTTGTTTGCTCTCTTTCCAGTGAACTGAGGTCTACCGTCAACATTAAGGCAGTCTAAAGTGTTTCATTCATCGTGGTCTTTTTTTCCTCCCTGTGCTGTAGTGCTGTGTTTAAAAGTGAATAATTCCTTATGTTTCATCCAGATTGTGTCTTCTGCTTCCACGGACCTTCAAGACTACACATACTACTTTGTCCCAGCCCCCTGGCTGTCGTGCAAGCTGCTTAGGCTGCTGCAGTGCTACCCCCCACCAGAGGATGGCGCTGTGAAGGGCAGACTGGTTGAGTGTCTGGAAACCATCCTTAACAAGGCTCAGGAGCCACCCAAGTCCAAGAAGGTCCAACACTCTAACGCCAAGAACGCCATTTTGTTTGAGGCCATCTCACTCATCATACACTATGATAGGTAATGTCTCTGACATGCACGCATTCAGGGATGCTCCACACTGTGTGCGCTTGTGTGTTTGCACGCGCTGTGTGTTTGCATGTGTGTGAATGGCTCTGATGTCCCTCTGGCAGTGAGCCGAACCTCCTGGTGCGAGCCTGTAACCAGCTGGGCCAGTTCCTGCAGCACCGAGAGACCAACCTGCGCTACCTGGCCCTGGAGAGCATGTGCACCCTGGCCAGCTCCGAGTTCTCCCACGAGGCTGTGAAAACCCACATCGAGACAGTCATCAACGCCCTCAAGGTGCATCCGCGCTGTCCCTCACGCCTGCGCTGCTACATGGCCGCTCCTGCCCCTACATGCTACACACACACACTCCACACACACCTACCAATCTGCACTCACTGCAGTCCCCCCCCCCAGCAACTGCACACACTCTCCTCTGCACTCAATAACCACCTTTAAGGGTGAAAAAAATCTGAATTCAGGTTATCAGAACTTGTCAGAAAGCAGTCAGTTCTGGCATGAATATAGAATACAAACAGCACTAATGCAGCTTTTTATCAAAGGTAATAACTGTCAGTGATATTGCTGAATAAAGTTCTAGAAAGATCTGGTTGAGGATCCTTATAGACAGGTCCAGATAGATCAGATCTGAAGGTAAGGTAGCTTTTTTAAAAGCCATACTACCAGCACAAGACGAACTATCTATAGCTGATCTATAAATACAGGTTCAACTAATCATAACACACACTAATTTCCTTAACGTGAAGGAAGCAGGACACAGTCATGGAAGGAGAGATGGCTGACCTCTTGCATGTTTTTGCTGGGTATTTGAAAGACGTGCTGATGTTTGCAGACGGAGCGGGACGTGAGCGTCAGACAGCGGGCGGCGGACCTGCTGTACGCCATGTGTGACCGCAGCAACGCCAAGCAGATCGTGGCTGAGATGCTGAGCTACCTGGAGACCGCCGATTACTCCATCAGGGAGGAGATGGTGCGTCCGCCTGCATGCACCCTCGTGTTCTGTCTTACTTGGCCCTCCCTTCCTCTGTGCCTCTCTCTCTCTCCCGTCTGTCTTGCAGTTTTTCCTTTTTCTTTGGGTGAGTCATGGATGCAGTCTTGCTTGCCATGTCTGTGGAGTGTTCAGTGCAGAGTGCATTGTGCAAGATGGTCTGCTAGACCCTGCAGTGTTAAATGCTGAACTCCCTGGCTTTGCAGAGTTCCTGTGTTTGCTTCAGCAGGGTTTTTGGTCAGCATGTCATTGGGTGATATGTCTGTTCTTGTGCAGGTGCTGAAGGTTGCCATATTGGCAGAGAAATACGCAGTGGATTACTCTTGGTACGTGGACACCATCCTCAACCTGATCCGCATCGCAGGCGACTATGTCAGTGAGGAGGTGTGGTACAGGGTCATCCAGATTGTCATCAATCGGGACGACGTGCAGGGATACGCTGCCAAGACTGTGTTTGAGGTACCCTACACTCAGCCTGCTGATTCTATTAGACTGTGTTTGATGTACCCTGCGCTTATCCTGCTGATTCTATTAGACTGTGTTTGATGTACCCTGCGCTTATCCTGCTGATTCTATTAGACTGTGTTTGATGTACCCTGTGCTTATCCTGCTGATTCTATTAGACTGTGTTTGATGTACCCTATTTCAACCCCAGTACCTACAAGGGGGTCCCATCACACAGTTTGAAAATACTGTTGTTGGTATCAGCTGTGTCAGTAAAAAGATTAAATACGGGTGTACTGAAATGTAATGCGATAATTAGCAGGGTGGTGCATCTGTTTTCATCAAGTATAGTGTACATGTAGCGATTAAAATGTTTTTTTAAACGTAATGTATCATTAACTCTCCCAAACATGATTTTGAGAAAAAAGCGGTTTACCTGCTATCAGGAAAACTGGAAAGAAAAACAAAAAAAATGGTTTAAGTTGTATGAGCCGTTAAACGAGGCCGTGGGCTCAAGAACCTCGGTTTCTATTTAAAACGGAGAACTGTTACACCTTATTATTACAAGGTGTATTTCTCTGCTGTGCAGCTGTTAGCGGTTCTCTGCAGTAACTGTTCATTGTTCTCTGCTGTAGCTGTTCGCTGTTCTCTGCTGTAACTGTTCGCTGTTCTCTGCTGTAGCTGTTCTCTTCTGTAGTTGTTACTGTTTCTCTAAGCCTTGCTGTGTCTCTCCCAGGCCCTGCAGGCCCCAGCGTGTCATGAGAACATGGTGAAAGTCGGGGGTTACATTCTGGGGGAGTTCGGCAACCTCATCGCCGGGGATCCCCGCTCCAGGTGAGTGAGCCCCATCTCAGCTCTGCCGCAGGTGAGTCCGGCTCTGTGCATTAGCCCAGAACTGCGCTCGCTCTCTGTGGTGCCAGGCTGATCTGCGGCAGGTCTCCATGGCTGTGATGCCATTAGACAGTGTGTCTGTGGGTCGCACTCTGCTGCCTCAGTAAGGCCTGCTTAGAGTTATGTGTGTAATGGATGCCATAACATGGTGCTTCCTTCTCCCCCTCTAGTCCCCTGGTCCAGTTTAACCTGCTGCACTCTAAGTTCCATCTGTGCTCAGTGCCCACACGGGCCCTGCTGCTCTCCGCCTACATCAAGTTCATCAACCTCTTCCCCGAGACCAAGCCCACCATCCAGGAGGTGCTGCGCTGCGACAGCCAGGTCCGAAACTCCGACGTGGAGCTGCAGCAGAGGGCTGTGGAGTACCTCAAGCTGTCCTCCATCGCCAGCACCGATGTCCTGGTGAGCGCCTAATA
Source organism: Albula glossodonta (assembly GCA_019788955.1). Classification (NCBI taxonomy): domain Eukaryota; kingdom Metazoa; phylum Chordata; class Actinopteri; order Albuliformes; family Albulidae; genus Albula; species Albula glossodonta. The sequence goes on from JAFBMS010002710.1 coordinate 11,178, forward strand.
GAAAGTGTCCCTTGTAGCTCTGTAGTTGTAGCTCTGGACTCTGGTTTGGGATTGGCTCTGTAGTTGTAGCTCTGGACTCAGGTTTAGGATTGGCTCTGTAGTTGTAGCTCTGGACTCTGGTTTAGGATTGGCTCTGTAGTTGTAGCTCTGGACTCTGGTTTAGGGTTGGCTCTGTAGTTGTAGCTCTGGACTCAGGTTTAGGGTTGGCTCTGTAGTTGTAGCTCTGGACTCAGGTTTAGGGTTGGCTCTGTAGTTGTAGCTCTGGACTCAGGTTTAGGGTTGGCTCTGTAGTTGTAGCTCTGGACTCAGGTTTAGGGTTGGCTCTGTAGTTGTAGCTCTGGACTCAGGTTTAGGGTTGGCTCTGTAGTTGTAGCTCTGGACTCAGGTTTAGGGTTGGCTCTGTAGTTGTAGCTCTGGACTCAGGTTTAGGGTTGGCTCTGTAGTTGTAGCTCTGGACTCAGGTTTAGGGTTGGCTCTGTAGTTGTAGCTCTGGACTCAGGTTTAGGGTTGGCTCTGTAGTTGTAGCCCTGGACTCAGGTTTAGGGTTGGCTCTGTACTTGTAGCCCTGGACTCAGGTTTAGGGTTGGCTCTGTAGTTGTAGCTCTGGACTCTGGTTTAGGATTGGCTCTGTAGTTGTAGCTCTGGACTCTGGTTTAGGGTTGGCTCTGTAGTTGTAGCTCTGGACTCAGGTTTAGGGTTGGCTCTGTAGTTGTAGCTCTGGACTCAGGTTTAGGGTTGGCTCTGTAGTTGTAGCTCTGGACTCAGGTTTAGGGTTGGCTCTGTAGTTGTAGCTCTGGACTCAGGTTTAGGGTTGGCTCTGTAGTTGTAGCTCTGGACTCAGGTTTAGGGTTGGCTCTGTAGTTGTAGCTCTGGACTCAGGTTTAGGGTTGGCTCTGTAGTTGTAGCCCTGGACTCAGGTTTAGGGTTGGCTCTGTAGTTGTAGCTCTGGACTCAGGTTTAGGGTTGGTTCTGTAGTTGTAGCCCTGGACTCAGGTTTAGGGTTGGCTCTGTACTTGTAGCCCTGGACTCAGGTTTAGGGTTGGCTCTGTAGTTGTAGCACTGGACTCAGGTTTAGGGTTGGCTCTGTAGTTGTAGCTCTGGACTCAGGTTTAGGGTTGGCTCTGTAGTTGTAGCCCTGGACTCAGGTTTAGGGTTGGCTCTGTAGTTGTAGCTCTGGACTCAGGTTTAGGGTTGGCTCTGTAGTTGTAGCCCTGGACTCAGGTTTAGGGTTGGCTCTGTAGTTGTAGCCCTGGACTCAGGTTTAGGGTTGGCTCTGTAGTTGTAGCACTGGACTCAGGTTTAGGGTTGGCTCTGCAGTTGTAGCTCTGGACTCAGGTTTAGGGTGGGCTCTATAGGTGAAGTGCGTGCCTCAGACCTGATCCTCTCTCACAGGCCACGGTGCTGGAGGAGATGCCCCCTTTCCCAGAGAGGGAGTCCTCCATCCTGGCCAAGCTGAAGAAGAAGAAGGGCCCCGGGGCCGTGTCAGTGTCTGAGCTGGAGGACGTCAGGAGAGAGGGAGGAGGGGAGCTGAATGGAGGAGCGGAGCGGGGGAACGACACTGCTGCTGCTGCATCCAATGCCGTGAGTCTCATTTTAGTCATGTGACCAGGCTAGTCTCACTGAGGTGAAACATCTCCAGATGGACCTTAAAGGGGAAACATCACCGTGAATTTCATGCCCACATACACAGCAGTACGGAATAATGGACACAATACACACAATAAATAACAATACACAACAATATGCAACAGAATTTACGGTACACAGAGGCACACAATACACAGCAGTACACAGGGCTGAAAATTCAGCCTGATATTACATAGATTGCATGAATCGTGCATATATCCATAAGCCATGTACATGCTCCTGCAATGTTTGCCAGTCAATGCTTCAAAAACGTCTAATACGACACTCATGCTACTTGCCACAATTCGGCTTTAAAACTAAAAAATGAAGCATTTGTTGTCCATAGCGTGATCAACATCACAATCCCATGACTATGAGCAGTAGACAGGTTTCGTGAAAGCAGCGTGTACAAAGTTGAGTAATTCTTTTACAAATAAGACCCTGGCCAATGTGGTGATCATTACTGGGCCCTGCAGTGAGAAGTTTGACTTTATAAGAGCAGCAACAAAGTGGAGGCAGATGAAGTTGAGCATTTGCACAGGAATATAGATTTTTTAATGGCAAAATGTGTTCATAGTTTTCCTTAGAGAAAAGAATCTGACAAAGAAGGAGACAAGGCTCTGTCATGTCTGTTATATTTCCTCTTCTGCTACTACCTGCCCCTGACTCAAATTCCCCCCAAACCTCTGAAATTCACCTAAATGTTCTTCAGAAGGAAGGAAAATCCGCCCTCAAACCAAAAATGAATTTTCAGACCTGGTACACAACAGTACACACAATGCAAGGAGAAAATGGCTGAAATAATGGGCCTCATCCAGCAAACTTTTAAGATTTTTCTTAATTTTGTTCTTGTGTCAATTGTTCGTTAAGTGGGTGCACGTGTGCATTCATATTGATTAGCATAAAAAAACTCCCTAGCAGTACCGTAAAGCTATGCTGTCTTCAGGCTCTTGTGTGAGCACAGAGAGACTCAGAAACAAAAATGCTCGGTCCCTGAAAATACACTTTGTGTCTGTTAAGCATGATGGGTAAAGTAATACGAAATAAATAAATACGGCCAAGTGAATCTAAGAGAGTCTAATAGGAGGGTCTTCGAAAGATTTCCGTTCCTCCGCAGAGTGACTACTGATGAAGTTTGTGGGGGTAAGCTGTGGTTGAGAGTGTGCTGTAAGCTGTGAGGAGCGGGATGTAGGCTCAGCCTGGCTGACGGAGGCTGTTTCTCTCTCCTCCTCCCAGTCCACCCCATCCCCCTCAGCTGATCTCTTAGGCCTGAGGCCTGCGGCTACCTCAGGCTCCGCCGCTCCCAGTGCCAGCAGCCTATTGGTCGATGTATTTTCAGAGGCGGGGCCTGCAGCTCCTTCCTCAGGTGTAAACGATGAGGGCTTCCTCAGGTAAGAATTCATATTTTCACTCGTTTCTCAATTGACTATGATCTGAATTGAATTATAATAGAATTCATAAAATCACAAATCATTAATTCTTGTTATCTGAAGATTATTTATGTGTCAGGAAAATGGCACGGGTGGAAGTGTTAAGACTTATTTCAGTGAAGAAGCTTTGCTACATAAGTGATCTCTCTGCTGTCATATGTCAGCCTCTCTTTTCCCTGTCTGTCTGTCTGTCAGCTGTGTACTGTGTTCTCCTTTGTTCTTGTGATGCTTTCTCTATTGGTGTAATACTCGTCTCATGTATTTTGCTGTATATGTGACTCTCTCTCTTTCTCTTGCAATTTCTCCCTCCTCTTTTTCTGTTTCTCTCTCTGTGTGCTGGGCTTCTGTGTCTCTCTCATCCTCGATTCTGATTGGACATGGGCAGAGATCTGGAACCTCCCACTGAGAGCTCTGACTCCCTGTTGGTCGAGGCTCCTGGTGAATCGGAGTAAGGGCTCAGAGTTAGACCATCATGCAAATAAAATGGTAGCAATGTCACAGTAAACAGCTAAAAATGATCAGGGCTTTGTACTTCACATTGACTTGGGAGTTCATGTTCAAATTTTTGAGCCAAAAAGTTCACTTTTTTGATGCACTAATTATTTAAATAAGGCTGATGCATTCTTAGTGCAGTTGTTGTATTGTAGATGAAGATATACATGGAGGGTGGGGCATTTGTATTTAATGTCTTGCATAATAGCATCCAGTTGCCCACATCTTTAAAATGCTGAATCCTGATTTTATTGTAGAGGTAAATATAGGTTTTGTAGAATTGAAATCCATACACTAACTGTCTCTTTGCTCTACATTTTTCTCCATTTCCCATGTCCCCTCGAATTCCACATATCACTGTACTCTCACTGACATGCACACTCGTGCGCACACACACACACACACACTGCGTTCACCATACACCCGTATCACACACACACGCATGCACACAAATACACAAACGTGCATACACTCACACACACACTGCTAACATCATACACCCGTGTCACATTCACTCACACTTGCTCCTCTCTCTCGTCTCAATACCTGTGCACTCCTCCTCCGAATCCCTTGCTCCTCTTCTCAAATTCCTTCATGTTCACACTTTGTTTTCCCTGCCTCATCCTTTTCTGTGTCCCCATGCTTCTTGCCACACCCTCCTCCCCCCTCAGCCCTGAAGATTCTGCTGCACCTCTGCCTGAATCAGACGAGCTTCTGAACAAGTAAGAGCTTCCTGCGCTTGTGAGCTGTGCTGTCTGTCTGCTCCTGCTTCCCACACAAATGTATCTCTTTCACGCACTCTCCCAGCTTGGCCGTGGGTTTCTAAATCACTGCTGCCTCTCTGGGTTTTTAATATGCCCATGTTCTGTGTCAGTGTTTGCCCGTAATATCTGAGCACAGCAACCTGCTCCCCAGACTCACGAGGAGGAAGTCGTGGCACGTGATTCCACGAACTCACATGACGACTGGCCCTCGCTGCTTTTCACACTGCAGGCACAGCACCAATCACACGCTGCCTTTGTAGTCAGAGGACTACAGTCCGCGTATGTTTGGTTTGCACACCTCCTGGTGTCCACTGGCCGTAGTGTGTCCAGCTGACCAGGAGGGGTCGCTGGAGAGCGATGAACAAACAAAACTTTCCCAGCGAGGCTGGGCCAATCATTGCCTCACCTCTGTGGATCTCTGGCCATGGCATGTGCTGGCGATGCTGGCCCCTGAACACCCAACCTCAGGGCTCTCAGCCAAACGATTTACCGTGCGAACTGCTCGCTAAAAAAATATTTAACCCAAAAATGACCCAAACCTGCTTCTTCATAACTAATGTAACTGAAAACAGTGAAACTATTCTGTACAATTTAAGATTTAGATAGGGCATTGGTGCATACAGGCAGGGAGAGTTTTCTGTTCTTATTGTAAAAAGTATTGCTTCCACAGTCAGTGTTCTGTTCCAGTGCCCATGGACCCACACTGCCAAAGTATGATGGGATGGAAGGCTGTGAAAAATATTAAACTCTGTAACCAGGGCGTTAAAAAGTGCTATGGCTGAAACGATCATTCGAGTAACTCCAGTACCTCAAATAGTAAAAATCCTTGATTAAAAGTTTGCACCTTGAAACTTTGTTTATTTTTATATAAAACATATATTAGACTGGATGTTTGACACGTGCATTTAATTCAACCGGGTCTTTATAACCTATCTTAGCTGTTAGCAGTGAGATTGCCAGTTCATCATAACTGTAAAACAAAAATTATTTGTATTTTTTGTGAGTGGTTCAACTTATTAGTTGGAGAATTCATGATAATTAAATGTATTGTTTATCATTCATGCATACCTCATTTAAGTACATCTTTACAGTAATTTTTTTTCATATTACTCGATTAATCGCCAAATTAATCAATGGATTACTTGATTACCAATATAATCGTTAGTGACAGCCCTAAATGTACATGGGAAACGTAAGGCAAAATAAATAGAAAAATAATAGTTTGACAAGTTTGCCAGTCTTCCCTTCTCTCTCATCGCAGGTTTGTGTGCAAGAACAATGGAGTTCTGTTTGAGAACCAGCTGCTTCAGATCGGGATAAAATCTGAGTATCGGCAGAATTTAGGTGAGTTTCTCCGTGTACATTATGTTTACACTTCTGTTCCCTGAGCTGCGGAGAGAATTCAAATACAAAAATTCCTCCAATACAGTTTTCATCCTTGAGTATTATACAATATGGCAATATGGTGAAACAGGCAGAGAAGGTGGATGAGTAGCTCAGCCGCATATCTTTGAAAAAGTTTTATATTTGGAGCATTTTAAGTAAAGAATTAAAGACAATGTAGTCATGTGTGTACACTGAAAAACTGACATAGCCTATTACAGGAAATAACCCCCCATTCTCCAGCATTGGAAGAAGCGGCAGTTCGGATTTAGTTAACGCACCAAACACAAGGTCGCTATGGCCACTGTTATCAAGTCAGCTGATCACACAGTAAAGTTGAATTAGAAACCATGCACATATGTTGCACATGTGGCTTAGTAATATAAAATTTTGTAGCGTACACTATTTGTTTTATCAGCTGGAGAAATCCATGCCTGTTCAAGGACACATCATTTTGAAGTAACTAAAAAATGCATGAAACCAGTCATTCATCCACAATTGGGAATTTAAATGAGCTCGCTTAGACAGGCATGATTAATGTGTAATGGCAAGTAGAAAGGAGGCTGCAGAACAATTTTAACTCCTTTTGTACCACCAGTTAAATGACTCATGATTACCCTCATTCTCGAGTCTGGACATGAGTTAAGTTGCTCATTACCTGCACCCCATAAACTCCAATGGTAGGCTGTTTCCCAGGAGTCCATCAGTGGGCTCATGGCTGTGGGAGCGTGATGTTGCGACCTAGTCTAAAAATCCATCCTCCCGGCCTCGTCAGCATGCTGTCTGTTTGATCTCTCTCAGGGGATGTAGCAGCTAGGTAAGGTTTGTTGTTGCGTTTGATGAGAGGTGAAATGAGGTTTAGTGGAAAAAAGGGTTGATAGAATTTGTTAGCCCCCGATGAAGGAATAAAAGCTTAAAAATGGTGGTTTGGTCATTTAAAAGGAGGCTTCTCAGAGACAGTTCATGTCCTGTAGCATAGTGTGCACCGATGACAGTCTGTGCTAAACCTCTCTCTGTTTCTCTGTCCCCTTTTTAGGGAGGATGTACCTTTTCTATGGAAATAAGACATCGGTGCAGTTTGTCAGCTTCAGCACTGCCATCAGTTGCCCTGGAGAGCTGCAGTCTCATATCCTTCCCATGCCACGTGCATTCTCACCCTGCTGACCGTGCAGTGCAGTGCTGTGTTCCCTGTGCTGGCAGAAGTGCAGTGCAGTGCTGTGTTCCCTGTGCTGGCAGAAGTGCAGTGCAGTGCTGTGTTCCCTGTGCTGGCAGAAGTGCAGTGCAGTGCTGTGTTCCCTGTGCTGGGAAACTGCACCATTTACTTAAGTCTTTACATGTTTATAGTGCTGTTTTTATTCAGTCCTACTGTTCCAAAATAACATGTTCTGTTCGGCTAATGATGATAGTATCTAGTGTTTTTCAGCAGAGAGTGCTATAGTGTTTGTTTGATGCTCTATTTTCACATCAGATTTACAGCTTTTTGGTTTGTTCCCATACTGTTGACTGATGTTTTCCTACTTAATCTACATCTCTTAGGTTCCACTGTATTTATGATACTTGTCACAAAAAGCATATCACTGCCTTGTATAACAAACAAGTTTCATATAGTGTCCTAGAATGTATTGCATTTAATATGTGAGAAATCTTAAGTGCCCTAATGCTAGGGATGTGGTATTTTTAGTACTATTTCCATTTGATGACAATTTGCCACAGCACTGCTGTGTGATTCTTCATTTTAGATGAGCCAGTGTTTGATTTCCATGATTGTACAGTGTTTTGCTTTCCAATAGACCTTGACTCAGTCTGTTCACAGCTCAATGTGCAGACGAAACCAGTGGAGCCCCTAGTGGAGGGAGGAGCACAGGTGCAGCAAGTCATTAATATTGAGTGTCTCACTGACTTCAGCGAGGCCCCACTGCTTAACATCAAATTCAGGTACATAGTGCTACACATCAACACCTCCATGTGTCCCACACACACTCATTTCTCCCTGTGACTGACACACACATCTCCACTTCTCTTTATCAGTTACACACGCACACACACATCTGCACCTGTGGGTGGACGGTATACACGGTATAGAAAGTGCACTGGTATGAATTTGCCCTACGGTATGGATTTTGGCTATTCCATGCTTACCGGGCGAGCCCTCACAGATCTGAAGTGGCAAAGACGTAACTACACCAGGGGAAGGCAGCAATGCACTAAATTGTGGGTGTTTCTTAATACCAAGAACGCACTTGTGTTCTTGAGAAGAATGGTCTTACGAATTGGTAACGAAGGAGAACACATTTGCCAAAGTTTTGAGATGGTTTGTGTACTTGCTTACTTGCTACTGCTCAACACTCTGAGCGCAGCTCATTTCACCGATGACAGAACGACACTGGCTGACAGGACAATGATAGGACCGCACTTTTAACATTTAGTGAAGTTTCTCTTTTATTGTCCGTATATTACATTAATTTTCACCTTGGAAATACCCAGCTGCTTGGCCAATATAATACGACAGACAATGAACTCAAAACTCGTTTCACTCTAAGCACTAAATATTTTTAAAATGGTAAAAATAAATGTAGAAAAAGTATCAGCGAGGAGATCTCCTCAGCAGTCCCTGATTGAAATATTTACGGTAAGATGAGTAATTGAAGGCAGTAAGGTTTGAATTCCAGCTTCATTCATATGATCAATGACGTTTGAAAAGCGCAATTAACTGATAAGCTAAAAACCCATATCGCAAATTTTTTGTAGCCATTGCTAACTTAGCTAGCAAAAGCTATCATCCTCACTGAGCGAAATAATGCTACAGTAGCATCGGTAACCGGAACAAACTGCAAATTTAAGTCATTGCCATAACAATGCTTTACCCCTTCAGAAGCATTTATATTGAAATTTTAAGAAAAAAAAATATACCATAATATATATTGTTACTGTCTGTGCTTCAAATTTTACCGTGATATGAATTTTAGGCCATACCACCCAGTCCTATCTACACCCCTCTTTATCAGTGTCACAGTTACTGCAAGTTAGTTTTTAGTTGTGAGTTGCTGTGCGTTAGCCTTGGTTGCCTTTGAGCTTCACACCAGGCTGTGAGTTACTCCATGTTAGCCTTCGTTAACCTTGAGCTTTACTCCAGGCCGTGAGTTACTGCAAGTAAGCCTTTAGCCCTTAGCCCTTTGCTTTAGAGTTTAGACCAAGCTCTGAGTTACTCCATGGTAGCCTTTATTTTCTCCAGGCTGTGGATTATTGCAAGTTAGCCTTTAGCTGTTAGCCTTTTGCTTTAAACCAAGATGTGAGTTGCTGTACTTTTGCCTTGGTTAGCCTTGAGCTTTATACCAGTTTGTGAGTTACTGCACATTATTATTGTGTCAGTCTGTCCCTATCTGTGATCTTTGACATGGAGCCTCCTTGCCTCTTTCGTGATGGAGCTTGGCGTGTGCCATCATGATTTGACGTTTTTGAAACCAAGGTTTAGTTTATACAATGTCTCTTAAAGGAGAAAAATATTGCTGTTTAGTTATAACATTAACATCAAGCATGTGTCAACTCCTTTTTTTGACTTGGTTGCCTCAAAATACTTAGTTGCATTTGTTATCTCCCTTATTATACACAGCATAAACGCTTGAGTGTGATTTCATTTAGCATGTCCACAGCTGTATCCAAATACATGTATCTGTGCACAGATGTCTGTGTCTCTGCGCAGATGCCTGTGTGACTGTGCCAGAGGTGGTCTGATAATCTGGCATACCAGGCATTTTCCTGGTGGGCTGACGCACCTTGGGGCTGATACAATTTATATTATAATTTTTTAATTAAAAATTATAAATTAATTAGGCCAGCGACCCGCCCATAAAGCAGGGACAGCGGCCTATTGGTGGCTCAGAGCCAAAAATCTGTGGATGGATGGGGATGTCAAAATGGATAAACAAAAGCGCAAGGGGGTACAGAGAAGTTGCAGGCCAAAAAAATTGAAAATCTAGAGGCGGATGCTGCCAAATGTGCAAAAATAACAGACATGTTTGCTGTAGGGGCTGCAGTAGCTTCAGTATCTACAGCACCCAACATTGTGCAGCAACAGGTGGAAGTTGAAGGAGGAGAGGTGGCTGGCCATGGCCACTGCCAGGCAGAGGAGCAAGCGTGTGACAGGGAAGCTGAGGAGGGACAGTGAGCATGACAGGGCCGAGGGACAGAGTGAGCAGGAGCAGAAGAAGGGTGTAGTTGAAGCGGTAAGCATGGAGTAGCTTCATGATTAACTCACAGGGAGGGAGCAGGGAGGTAGTGTGTGTGTGTGTGTGTGTGTGTGTGTGTGTGTGTGTGTGTGTGTGTGTGTGTGTGTGCCATGCCATGCCATGCCATGCCATGCCATGATGACAATGATGATGATTAATTCAATTAATGTTGATGATAATAAGATAACCTAATCTTAATACTATTATAAAGTGAGACTGTCACCTACCGCTGGTGGTCACTCAGTCAGTCAATGTCAAATAGTGCAGCGTAAGCTATTTGGTATTCTTTTTGTAGCTAGCATAGTTCCCAAATGCAGTTGCAACTTTGGCTGACTATTCTAACGTCAACTAGCTAAATTTATTTTGTCACCATCACGTTGGCTAAGCCCACGTTGCTGTGAGTGACCTAGGTCCATATTGTATCATCATAATATTATTAAAATTATTAGGCTAAGGGTCCCCTTGATGAAGATGTGTTAAAAGGCTGTATAATATGCAATACCTGTAGCTCTGCTGTGCTAAAATGTATGCCTGCTTATGTATCAGCCATGGATGTAACTATTAGGATGTATATGGTCCACTTGCACTGGTACACTTTTCCACGGCACTTACTACTCAGCTTTGTAGTGGTTTGCGGAAATAGTACAGTAGGTACACGTATTTAAGGGGACCGCAGGATGGTGTACTGGTGGGTGGTGGTGGGCCGTCTGGGCTAAAAATGCCAGGGCCAATTTTTTGTCCCAGTCCAGCCCGGTCTGTGCGAAGATGTCAGTGTGTCTATGTAGAGATGCGTGTGCCTGTGTGCAGGTATGTGTTTTTATGCACAGATACCCCTTCTGCTGTTCTTAGATATGGTGGAGCGCTACAGAACATTACACTGAAACTCCCAGTCACCATCAACAAGTTCTTCCAGCCAACTGAGATGGCCTCTCAGGACTTCTTTCAGCGCTGGAAGCAGCTGAGCCTGTAAGTTGTGTGTGCGCGTGCGTGTGCCGTGCGTGCGTGTGCGTTCGCGACCGCACATGCGAGTTTGCGCCTCCGCATGTGCGCTTGCTGGAGTCAGTTACTGAAGTTTCATGTCGGTTTTCAGCCCTCAACAAGAAGCACAGAAGATCTTCAAGGCAAACCAAGGCATGGACACAGAGCTGCTCAAAGCCAAGGTAAAGCCTGCACCGTGTGCCACTATCACAGCAGTGGGGCCCTGTGTGCCCCTGTCAGGTTTCACTGGGGACCCAAGTGGCACAATAACACAACGCCAAGCCAGACTCCGATCAGGCATCATGATTCGGTTCTCAGATGCATTTCGCTGCCCAGCAGTTGTGCTGTGCAAAGCCCATATGTTCAGGTTAAACTCAAAATTGCTTTTTAGTATTAGCGATGCCTGAAATTGTGTTTTTCAGTACTGTGTGTTGAGAGTCAGCACTCTGGTCAGACTTGGTGCATTGTGTGAGAACCATGAATGTGTGCTGGCAGTTGGTACTCGATGTCTGAGATGTGGAAACTGCCGTAAGGCAGGCTTCTAGGAATGGTCATGTGACTTTGTGTCTTCTGTCTATGGCTCAGTTGCTAGGGCTGGGGTGCGCTTTGCTGCAGAACGTAGACCCAAACCCAGAGAACTTTGTGTGTGCTGGTGTCATCCAGACCAAAGCCCAGCAGGTTGGCTGTCTGCTGAGACTGGAGCCCAATGCCCAGGCACAGGTATGGCACACACACCTATACACACACATACACACACACACACTCACAGCTATGGACACCTACACACGCAGCTATACACGCACAGCTACACATAGCTACACACACACCCTCACATTCACAGCTATGGACACCTACACATGCAGCTATACACATACCCAGCTACACATAGCTACATACACACACATAGCTATACACACCTACACAAACAGCAATACACACAGCTATAGATACACCACTCTTTCCTTGATTCACTTTAGGGAAGGTACTGTGCATCTGTCTCTCACTGCATCTCTGCCTGTCTCACTGCATCTCCGTCTGTCTCACTGCATCTGTCTCTCTCTCTCTCACTGCATTTCTTCTTTGTCTCTGTGCCTGCTGCAACTCCAGCCTGGCATGCAGGTAATTACAGCACCCCCTGTTTCCCTGTGTCAGTACTGTGTTATAGTTAGAGCACAGTGCCCCCTGCCTCCCTGTGTCAGTACAGTGTTAGTGTTAGCACACAGTGCCCCCTGCCTCCCTGTGTCAGTGCTGTGTCAGAGTTAGCACACAGTGTGCCCCCTGCCTCCCTGTGTCAGTGCTGTGTCAGAGTTAGCACACAGTGTGCCCCCTGCCTCTCTGTGTCAGTGCTGTGTTAGAGTTAGCGCACAGTGCCCCCTGCCTCCCTGTGTCAGTGCTGTGTCAGAGTTAGCACACAGTGTGCCCCCTGCCTCTCTGTGTCAGTGCTGTGTTAGAGTTAGCGCACAGTGCCCCCTGCCTCTTTGTGTCAGTGCTTTGTCAAGTTAGCGCACAGTGTCCCCTGCCTCTCTGTGTCAGTGCTTTGTCAGAGTTAGCGCACAGTGCCCCCTGCCTCTCTGTGTCAGTGCTTTGTCAGAGTTAGCGCACAGTGCCCCCTGCCTCTCTGTGTCAGTGCTGTGTTAGAGTTAAAGCACAGCACCCCCTCTCTCCTTGTGTCAGTACTGTTATAGTTACAGCACAGCGCCCCCTGTCTCCCTGTGTCAGTACTGTGTTAGAGTTGGAGCACAGCACCCCCCCTGCCTCCCTGTGTCAGTACTGTGTTATAGTTAGAGCACAGTGCCCCCTGCCTCTCTTTGTCAGTGCTGTGTCAGTTAGTGCACAGTGTCCCCTGCCTCTCTGTGTCAGTGCTGTGTTAGAGTTAAAGCACAGCACCCCCTCTCTCACCTTGTGTCAGTACTGTTATAGTTACAGCACAGCGCCCCCTGTCTCCCTGTGTCAGTACTGTGTTAGAGTTAAAGCACAGAGCCCCCTGTCCCCCTGTGTCAGTACTGTGCCAGATTACGAATCTTAATCTTAAGGCTCATTTTCCCAGAGCGGTTGTTCCTCTCCAGGTTGTGTGGAAGTCCAGGGCTTCCAGACTTCTCAGAGGTGACCATCCTCTGAGAACTTACAATAAAACTGTTGACTTTTGACACCTTTATCCAATACTCACAATAGGCTTCAATCACAGGAAGTCAATCTTTGGTCAAAATCACATTTGCCTGTATGTTGTGCTATATTCACATGGAGAAATCAAACACAGCTGAAGTTCGAAGTCTGAAATCAGTGTTGAGAACATTTGAAAATCCTGGGATGATTGAAATTGGTACCAGTAGTGGCATGTCCCGCCCCCATGACAAGACATAGTCAACTTGCATAGATGTTTGTGTGATGGGGTTGGGCAGTTGCCAGCACTGGCAGCCAATCAGGGTGGAGGCTCAGTCATATGAACGCCTGAATGTGTTTCACCCTGTCAAACAGCCTGTTCATTTCCTGGGAAGAAATAGGGGGACTTAAACAAAAGTTTTATTCATTACAGCAATGACCAAAGTATTTCAAGTCTGTAAACTAAGCAGCATATGAAATATAAAAAAAATTGTAATATTTTAATTATTATGTAATTATTTCAAAATTATTGATGTTTTAATTTCTTTGGTTTTGTGAAATTTTGTCATTGAAGCGAAATTGGTAAAAGGGAAAATGTTATTTTGGGTTTGGGAAGGTGCGTTGTGCAGTAATTCCCTCGTTTTTCTCTCTCAGATGTACCGGCTGACTCTGCGCAGCAGTAAGGACACCGTCTCCCAGCGTCTCTGCGAGCTGCTCGCACTGCAGTTCTAGGACCGTCTCTGCGTGGCCCACAACACGGAATCCGACAGAGAGACCTTCAAACGTGCTTACATAAGGGAATAGAGGCTGTCTTCTCACGATGGCTGCATTATTGTCCTGGTTATCATTATTATTGCTATGATAATTGTTTTTATTGGTGTTTACCTGTGTGTGTATATATGTGTGCGTGCAGCGGAGTGTGTTTAAGAACATGGTGACTGTTTTGTGTTCTTGTTTTGCTTTGTTTACACCTCATGCCCCTGTGCGTGCTTGTACTGATGGCTGGCCCACAGTGGGAGGGAGGGGACGGCAGTATTCTCCCACTCTATGCCACTGACATTTCAGTCCACACCTATTCCTGGGAGAAACCATTCTCCCTTTGAGTACACACACACACACACACACACCTTTATATGCACTTGTATGTATGTAGCTGTGGGCTTTGTATGGCTGCTCTACAGAAGGAGATATCCACAGGGCCCAATGCACTTCACCCAGCAGCCTCT